>JAKSZT010054341.1:12209233-12289150 GCA_026826555.1 Tolypeutes matacus | reverse complement strand
GCTCCACCTAGATTTCATGCACACCTGGCACATAGGTAGGCGGGAGGCTCCAGTCTCTGGAAGTATACCTAAGAAACTCCAGCATCACATGTAGGTTTGAATAGAAGGGACTGGTGAACCATGTGCAGGGAGGACTTATTTGAGTCTAATTCTGTCACTCTCAGGAACACAGATTCCAAAATAGAACCCACTGATAAGGCATCAGTCTCTGGGGCTATCCCCCCTTATATAGGACCAGGGTGTCTCCGGAGCTCTCAGGAACCCCACTGAGTGGGGTGATAGGCACTTAGATGTTCTATGAGCTCCTACTGAGGTGTGCGTAAGAGTTACCTCTGGGATGACCTTCCGACTCTCTTTGAAGTCTCTTAGCCACTTGAACTCATTTGTCTTTACCATTTCCCCCTTTTATTCAAGGTCTTTTTCCAGTTGTGTTGCCAGTTGGCACTTGGGAAAAGTTTTCAATTAGCAATAATCGTGCCTCGGATAAACCTCATTGGCTACGATACTGCCACTGCACAAAGCTGCCAGTTGGCACTTGGTATTAATCCCTCGTTGCCAGGGAGGCTCATCCCCGGGAGTCATGTCCCACGTTGGGGGGAAGGTAATGCAATCATATGCTGAGTTTGGCTTAGAGAGAGGCCACATTTGAGCAACAAGGAGGCTCTCAGGTGGCAACCCTTAGGCACCCCACAACTGCAGGCTAAGTCTCATTTACAAGAGCAAAAACTCACAAGGGTAGTCATCAATTAAAAAAAAAAAAAACAAAACACACATCAGTGGGTCATCCTATTTTGACAGGCACTATCCCTACACTCAGTGGACTATTGCTGCTCCCTTGGAGATTGTGGCAGAGCTCTCCAGGTGGAAAGTAACTAAGTAGATATTTTTCAAAAATTTTGCATTCGCTTTTGAGGATTTTTTTTTTTTAATTGGTTAGTCTTCATTCTATGTTTGACATCTTTACAAAGATGTCTTATGTAATACAGCTTTCCATTGCTTTTGCCGTGAGAAACGAGGACCCACTTGTCAGAGCAGCATAGGAATTATGTCGCTCAGGATTCTTTTGAGATGGCATCACAAAATGAACGAATGGCCACAAACTACTGAACATAATTTGTGTGTGGGGACTCAGCTCATGACATTGCTTCCTCTTCATTCCTACACAGCCACTTCTAAAGAGGAGAGAATAAAAAGCAACAGCAATGCCTTACCACAGCTGACGTCAACAGAGTGAGCATGTTGCAAGGTAGAATTGATATACCTGTACTTTGGTGTTGCAAGAGACATGCAAATACTCCTGGGCAGCAGTACATCCACCGCCTGATGTGACAGGCTCCATGGTAGCAGGAAACCTGTGAAGTTCAGCCTTCAACCATCACAGGACACGATTCTCCACGCTGGCAAGAGTTCTACTTGTTAGCAAGTTTGCATGTACTGAAAGCTCAAGTAGTGTCTTGCCACTGTGATGCTGCAGTATTGGGTAATGCCAGCTCCGGAATATTTGCAGCTATTTCAGCTCTGGGCAAATATGTGATGATCACAAAAGTTTTTGTTTTTGTCGTTTGTTTGTTCCAGAAATGCAAAGCCTTCAGACAATTAAAAAATACCCCAAGTTCCCTGTAGATTTCCAGGTAGCCCATCCATACTTTTTCAAACATATTATTTTATTAATGAAATATCTTAAAAATTATTATCCTTCAGAAGTGTGTCCACACATTGATGCTGCTACCATGCAACAGGGTCTAGGAATCAGCTTGCCTCTGTTCAAATACCAGCTCCACCACACATTAATTTTATGGTCTTGGGCAAGATGCTTTGCCTACCTGTATCTCCATTTTCTTATCTGCAAAAAGTGAGGGTGATGGTAATAATGGTTTTTAATAAGATAATTGTGGGGGTTAAATGAGTAAACAATTTAAAAAACCTCTGCCTAGCATAAACACCAAATAAATGTTAGCCATGATCATTTTACATATTATTAATGCCTTCGTTTCTTTAATCATTATTTGGGATCCTCCTTTTAGACTAATGCATAAATCTTTCCTATCAACTCTTCTCACATAGAACATCCTATGATAGTTCTTATTTGAATCTAGACATCCAACCCTTAGCTGTAATGTGTGCATTATCCTGAAAATCCCTAGCAAGAAGTAAGGAGGAGGGCAGAATATTATTAGGTAGGGGAAGCAGGAGAGGTTGTTTGATATAGACACTTTATGCGATGGACAGTTCTTAGCTAAGGAAACATACAGCATCTGCAGGGGATGTTTGTCTTGTATAGACTGGTGAATTTTGTCCCACCCAGGGAAGACTCTTAAAGAGCATAGTCTAAAAACAGGATGTGTTGGAATATATGGACTTTGTCTTTAATACTACTTCTATCTGTGTGGAACTAATGTTGTACTCTTAAGTCATCTATTGAAATTTTAACAGAGGCATTAGGATAAAGTGAAATCTCTGAATAACTTAGAACATTTCAACCATGCGCTCAGTTCTACCTTTCTAACACACTCCCCTGCACACACAAACACATTCACTCACCTGGCCCATGTAACCTGCCCCACCCCCCAAACAAACAAACATCATTCACACTTGTAATCATAGCTGTCTCTAACTTGCATTTCTGTAGTTTAGTTTGTTTGTGAAAGCTGTGATTTTTACAATCCACTGCAATTTCTGGTTCTGCCTCTTTGACTGAGAAACTGCGTAGTGTCTTGGTTTCAAACAGAACCAAATAATGCCCTGTTGAATCTGAGATAACCTTGATGCTTGACTCTCTCCCCAGTCATTTGCATTCTCTAAATCGTGTTCAGCACATTCTACTGATTATTTATAAGATACATTCCACTAATAAGATACACCTGTGGGCTTCTTCCCAGATGGCAGGCACAAATGAAAAAGTAACTTAAAAAATAGATTATGAGGAACTGATTACATTGTTGCCAATAAGTATTTATTAAAGACAAACATTGTACGAAATTTAGAAAATTAAACTAGCCTCTGCTTTAGGGGGCTGATTAAATGATTCTTTGTTGGAATGTATGGATTTTAAATGGTTTTTAAATCTTATTTCATTAATATAATTACCATTCAAAATTAAGTTACATAGAGTATCTCAATTTGTTGCTCATGGGATATGATCTCTTTTAGTTTAAAATTACATTATACACAGGAAAGCTTCAAACTATCAGGTTAGCTTGTTTGGCAGATTGTTAGATCAATTCTCTAATTCACTGAAATATCTATTACAATTTTCAAAAGAATTGACCGTAATGAATTAGAGAACTAATCTCAACAATTTATCACTCAAATGAGGTCATTAAAGTCAAAAGAATATTCAAGAATACTGGCCCATTACTAACATTTTCTTTATGTAAGAAATTATATATTTTCCATATTATGTCTTATGTTTTCAAGTGGATTAAAAATAAAAAGTGCTCCTATATTATAAATCACTCAATCAACCTGGCTCTAAATTATTTGTATGAAGTATTACTATTTTGATAAATTGGCAATGTGATAGTATAATACACTGGTAATAGAGAACAATTGTATATTCATGTTCTAAAATGTTAATTATTTATTGGAAAATAAAGAAACAATTACAAAGTCAATACTTCTTTTTTACTGTGGATATATTTCAAGCAAAATAACAACAGTAAAGAGTGTTAATATATTTTAGCCAATGGTGGAAATGTTTAACTCAAGTTAATGGACATTTTAGATTCCCAAATATCACTGAAGTTTATATAGATAAACTGACCAAAATTGCTTTTGTGAATTCAAGAGATTTGAAGATAAATGCAGGAGACTAAAATATAAAATGGTAGCCTATCAAAACTTTCAAAATGATGGAGAAAGATAAAACAATTAAAAATAGGACCTATCTTGATTTAAGCTGAAAAAAAATTATAAAGTTCTAGCCCAGTGTTTCGGGACTCATCAGAGAGGCTAGTTTTCCCTATTGATTAGCACACAAGCTAATAAATTATTTTCTGCTATATTCTTTAGAGCCCTGGCTTTTAACAAATTCTGACGTGTGTGTGCACCTGAGACTTTTTCTTGATAAAATGTCTACCTGAAGTTCTGTAGGGTAGAGCCTCTTTGAGTTATTGCTAGTTGCAGTCCTGTTTATTCCCCTCCTATGCCACAGCCGTTTGCCCCACTCTACCAGTGGGAAAGCAGCCTGCATGTGAGTACCAGGCAGGAATCAGATGCTCTTATCCACTGAAGAATGGCTTTGAAGTTGTTTGTCTAGGTAAATTTTAGATCTGTTCTGCTCCTACGTGCTCTGCTTTACCTACAAATCAGAATATGCTTTATGTATCCAAAAATATAATCTTTTTAATCTTATAGCGTCTGAAGTTACTGTTTTGTTTTATTTTTTTCCAGTTAGCCTGCATTCATTGTTTAATTTCCTCATGTTTTGTGATTTTTGATCATTAGTTTATATTTGCTGAGACTTTTATCCGTGAAGATGCTCCAAGTTCTGGGTTTAAACTTACCCCTCCTGAACACATGTAGCCCCCTTTTTTCTCTTGTAAGTTACCCAAATAAAATAACCCTAATAATCAATTCAGTCTGCACATTCACAAATTATCAGGAGATACATTTATCTTCCTCTATCCAAAGTTAAATTTCAATTAGAAAATTATCTGTGTTATTTCCCTTTATGGGATTCTTTTTCCTAGTTCAGCAATTAAATAATGATGCATATCTTCCGCGTTCCAGCTTTTTGCACAGATTTCCCATTGTCAAACCTGTCATTGACCCCGGCCTTCGTCACTTGTTCCTCTAAGTAGCTGTTAAATTGAAGTGTTATCATGTATCAGTATATGTCCTCGGGTAGTTGCTGGCTGCAGAGCTAGCTTACCTCTTCAGGTTTTACTTCCGTTTTGGTCCCTGTGGAAATCTTTTATTTTCTTGCCAGCTAACCATGGACGTTACCTTTTTTTTTTTTTTTTTTTTTTTAATTCCAGTATGTTTAGATATCTAGTAGCAGAGAGTCGCTAGACCTAATATAACTAGAAATGTTATTGTGGGTATAAGTCTCTGTCCAAAAATTCTGATATAAAGGGAAGAGCCATGTCTCTTATTTTCCTTTAAGGAAACGTAATTATGACGATGAAAGTCCCTCTGTCTTGATTGGTGAAAAACTATCCCAATCAATAGAGGAAAAGGAAAAGGGAAATCTCCATCCCGAGTGTTGTGAAAGTTCTTATGTAGCGCCAAGTCATGGAAAGATACCTGCAGTTGTAACTTATAATTCTCCCTTGGTCCCCAGTGACACTTGTATTTTCCTAACTCATGAACTCCCTTCAGTTCTGGTGGCCCTGTGCTTTCAACGCCAATAGTGAGGCACAGGAATTATTGAATGGTAAATATTTATTTTCCTTAAATGTACCATCAACTCAGAGATCTTTCCATTTTCTGGGAAAAGGTTGAAACATGAAATCTTATCAATTTCTTGTTAAAAATCTGTCAGTGACTCTTTCAATTCACTTGGGCTCAAATAAAGTCACCTTCCTCTGGTTTTCAAGAAAATGTTTTCTGCTCCCATCTATCTTTCAAAACAGATATATCATTTTGTCCACCCCCCTCATTTACTACCCAGTTTATTGTGTTCCAGGCACACTAGTCTATTCCAAAATCATTCTTGCCATAAGACTTTGATATTTATTTAAAATATAAAATGAATAAAATAATGCAACTTTCTTAAATTTTCAAATATTTAAACAATATTTTGAACACTATTCACTGAAAATTCATCAAATACTTTCTGTAAGTAGATGAATATAGTATTTTTTTAATCTGGATTTTTATTTATAATCTCAGTCCATCAGTGACTGCATTCATTATACCTGATATTTAATTATTTTAGTATAATACAATATTTTTGTCCATTGAAAAAATTATATTTTGTATTGAAGTATAAATTATAGACAATAGATTGATTAAATCATAATTATCCAGCTAAAAATTTTATATCTGCAAGCACCGGTGAAAACCACCCATTTCAAACTATAGAATATTTCTACCACTCTCTACATTCTGTTATGGCTCCTACTAGTAAATGCATCCTGTTCCCAGCAGTGACCATTATTGTAATTCCTTTTACCATAAATTAATTTTGCCAGTTCTTGAATTTCATGTTAATGAAATTTTCCATCTGGCTTTTTCTTTTCTTTTCTTTTTTCTTTGCTTAACATAATGGTTTCAGATTGATTCATTTGATTGTATGTATTGGTGCTTCTTTTTTATTTTTATAATGGTAGTATTGTTTGCCACTTTTAAAATATGACATCATTATTATCCATTCTCCTGTAGATGAACATTTGGGTTCTTTCCAGATTTGGTATTAAAATAAAATTTCTAAAAATTCTCATATATGTCTTTTTAAGGACATAAGTACTTATTACTTTTGGCTGAATACCTTGAAGTAAAATTGCTGCATCATATTATGTATCTTTTGCTTTAGGAGATATTGCCAAACATATTTCCAAAATGGTTGAACTAATTCAAATTCTCATCACAATTTATGAGAGTTGCTTTTTTCCACATTCTTCACCAACACTTGTTAGGGTCAAATTGTTTTTCTGTTTGTTTTTAATCTTAGCCATTCTAGGGTTTGTGTATTAGCATCTCATCTAATTGTTGCTTAAATTTGCATTTTCTGATGAATAAGGGTGCCGAACATATTTGGATATGCTATTTTGTCATCCAATACCCTCTTTTTTGAAATACCTGTTTAAATTGTACTTGTTTAATTTGGTTATTTGCCTTTTTCCTATTGATTAGCAAGAGTTCTTGAAGTATTCTGGACCCAAATATTTTTTGGGTATGTGTCTATTGCTTGTTTACTCAATTTGTAAAAGAACTCATTTGATTAAAAGAAGTTAGTTATAAAGAAGTCTAGCACACATTTTTTCCTTTAATGGTTAATGTTTTGTGTGTCCTGTTCAAAAAAAAAAAAAAAAAAAACAAAGAACATTGTTTACATTACAAAGTTGTTATTCTGCTTACTTCTAGAAGTCTTATTGTTTTACTCTTCACTTTTAGGAGTGCAAATACTTATAAGAGGATGTGAAAGATTATGTAACTATTCAAACTATTTATTGCTCTTTCCTCAGGGAATATTATGCATTAATGTTTTTTTTAATTTAAGCACTGAAACATAACTGGTTTCATCCAATGAAATAGGAATGGAAATGACATTTCTTACTTTGCTTTGCAAATCATATAGTTTCTATTTCACCTATTCGATATTATGACAGGAAAAAGCTATAGACAATACATATATGAATTGGTGTATTTATTCCAATATATGATGTTACATACAAATATTCCAAGAAAACTTTAAATACACACACAAAAAACCCACTCTGGACCATACTTTGTTGACCCCTCCTTAGCAGTCTAGTGGTAAGAAATGGGAAATTGATACACAAAGCAGGAAAATGTCAATCCATTATATAAATTGGCGAAACACGTGTAACAATTGTTGTCTGCAATAAATTGGGAATATTCCACAAACCTAAAAGGGCATCACCTTTAGGGGAGCAAGAATCCTGAGGGAGAGAATTAGAAAACAAAATGTAGAGGGATGGCAATTACATTTCTATTTAATTTATAGAACGTTAGGTAAGAGCAGCCACAGCTTGATCTGTTGAAGATAACTGTGCATCATCCAGATATCTTGGAATTTGAGCTAAAAGTAAAGACAAGCTACAATTTTGGTTGCTTTCTTTGTAAAAACAAGAGTATATTATTTATGGAAAGAATAATGGAATGATTTGTTTATCAAGGAGAAGGGCAGTGTTAGACAATGCTGTTCAACAAACCATTAAATTTTCCTCCTGGGAACACAGGTCCCTCTTGCAAACATGTGGAGTGATATGACTAGTTCTGTCCAAAGAAATGTGGGCAGCTATGATGCATGATATTTCCAGTCTGGTCTCTAAAATGTGCCACAAGTTCTTCAATGGTGTCTCTCTCTCTCTCTCCCTCTGTGTCTCTGTGTGTGTGTGTTTGTGCGTGTGTGCTTGGATTGGGTGAATTCTCAGGACACAGCAGAGGATTCCAAGAGACTTTTTGATAATGCCAGAGCCACTTATTCAAGGAGCCTGGAATCTTGGTAAACTATTTGGAATCCACCAGTAGATCTCCTGAATAGGAACATCTGCATTGGGTTTTGTGTGTGAGTGAGAAACTAATTTCATTGTGTTAATCTATAAATTTTTGTATTACTAGTTACATCAGTTAGTGTGGACATTATGGTGACCTCATGATCCCCTCTTCCTGGTTTCAATAACGTTGTACAGTCTCCTGCCTTTGAATGTGGGTGTGATCTCTGATGCATCTAATCTATAGAACATGGTAAGAGTGAGGTGTGTCACTCCTGTGATTGGATTATAAAAGACTATCTTGCTAGGAGATTTACTGTTGAAGGTCCATAGGGAAAGGAGCTGAAGGGAGAATCTAGGAGCGAAGGGTGACCTCCAGACTGTAACCTATAAGAAGCCAGGACTCTTTGTCCTGCAACGACAAGAAAATGAATTTTTCTAACAATCTCATGAGTTTGGATATAGACACTTCCCCAGTCAATCGCCCAGATGATAACTGAGACCTTGTTGACAGCTTGACTGCAGCCTTACAGAGAACCCAGGTAAGCCATGCCCAGTACCTAACCCACATAACAATGCGAGTTATTTTAAATTTTTGCTAATTTCTTATGCAACAATAGAAAATGAATACCGTGAGCCAATGCTACAAATATAAAATATAAGTGGAAAGTTTTAATGGAACAAAATAGGTGTAGGAATTGACTCATAGACAGGTGAGAAAACTTGGAATTTGAAATTGTGGCAGAATGAACTATTAAATAAATGGTTTGGGGAAAAATACCCATTGAAAGAAGACAATTATAATATATCCATACTTGATATTGTACAGAAAATTAATGAGATATAGTAAGTATCTAAATGTAAAAATACCTATAAACATTTTATAATCTGTGTGTGTATAATAAATACATATATAATGTAGTAGAAGAAATCATATAATACAATTTTTATGCTATTGTGATTATTAAAGCCTTTTTAGGAATGCAAAAGGAAATTTACTCCTGACACTAATTCAAACTGAATATATGCATATGCCTATATTTGTTTAATTTTGGTGAATTTTTAAATGTTTTATCTTTTATTTTGAGATAATTATATATTCACAGGCAATTGTAAAATATAATACAGAGGAGGTCCCATATACCCTTCATCCAGGTTTCTCTAATGGTAACATCTTACATAACTATAGTACAATATCATAACCATGAAAATAAATTTGATACACTCTAACATTATTCGGATTCACAGAATGACATGCACTTGTTTGTGTGTGTGTGATTATTTAGTTCTATACAGTTTTATCATATGTGTAGATTTGTGTGACCACTATGACAGTCAAGATAAAGGACAATTCTAGAAAAAAGATCTCTTTTAGAACCATTCCCACTGCTTTTGCGCCATCCCATCCTTAACACCTGGAAAACTCTACTCTTCATCTCATAATTTTGTCATTTCAAGAATATTTTATCAATAAGATTTTTAAATTATATAGCCATTTGATATTGACCTTTTTTTTTGTTGTTTTTTTTTTTAACATAGTGTAATGTCCTTGGGACCCAACCAAGTTGTTCCATATAACTATATTTCACTAATTTTTATTGCTGAGTGCTACTCCATGGTATGGAGTTTTTTTGCACCACAGTTTATTTTCTATTCAGTCTTTGAAAGACATCTATCTATCCTTTCCAGTGAAATGTCTGTGAATGTCTTTTGCCCATTTTCTAACCGAATTCTTATTTTTTTTAACTGTTGATTTTTGAGAGTACTTTACATATTCTAGATATAAATCTTCTGTAAAATATGTGGTTTGAATATATTTTCTCCCTGTCTGCATATCTCATTTCATCTTCTTCACAAGGTTTTCACAGAACAAAAGTTCTACATATATTGATTAAATCAATTGGCAAATTCAGTTATTCTGTTCTTGCTGATTTTCTCTCCAATAATTCTATTAATTGCTGACAATGTCTATAATTGGGGATGTGTCTTTTTCTCTTTTCAGCTCTATCAGTTTTTCCCTCATGTATTTTGAGGCTTTGGTTTTGGTGTGCACACATTTAGGATCTTTGTGTCTTCCTTTTATCAATACATATGGTTCTTCTTTGTCTCTTATACTTTTCTTTCCCCTGAAGTCTACTTTATCTGATATTAATAAATTTAATCCTGGTCTTAAAAATTGATCTTTGCACAGCATATCTTTCCACCCTTACTTTTAGAACTACTGATGCCATTTCTTTGTTGTAAGTTTGTTGTAGACAGCATAGAGTTGGGTCATGTTTTCTTAACATACTGCCAATCACTTTCCTTTAACTGGTATTTAATCCATTTATATTTAAGGAAATTATTGATATCTTAGGACTTAAGTCTGATATTTTATTATTTATTTTCTGTCTGTTCCTCTTTTTCTACCTCCTCTGTTTCACTTTTCTTACCTTCCCGTGTGTTACTTGAACATTGTTTAGTATTCAATCTTGACTTATTTATAATGTTTTGGGGTCTATCACTTTGTGTAATTTTCTTAGTGGTTATTCTAGATATTAAAATATAAATATGTCACTTATCATAGTATACTGGTATCACCATTTTACTGCACTGGGTAAAATGTAGAAAGTATCTTTCCATTTACATCCTTTAAATTTCCCAAATTTTAAATAGTGGTGTATTTTCTCTACTTACATCAAAAACAACATCAAATTATGTTGTAGTTTTTGCTCCCACTATCAAATGTGATTTAAAAACTCATGAGAAAAAAAGGCAGTCTCTTATATTTTACCTTTATTTTACCTATTATGTTATCTTTTGTTTTATGAAAGTCCCAAGCCTTCTTCTGTTCCTATTTCTTTTCTGTTTAATGAATTTCCTTTAGCCATTTTTGAAGTGTGCTTATCACAACTTATCTTTGTTATATTTCAACTGTCAATGTCTTTAATTATCCTCCATTCCTGAAATATATTTTTTGCTCACTGAAATAGACAATTTTCCTTCAGCAGTTGAAAAATATTGTGTCACTACCATCCTGCCTCCATGATTATAGATAAGAGATGTCTTCCATTCAATTGATGTTCCTTTATGAGTAATGTGTTGCTTCTCTCTGACTGCTTACGAGGTGTTTTTTATTGTTTTGTTTTGTTTCTGGATTTCAGAAGTTTAATTATGATGTGTCTTGGTTTGGATTTCTTTGAAGTTATCCTATTTGAGGTTCAAGCTGCCTTGTGAATTTATAGATTTATATGTTTCATAAAATTTGGGAAGGTTTCAGCCATCATTTCTTCAAATACTTTTTTTCCCTCTCTTCTCTCCTTCTGACACACCAATCTTATAAACATTAGCTCTTTTTCAACTGGCTCACAAGATTCTGATCATTTTTTCTTTTTGTTGTTCAGATGGGGTAAATTTTATTGATATGTTCTCAAGTTTGCTGATTATAGCCTCTATCATCTCCTATCTACTATTGTGCCCATCCTGTGAGATTTTTACTTCAGTTATTGTATTTTTCAGTTCACTAATTTCCACTTTGTTATTTTTTATAACTTCTATTTCTTTCATGAGATTTTCTGTTTGTTCATTTGTATGCAGAGAATTCATAATTACTTGTTGAAGCAATTTTAAGATAGCTGCTTTAAAATCTTTTAAGATAATGCCATCAGCTGATCCAATTCAGTGATAGTATCTGTTGATTGTAATTTTTTCATTCACATTGTGATTTTCCTGGTACTTGTAATTATAAATGATTTTTAGTTGTATCTTGAACATTTTGGATATGGGTTTGGATATTATATTATGGAACTCTGGGTCCAACATAAGCTTCTTTGTTAGCAGACAGTCTCTCTATTTCAATGTAGTAAAAGGGATGACAGTGAGTATGCTCAGCTTCCCTATGGACAACACTGACACCATCCCTGCAAAAGTGGAAGGCTGACTAACTTCTTCTTGCTTCAAACAGATGAGGTAGAAGTTCATCTCCCCATTTGCCTTTGCTTACAATTAGTCCTAAAATGCCTGCACCAACTCATTGCCTTCAAATTGTGGTATGAAATCAGCTTCTGGGCTCTGCTGCCATCACAAAGGGAGAAGCTAAAATCTGACTACACCTACCACCTTGATACCGAGTGGAAATGGTAGATAATCTGCCTCCATCCCTGACGATGAGGTGGGAAAGAAATAGAATGCTACTAGCTTTGCTTTGCACCACGTCATTCTGCATTATTGATGCCTAGTGAGGGGTGGAAGGAAAGGTCCCAACTGAGCCCCACTGATCCTGAGAAAAGGAGGAACAGTGGAGACTGTTGATTAGCTTCATCTCACACCACGTTCTCATTAAGTCTTCTTGCTACTGTGTGTGGTAGAGGCTCAGCTCTCTGCTTGGATTCCTCCTGGTGGGGGAATAAGAGCACTTGCCTTCAAGATTGGGGATTATTGGAAGAAGAGCTCCATAATCTTTAACACTATAATGTGAGAGTGGGGAGAGGGATATCAGAACCACCAGCATTCCTCAGGTTAGGGATGGAAGATCAGCTCCTTACTTACAATAATGATACTACCAGGTAAGGGAGGATCACACCACCTCCCCATGTTGCCTCAGGGTAGGAGTGTGCATGGAAGATCACTTTCCTGATTGATAACACTCAGAGTAGGATAGGTATTGCCAAAAAGGTTTTCTGTTCTTTGGTCACACTTTTTGTGGTCCTTTGGCTAGGGAGATCAGCAATTTTTTAAGCTACTTTTTATCTTTGCCTGATGTTTTTTCCAGGTTGGAGGTTTCTGCATCACCCTGTCTATACCATATAGGAGGCAATAAGTAAACTCAGGGAGCTCATCATTGTGGCTTCCTCAAGTACTTTTTGCTGTTCAGACGATCTAGAAGGAACATGTCTATTCCATCTTCATATGATCTTTTGGGTTTTTATTAGCCAATTATTAGAGTATATACATATCTCTCAATGCATGTTGTTGTTTTTTTTTAACCAAGGTTTACTTACAAAAAAAAAATTACATTCTCAAAAAAATTGAACATTGTTAACAAAGGTATGTATGGGATGTCTTGAATTACATTCCAAAAACAGTTAGTAGAATGTCAGAATCACATTTAGAAATTTTGTAAAGCGTACTGATAGCCAACAAGGGGATTTGGATTTCAGATGTTGCCAGCGCTTAGGGAGGCATCATAGTGGATGGGCCATGTAATGCAGTGATAGATATTTTTTCTTGAATCTTATGGCATTAAGGAAGAGTCTTTGCTTTATATCAAAAAGATTTTTTATAAAGCTATGCCAAGAAACTTTAAATGCTACAATTGAAAGTACAAGCAAAGTTCAAACTTGTAATTTTTTACCCTAATGCATCAACCACTGGCCTTGAAGGTTATCAAAGCTTTTCTGGTCACAAGTTTTTGCAACAGCCCCAGAATAAAAGAAAACCTCTATTGGCTCTTTTGAGTTGAATAATAACTCACCTGAAGTTGCTGCCTCTTCACTCAACTCACCTGCACCATCAACTGCTGTAATAGAAAAAAATGACTATTAAACATTCCCCTACTTCTCCCTTCTTGGCTTTCTTCAGTGCTCAAGTCTCCACCTCAGTTGGTCAGTGATGAGTTTTTATAGGAAATTGCCATTTTATTTTATGCTGTTTTTTTTTCTGGCAAATTTATTTATTGCTATGTGTTATTTGCCTTGCTGTATCATAAACAAAATGTTCATAGTACAACATGCAAAGCATCCATTCTATGCATACAAAGTGAGTTTAACAACCACATTAATTGTTTATCAGAAAGCAAGGTTTTAAGCATTTTTATAACTAAACGAGAATTTGTTACTGATAAGTACGTGTTTCATTAGATTTAGTGATGTTTTAGGGAATTGGATGGCGTTTTGATTGAGATGTATTTCATTATAATTTTCCCATTTAAAATGATGGGGAATAGATAATTGTTCTCTAGACTTCTGTTAAATATCTTGACACAGACTGTTTGGCTTTTAGATCATTTACATAAAGTAGCCAATGCCTGCATCCTGAATTAATGTTTTGCAACAAAGTGCTTGATGAAGTATTACAAACAAGTTTTTAACTATATAACTGTACAATAAATAAGGTATTAATCTATAATGGGACCTTGTATACCTAGTTTAAAAGGGAAGCTGAAGTTATGATGGCCCTTAAGTTGTTTTTCTCTTGTTTCGGCAGTTACCTTGACTCGCAGTTTCGGGATTATTGGCTAGAGTGAACAGAAGCCAAGAGCTTGACTCCATAGATAGAGTTTGCTTGTTTCCTACCCAAGATACTTCTCCTGTTATTCTTAATTTTTCAAACCTGATTTTATTTGGGTGACAATGGGCCCAACTAAAGACTAAATTTCCAGCCAAAGAAGGAAACATAAGTTCTGGCCAGTGAGGTTCAAGTTATAAGCTATTGGATGAGTATTTTGTTAGATTGTTGAGTAGTCAGCTGTTAGGGGCATATTTTCCCTTTGCCGTTTCACTTCTTTCTTCAAGGAATAGGGAACATTGGATGGATCAGCCACGTGCAATTAGGGAGCCATAATAATGGATGTCTCATCTCAAGAATGGCATAGTGTAAATATAGAAAGAGAGTTAGTAACACTATGAATTTCCACATCTGCCCCACACTGCTTTCAGAATTTTCTTTCATGAGAGAAAATTAACCTATTTTTGTAAGCTACTGCTATTTTTAGCTTTTTTTCCATTATATATCACTGTATTTATTCCAATTGATATAAATCGGAGATTCCTAAATAATCCCTGAAGAAAATAACCCCCTTTCTGCATAAGAGAATAAATGATTAAGACATTTGTTTTATTCAGACTTGGCTCTGGCTGGGGACTAATAGGCTTTGAAGCCAAAGCTTTCCCTCCCTTGGAGACATTGTTTCAGTGTACTGTACCTGGTCATTCTGGAAACCCAAGGCCAAGAAAACAACATAAAGGGGTCCTTTAATCAAATCAATTCACCAACTAAAAAGAAATGAAAAATGGCAGTTAAGATGGATGGGGTGTTCATAATGAGAGGTCTCTATGCATATAATTAGAGATCCACAAAAATATTAGAAAGGGGTGATTTTTGAGAATCAATGACATATATGATGGAAATAAACCTTCATATTTAGGAAACACAAAGCACAGTGTGCTCCAGATAATACAAATAATAAAAATCACAATTGATAATATCATTGTAAATGGACCAAAATCCTAAAACAAATATAGATCTTAGAAATGGAAAAAAATACAGAATACCTTACAAAGGAAATGCAATAGCCCTGAAGGCTCAATTCTAAATTTGGAATTACTTTGGAATTAAGGAGAATAGTTTGATTAAATAGTTTGATTTAATAAACTGTTTGATTAAAAAAATTACATGTATCCATTACATTTAATTGAGAAATGTATATATTTATTCACCTGTGTTTACTTTTTAGTTTTTAATTGTTTATGTTTTCAATTATTAAATGTACAAAATAAAGTTAAAAAAAAAGAATTGTATATGTAACTAAAATATCAATCAAAAATGAGAGTAAAATAAGGACTTTTTCAGACAAAGAGAAATAAATAAATCACCAATTTGTGAACTTCAAGAAAGAGCGTTGATATGAAATGTATGTGGAGAGCAAACAAGACTGATGATGACTGTGCTTATGAACCTTTACTCTTGAAATGGAAACTCAGCCTAATATTATAGGGTGCCTAAGAGTTGCCTCCTGTAAGCCTTCTTGTTGCTCAAATGTGGCCTCTCTCTAAGCCAAACTCAGCATATAAATACATTACCTTCCTCCCAGTAAGGGATATGATTCCTGGGGATAAGCCTACTTGGCATTGAAGGATTATTACCAAGTAACAACTAACAATGCAGCTGGAAAAAGACCTTGACCAAAAAGGAGGAAAAGTAAACACAAACGAGTTTATATGGCTAAGAGACTTCAAAGTGAGTTGGGACGTCATTCCAGAGATTATGCTCATGCACATCTCAGCAGGATCTCATTGACTGCCAAAGTAGATACTACTCCAAATAGCAGCACTTCTGAGGGCTCTGGAGACATTCATACACTATAGTCAGGGCAGATACCGCAGGAGTTTGGTGCCTTGACAGTGGGCCTTTTTGGAATTTATGAATTTAGGGTGAGGGAGTTGGACTCAGTTGTGATTTCCCTACACATGGCTCTTCTGTTCTTCTGTTTGAATCTATAATTAGTACTAGAGTTGGAAGGAATACACCCAAGAGACTTAACTCTTTGGGCTGTCCATGTGCCAGCTGGGCCCCGAATCTCAATGGAGTTGCGATACCTACTCTCCAGTTCGTTGGTCTCACTCAGAACAACTAACAAGGAGATTGCTCTGGACAACTACCATACCAAGGAACTGAGAGAGCCTACATCTTCAAGCAAGAGAAGGCCATCCATCGGCCCTAATATATTGCAGCCCCCTCTCAGTTAGAGGTGGAGTGGACATCACCATCCCAGAATCCTCCGGATTGGGGTATGAACTATAGACTAAAGTAGACATATTAGTATTCTACTATAGAATTATTATGACTCTACCAAAGGAAGAAATTATATCATTGATGTAGAGGCAGTGGCCACTGGAGGTTTTGAGGGCAGGGAAAGGGAAAAACAGGTATAATGCAGGGGCATTTTTGGGACTTGGGAATTGTCCTGAATGACATTGTAATGACAGATACAGACCATTATATATCTTGCCATAACCTACATAATTGAGTAGGAGAGAGTGTAAACTACAATGTAAACTTTAATCTAACCTAGTGGCAATGCTCCAAAATGTGTTCATCAATTGCAGTGAATGTACCTCACTAATGAAGGATGTTGTCAATGTGGGAAAGTGTGGCAGGGGTAGGGAGTGGGACATATGAGAATCCCCTATATTTTTCATGTAACATTTATGTAATCTAAGTATCTTTTAAAAAATAAAAGTAAAGATAAAAAATAAAATAATAAAAAAATAAAAATAAAAAAGACTGATGAGTAAATAAATTAATGTGTGAGTAATGGAATTAATGATTATATAAAACAATATCGCTCATATCTAACTTTGGGTGTAAGACACATGAAGGAAGTACATGTACACATAAATATTGTACAACAATCACATATAAAATTGTGCAAAATAAGTTTTAAATATTCCAAAGTCCTTTTATTATGAGATATGTGGGTGGATATGTTGATTAATATTACACTTTTTAAAAAGAAGTTTTCATGTAATTTTCATTTATAAGCACTTACAGGAACATAATGGATAATTCAAATAAGCACCAGTAGAAAATGATATGAATTAAATTAAAATCACAGGGAAAGAAAAGAATATAATAATTGAAAAGTCGTGCTGAGTAGGTACAAAATAACATAATTGAGGTAAATTCAGGTACACCAGTAATCAAAATACATACATATAAAATGTAATTATCTATTACAATACAGTGACTGTCACATTGATAAAGAAAGCAAAATCAAACTATGTTTTCAAGAAACACCTTTAAAACCTAGCTTCACCAGAATGGGTGAATGAACTATATAACAAAGATAGTTGATAATTTAATATCCAAAGAATACAAAGCTAGTTTAACAGTAGACTATCAGTTAAAGAAATTAACTACATTAATATATGAAAGGAAAGCAAAACTGGTACCACAACTCAGTAGATGCAGAAAAAGGGTTGGTTATATTCAACAAGGGAACGTGCATTTTAAAGGATTATACAATCATTGGTAGATTTTTAAGGGTTCCTGAGAAATCATGAAACATTACTCCTCATACAACAGTCACTATCCTATGTGTAACCTCTGATAGGAGGGAACTCTTTTTTCCAGTAGAAATTGCCAGAGAAATAGATTCCATAAACATCCCTTGAAAACTTTTACTAGCATTAGTGCTCAGCTTTGACTATACTAAGTGAAAATAAATAGGAAATCCATATCTGTTTAAGGAATACACTACAATACATAGCTATGGGTGTCAATATTTCATTTTTAAAATGTTTATTCCAAAAAATAGTACTTCCTTTAAAATTGTTCCTTGAAATAAAAACTGTTATTTTGTGGGAATGAGCAGAAGCATTCCTGAATGAGAACAAGTACTGAAAATCAAGTCACTAATATAGTTCGAGTCCCATTAATAACCTTATTACTTACTGGTCTCTTGGAGGCCTGAATTTTGACTGGTCTTCATAACATCTAAAAAGAAGTGAGAAATAATTTTTGCTCATTTTCTCTCCAAAATTTAATTGCAATATTTTATCATTTTATATTAGTGATTTTTGAGCACTCCCTCTCCCTGCACAATGTAATATCACTTCATTTTAACCATTTTTGAGTGTACATCTCAAATTGTATTTTTTTCTTAAAATATTGCCTGACTCCAGTTCTTTCCCTATTTTTGCTAATTCATTCATCCTTCCATTAAAAAAAATCCTTTCCAAATCTGTGATTTGTTTGGAGTCCTGATTAAATGATTGCACTTCAGTAATGAAATTAAGACACTTGAGTGTTTTGCCAAGAGAAATTGACTCAAGGTGCTTGTATTTATTTAACCTCCAATTAGGAAAAGTGGAATGGATGATCAGAAGTATTCTCGGATTTCTAATTCCATTACTGTCATTGCCAAATATGTATTGTCAAATTATTTGTTTGCATCTTTGGTTTAACAGGACTAGAGTTATTTTTTATTAATTTGTGCTTTTTTGAAAATGAAAATTAAATGAAACATTAATTAATTATTTTATTTTATTAATTAAAATAATTTTCACTGTCAAATTTCCCCCTTTTTGTTACATATTCTCTTATTATATGAAAGCTTTAAATTTCCATCTTGCCCAATGTAATTTTTCTTGTATTTTTATTACATTAGAATTTAGGATGCCATCTTGTGGCTGTTTGAAATTCTTTTATGAATCCCCAAAAGAGAAAGGTTATGTTTTTAACTAATCCATTCCTGTGGGTATGAGACCCTTTCAATTGGACTACCTCAGTGAGACAAAACTCAGGTTGAGTTCTGCCTTCTTGCTGGGTCCGATATAAACAGACACACACAGAAAAAGGGAGCCACCATGTGTGATCCTGCAATGTGAAAGAAAGAACCCCAGTTTTGCCTGCAGATGACCTGCAAGGAAAGAAGACCTGGAGAGGCTCAAAGAGATGAGGCCCAGGTAGAGATGAGCCACATGCCTGATAGTTTACAGCTGAACTCAGGAAAATAGCACAGCAGCTGAGACTGAGAGAGGAGGCATAGAGAGAGACAAGCCTAGTTGCCCACAGCTGAGCTCTGGGAGATGGTAGATTCTGGAGGGGAAGGCAAAGACCTTGGCCATCTTGCTTTGTCACGTGGCCAGACAAGAGGATGAACAGTAACTGACTTTGGTGGGAATTACCTCTGCTGATGTCTTGGTTTGGACATTTCATGGCCTCAGAACTGCAAGTTTTAAACCAAATAAATCTCCTTTATAAAAGCCTACCCATTTGTGGTACTTTGCATAGGCAACCATTTGACAAATCAAAACATATTCTTTCACAGAAGATGGATTAAAATTAGCTTGTTTTATCTTCTAATTTTTATATTAATATTCTAAAAACCTGAAATTTATTTTTAAAATGGTATATTTTAAAGATTTGTATATAATTCTTTATATATTGCTAATCTATAATCTCAAAATTATTTATTGAGTAATTCCTCCCTTTCTCTTTAATTTTGTACACTTTCCTCATCAATATTAAATGTATGTGATAAGGGTTACATACTTCTTTTCCTGTGCTTTCTATATGACTATATGTCTATTGATTTTTACTCCCTATGAAACACTCCATTGTTCTCAAATGGAGCTTGTGATTATCCTATATTATGACTTTCTTTTTAATCAAAAGTGTTTCCTTTGTTTGAGTCACTCAATGGCCTTTAAAGAAAAAAGATGGTTTCAAGAATCAATATTTTTATTTTATTCTATCATGGTGAAGGGTTTTATTAATCCTTGTGATTACAACCGAGAACAAGAAAGATAAAATCTGTCCTTTCATGTCACTTACCATCTAGTAGGGAACCATTGAACAATTATAAAGGTGATGAGTGTGAAGAAAGATAAAATCCAGTTGATTTCAGAGATTATTACAAAAACATCTTTACAAGCTGAAAAAGAATCAGAAAAGACTGACCAGAGGAAGTGCATTTAAGTGGATAATTGGAGTATAAGAGGTGTTAGTCAATTGAATAAAGTAACAAAGTGAAAATTAAACCATTAAAAATGTGTGGTATAAATGAAAATGTGGCATTTTGGGAACATTGGAATTGTTCTGCCTGATATTACAATGGTGGATACAGACCATTATACTTTTTGTCAAACCTATAAAATTGTGTGGTGCAAAGTGTAAACTATAGACTATGGTTAGTAGCAATGCTTCAATATGTGGTCATCAGTTATAACAAATGTAACACAATAATGAAAGATTTTGTTAATGGGGGAAAGTGTGGAAGGAAGAGTGTGTGGGATGTATGGACATCCCCTATATTTTTGATGTAACATTTATGTAATCTAAAGCTTCTTTAAAATATAGAAAATAAATAAAAATAAACACAAAATGAAAAATATAGTAGATGAATAAATATATATTGTGTGAATGACTTAAAAAAGGAGAAAAGTAAATAAAAAGTCCTAATTGTTTTGATTGGGAACTGAATCGTGTCCCCTACAAAACACATGCTCAGGTCCCACACCATGGTCTTGTGGATATAAACACATTTGTAAATAGACCTTTGAAGGTATTATTACTTATGGTGTGCCCAAACTGAATGAAAGTGGGCCTTAAACAATTTGGCTGAAGTCCTGATAAAAAAAGGAAACTGGACTCATAAGAAGTCATGGGAGAAGCAAGAAGCTAGAAGTCAACAGAACTGGGAGAAAAAGAACTGTGACAGAAAAGCCAAAGACCAAGGATCACCTGTAGCCAGTACCAGAATGCCACAGCCTTGGGGAGAAAGCATGAGTTTACTGACCTCTCAGTTTTGGATTTCCATTAACCTCAAAATGGTAAGCCAATAATTTGCCATTGTTTAAGGCAAACAATTATATGGTATTTCTTTTAGTAGCTACAAACTAAGTCTTCATTGGAAACAATAAATATTGATACACACTTAACAGAATTTTTTAGGAATTCCTCACATTCAGCAAAGACATAGTATGAGAATGACAGACAGAAAATCAAAAAAGAAGTCAACCACTGGTCTAAAAATACACAGAACTATTATGGGTGTGAGAGTTGTTACAGGAGTAGCTAGAAAATAATTGTCAGGATGACAAACTGGAAACTTTGGTCCCCTCTGCTCATGCTGATGAAAATGGTGTTTGTGCCCAAGTGGAAATAATGCCTGGGAATAGAAACAGAAAATGTTTCAGAAAGCTAGGATCTGAAGCAGCCACATCATCAAGAACATGTGAACCAAAACCCTCAAATAAAATGATGAGCAAAAATTAAGAATTAAGAAGAAATTGAGAACACCTGGAACCATGAGATAAAATAACTCACCACACTCCACAAAAGAATCAACATTAGTAAAGGCAAAGTTATGAAAGGGAAAAATAATTTTTTGAACAAGAGTATAATTAAATGACCATGCTCAGAGGAAATGGCATTTATGGTGGTAAGGTTAAAATGGTATAGACTAAAGATAATAGGTAATAAAAATGATTTTTAATTAAAAAAAACTCAAAAGATGACTGATTATTATAATAATTGTACTGGAAAGTGAAACCAAATGTTTTTGCCAAATAAAATCCAATAAGAAAATGGAAAGTATAAAGAAAAAAGGTTGGGAAATATGGAGGACAAGCATATAAACTCAAAATACCTTTTAAATAGACATTGCAGAAAGAATAAAGAATACAGAAATAAATAATCAAATAATTGGTGGACATAATTATCAGAACTGAATAAAAAGACCTGTTTAAGCTTTTTCAATTAATAAACCTGTCAACAGGAAGGGAATTGATGGGCTTATTCACTGAAGAAGGATGAATGAAAGCAAACATATCTAGTATTATCTTGATGAAATTTTAAAGGACCAAGTTCAAATATGAAAGTCTAAAAAGTGGATGTAATGGGACAAAAATCATGGGTATTTGGTATATTTATGTTTAAATTTTACCTGACTATTAATGTATTTGCTTGATTACTGTAATATGCAGAATAATGTCCCCCCAAAGATGTTCAAGTCCTAATTCACAGAACCTGAGGATATGTTAAAATTCATGGCAATGGGACTTTGCAGGTGTGATTAAGTTAGGGATATTGTGATGGGGAAAGTATCCTACATTATATATTTGGGCTCAATGCAATCACAAAGGTTCTTATAAGGGTCAGAAGAGGGAGAAATGGCAGAAAAGAAGAAAATGTGATGAAAAAGCAATGATCAGAATGATAAGATTGCTGATTTTTAAGATGGAAGGGTACCATGAACTAAAGAATGTGGTCCTCCCTTAGAAGATGAGGAAACCAAGAAACAGATCCTTCTATATAGCCTCCAGAAATATAGAAGCCTGGGCACCTTTTTTAGCCTAGTGATATTTCTGACATACAGAACTATAAGATAATAAATTTGCATAGTTTAATAAACTCTTTATGGTAATTTTTATAGGAACAATAGAAAACTAAGACAATAACTCACTATATACCTCCCTTCTCCCCTAAAAGAGCTTGTTTTTTTAACTTCAGAAGGCTATTTTGGGGGCTTTCGTGATAAAAATCAGCAAAAGTGGAGGGCAAGTGTGATGATTAATTTCTCATGTCTACTTGAGTAGGTTATGTGCCCAGTTATTTGGTCAAGCAAGCTTGATTTTTCTGTGAAGGTATTTCATAGATGAATTTAATCATTAGTCATTTGATTGTTTATTATGACTGATTACATCTACAATTAACAAAGGAGATTGCCTCCTGCAATGAAAGGCATTGCCTCATTCAATCAGTTGAGGTTTTTAAAGCAAAAACTGAGGATTTCAAGAGTCAGAAAGAAGAATTTCTACCTTTGCTTAAGCCAGCAAGCTTCTCCTGGGGAATTCAGCATCACTTTCATTGGAGTTCCCAAATTGTAGCTTATCCTAGGAAATTCAATATCACCATTGTAGCAGTTTGAGTCCTTCCTGGACCATGGAAAATCTTGTTCTTAAAGCTGATCCATTCTTGTATATGTAAACATATTTTAGGTGGAATACTTTGATTAAATTACCTCAGTTAAGGGTCTTTAATTAGATGACCCAGGGTGGGTCTTAATCCTCTTCCTGGAGAGACTTTATAAATGGAGGTATAAAAAGGCACAGATACAGGAAAAAGCTGCAGAGACAGACAGGAACCCAGAAGCTGAGAGAGATGTTCTCAGGTACCAGAAGCCAAAATATGTCCAAATGAGAGGGGAGAGACAAGCCTACACCATTGTACCCTTCCATATGCCTAATCACCCATAGCTGCACCTCAGAGAGAAAGCATCTTTAGATGATGCTGCCATGTGCCTGATTGTCCACAGTTAAGGCTCAAGATGAAAGGATCTCCTGATTATGCCTTGGTTTGGACACTTTCTTAGCCTCAGACTTGTAACTTTTAACCTAATAAACACTCATTGTAAAAGCCAACCCATTTGTGGTATATTGCAGGTATTGCTCCCAGCAGCTCTTCTCAAGCTAAAACAACCATAGAGTTCCTAACTTGTGGCCTGCCCTAAGGAAACTGGACATGCCAATCCTCATGATCATATGAACCAATTCTTATAATAAATCTCCCTTATATTTAAATATATATTTGTGTATTTATATTATATTATATGTATATTCACCCAGATGGTTCTGTGTCTCTTGATAAACTGACTAATATAGATTTTGGTACTGGGAGTGGTTCTTGAGAAATAGAGTGGTAAGGATGAGATTTCTAAATTGGTTCTCAACTTTTGAAATTGGTGCTTTAATCTTAGATTAAAAGGCACTTCTGACCTGCTCAAGAGAGTCCTGGAACTTCCTGGTATGAATTAGCAATAGAGATATGCAAAATATCACCATGTGGTTCTGCTACTCAAATGATTATAAGAAGCAAGATTCTGGATAACACTTTATTTAATACTCGAATAGAATTTTGTGAAAATAAAATATATAATGATGTTGGTTGATTGATCCTAAATATACTGGATTTTTGTTAAAGAAAAAGATGAGCTCAGGGCTTCAAATTCCCAGCTCAAGCACCATATAGACATGAAAGCTTCTATGTGCACCCTGAAAGAAACCCTTATTTCTTGTAGCCATAGACTTCAGATTTCTGAAGAAAGTTGCAGAGTCTCATCCTGCAAGTGGCTGAATTAAAATGCAAATCAAATTCCCAACATTTCAGAGTGTATGCTGTTAAATTAGGGCATTGATTGGGAAGAAATGGGATCCTGAAAATTGGAGTAGGGACATATGGGTTGATGATGATGGTGGAGTCATTGAAATCCTAGATTCTGCAGAGTGATCTTTGTCAGATAAACCTGAACTGTCTACCCTGAGGGATCAGCATCCTGCCTCACCTGAAAAGATTAATTCTGTTGCACCTCATAAAACTGTTACTACTTTCTGTGAAGAAATTGCACTCACACTTCCATATGAAGAGCTTAATCTTCTTTCACCAGATGAAACTGTAATGGAATGACTTGGGGTGGTTTTCTTTTAAAACACTGCTAATTCCTTTTATGACCCATCCCAAACACCCCTCTTTGCTACTAGAACTTAACTAGACTGAATTCCCAACAAGCCCTGAAAGATGAGGTACAAACTATGACCCATGAAAAGGTGCACTACACACCAAAAGCATTGCATGATTTTTTGAATGTAGAGGGACAGAAATCAAGGGAATATGTATGGGAATGTATATTAAGGGTGTAGGATAATGGTAGAAGGAGCATAAAGTTGGATCAGGCTGAATTTATTGATATGAGCCCACAAGCAGAGGTACTGGATTCAGTATTGTAACCCAAGTGTTTAGACTGTACTCTGTTTGTTCAGTTGGCTGAAGCATGGACCAAAAGGTGAGCTATATTACCTGAAGTGGAAATACCAAAACTGCCTTGGTATAATGTAGATGAGTGGATTTATTATGTAATACCTGCTCACCCACTCTAGGAATGTCCAGAAGATCCACTTTTAACTGTGAGTGTGTGGAATAAATTTGTGAGAGCTATTGCAACATCCCTGAAGAGATGAGACTTGTGATCACTATCTCTATAGGTCATCTTACTGTGGGAACTGCAGCCACTGAACTTGGATCCTTTATTACAATGGGGATAATCAGATCCTGGGTTGGCAGGAGCCAAGTAGTTACACTTTATCACCAAATCGGATGTTGTTACCATAAGGAGCAGCAGATTCAAAGTGGTAAACAGAATATTCTGACACTCAGAGACCTATGGCATTGGCTAGTTGGTTATGAAGTACCTACAAGTGAAATAAATGGGAAGTTTACTAAATTCTTACTTGATTTCTATAAGAAGAGTTCTAGGCCAAGTGAAAAAAAGTCTAATTGAATCACAAAAAGAGAGAGACACAATCCCTCAAACATTTCCAGACTTGAGTAATTTTCAGTCCCAGAAACCCTGGAATAAAGGCAAGGCCAGGTCGCTGTGGGGAAGGACTTTGTTACATTGCTAAAAATTTATACTCCTAATCTTCCTTTTGCCTTTTCTAAAGGGAACTATAGCCTTTAAACAGTGTGACTATGCCTTGAGAAAAAGGAAATGATCAGACATTTTAAGGATTATTTGACACTGGCTCTGAATTGATTTTAATTCTAGGCAATACAAAATAGAACTGGTCCACAAATCAGAGGAGTGGCCTAGGGAGTTCAGGTGATCAGTGGAGTTTTAGCTCAGCTTCATTTCACAGTAGGTCCAGTAGGTCCATGAACCCATTTTGTTCATAATTACCCCAGTTCTGGAATGTATATTTGGAATAAACACACCCAGCAACTGGCAAATCCCTGTGTTGTATCCCTGACTTCTCAAATGAGGGCTATTATGGTAGGAAAGGCCAAGTGGAATTCACTAGAACTACCTCTACCCCACAAAATAGTAAACTAAAAGCAACACTGCATTCCTGGAGGGATTGCAGAAATTAATGACACTATAAAGGACTTGAAGGATGCAGGGATGGTAGTTGCACCACATCCCTATTCAACCCTCCTATATGGCTTGTACAGAAAACAGATGAATCTTGGAGGTTACAGTGGAATTTTGTTAACTTAACCAGGTGGTGACTCCAATCATAGCTGATGTCCCACATGTAGTATCATTGCTTGAGTAAATCAACACATCCCAGTACCTGGTATGCACCTATTGATCTGGTAAATGCATTTTTCTTAGTACTTATTCGTAAAAGCCATCAATACCAGTTTGCTTTCATCTAGCAAGGCTAACAATACACCTTCACAGTCCCACTTCACTGGTATATCAATTCTCTAGTCCTATGTTATAATCTAGTCCTCAGGGACCTTTATAAGCTTCTATTCCACAAAACATCTCCATTATATTGAGAGCATTATGGTGATTGGACCTAGCGAGCAATTATTGCAGAGTTATTTGTAAGGCATTTGTATGTCAGAAGGTGGGAAGTAAATCCAACAAAAATTCAAGGGCTTTCTAGCTTAGTGAGCTAGAGTGGTATGAGGCATGTCAAGATATTGCTTCTAAGTTGAAGGATAACTTGTTACATCTGGCCCATCCTACAACTAAAACAGAGACACAATGCCTAGTTGGCCTTTTTGAAATTTGGAGGCAACATATTTCTCATTTGGCTGTGCTACTCAAGGCCATTTACCAAGTGCCCCCAAAGTCTACTAGTTTTGAGTCAGGACAGGACAATAGAAGGGTCTGCAACACGTCCAGGCTCCATGCAAGCTGGACCGTGGTGCTTGTTCCAATAGTGCTTGAAGTGTCAGTAGCAAATAGAAATGCAATGTGGTGGAAAATTTGGAAAGCCACTATAGAATAATCACAGTGAAGACCCTTAGAAATTTGTAGCAAAACACAGCCTTCCTCTGCAGATGAAACAGCTTTTGGGTGCTACTAGGCCTTGGTAGAGACCAAATTTTTAACCATGGTCTACCAAGTTATGATGAGATGTGAGGTGCCCATCATGAGATTGGTGGTTTCTGACCCACCAAGCCATGCACAGTAGCACTACATCATCAAATGGAGGTGTTATATATGTGACGAGTTCAAGCAGGCATAAACATGCTACACAAGGAAGTAGCTCAAATGCCAATGGTTCTCATTCTTGCTACATTACCTTTTCTTTCCATTCTGCAGTTATGGCTGCTTGGGGAGTTCCCTACAACCAGTTGACTGAGGAAGAGAAAAGTGGGGCTTAGTTTACAGATGCTTCTGTGTGATATCCAGGTATCACCCAAAAGACGCAATTGCAGCACTATTGCCTCTTTCTGGAATATCTCTAAAGGACAAAGGTAAAGGAATATTCTTTCTATGGGCAGAGATTTGGGCAGTGTACCTGGTTATTCATTTTGCTTGAAAGGAGAAATGTCTGGAGATTTGTTTGTATACCAATTCATAAAATGTGGGCAATGCTTTGGTTGGATGGTCAGGGACTTGGAAGGGACATAATTGGAAAACTGGTGACAAAGAGGTTTGAGATGAGTTATAGGCATAACCTTTCTGAATGAGTGAAAAACATGACAATATCTGTGATCCATGTGAATACTCACCAGAGGTTGACCTCAGCAGAGGAGTATTTTAAAAATCAGAGGGATAGGATGACCAATTCTTTGGACATCATTCAGCTTTTTCCCCCAGCCACTCCTCTCAATGCCTAATGTTTCAACTTAGCTAAGTTTTGGTGTCCATTTGTTTTGTAAAGCAAACACTGGTTGATTTGTTACTGTAAGGGTATTTCATGGATTTAAATCATTTGTAAATTGATTTTATCTATGACTGATTTCATCTACAGTCAACAAAGGGGGAGCCTTCAGCAATGAGAGGAATCCAATCAGATGGAATCTTTCAAGGGTTAACTAAGGATTTCAGCAGTCAAAAAGAAGTTTCTTTCTCTACTTCAGGCAGCCAGTTTCTTCTGGGGATTTCAACATCACCATCGAGTTCCCAACTTGCAGCCAGCCTTACAGAACTGAGACTTGTCAATCCCCATGATTGTGCACACAAATTCTGTTTCTCTAGAATATGCTGATGAATATAGCAAGCAAGAGAAAATTTGTGTGATGGGCTCAGCAAAGAATTTGGAAATATTCTATTTCTGGTTCATTGAGTTTCTTGCATCTATGATCTAATTAACTTTGGGAACTTTTCTGTCATTATTTCTTCAATTTTTATCCTCCAGCACCACATTCTTTCTTCTCTCCATCTGCCATTCTATTGACATGAATGTTATATGGTTTCTTACTGTTGGGCAGGTCTATGAGTCATTGTTTTTCTATCCAATTGTTTTTCACTCAGTTTTTCAGACTGGATAATTTCTATTTATCTACTATCAAGTTCATTTACTCTTCCTCCTATAATCTTCATTCCTCTATTGTGCCAATCCCATGAGTTTTTTAGTTTGTATATTGTATTTATTTGTTATATAATTTCTAGAAGATTCTTCATGATAACTTTTAGTTCTTTATTGAGGGTTACAGTTTTCCATTGGTTTCAAGAATGCTTGTGATTGCCTGTTATAGCATAATTACAACATCTTTGTCATCTTGATGTTGGTATCTCTGGTTATCTTTTCCCTTGTGAGTTGAGATATTCCTGGTTGTTTATAGACCTAGTAATTTTAGACTTTATCTTGAATATTTTGGCTATCAGGTTATGAGATTCTGATTCTTGTTTAAGTTCTATGGAGTATGTTGATATGTGTGTCTTAACAAGCAGTTAATATAGTTAATTGGGCCATATATTCCAAATCATTTTCTGTCTTTCCAATGTCACGTCAGGTTTCAAAGGCATAATATTGCTATTTTGATCTCTAACATAAGTATTTGAACTGGACAGAGGTTTACTGGTTCTTCTGAAAGTGATCAATGTGATGAATAAGATCAGATCCACACAGGTACAGCTTAGGGATCAGCCCAGGAGTTTATAAATATCATTAGAATTTGCTTTCCTTTTTTCCTCCCTTTCCACTATCTCCCTGGTATTTTCAGCTGGGTCTCCTCAATTTTGGTTCACTGATCAGAAAGCTGGGCCTTTATCCCATTCAGCTGCACATTTTGAATCTACATAGGTGTCTCAAGCCATGCAAGGGAGAAGAGAAAGAGACAAAAGGCAAAGGTTTGCTCCATCCACTTGGGATCACAGTGTCACTGAATGGAGAGGTAGGTTTTCCTCCCGCAATATTTTGCCTCTTAAAGACTCCTATTGCCATAGCTGCTGTCATGCACGGGGTGCTTGATGGCTGGGCCTTGAGGGAATAGAGATTATAAAGAGAAAATATACAGGAGAATTCTGCATTTTCTCAGATCATTATGAGTTTCATTCCCACTCCTTGAACCAGAACTAGAGGAGTTGTCCTGGAGTTCTGTCTGCATCATGTGGATCATTTATGGGTGTTCAGTGCATTGATTTCATGTCAGGAGATACCAAAGGAAATAAAAATGATAAATATATCATTGTTTCAGTGGTAGCTGGAATTCTCATCTTCTTTCCCAATCCTTCTGCTATTAGCTATTTTTCAGAGTTCTCCAATAGCTTTTTCATGTATTCTGTCCAGGTTTTATAGATACATTAAGTGGAAGAGGCAGGGTATAGTGTGCTTACATCTTCTTATCAAGAATCAGAACTAGAATTGTGATTTTTAATCCTCATTTATCGCTTTTTGAATCCTCAAATCCTCTCAGACTGAAAACAGGTAAGTCACAGATTAAAAAAGGTTATGCTTGTGGGGGGGGGGAAACTATTTGAGTTTTGAACCAAAGATAGATCTTGGATTAAAATATCTCTCTGGATTTGAGCCAAAAACATAGTTTTACTAATACTACCACCAGTCAATTGGAACAACAGTGCAAAGGAACAGACCCCAATTAATCCTCAAACATAATGAGTATGGAATGGTACCAGAAATACAAACAGGAAAGTCACAATTGCAAATTATCTTAGAATATTATTCTGTCTTGGATATACTGGCAGCGAATACAATCTAGGGAGCATTATATGTTTATTAAAGTAAAAATGTTTGTGAAATATAAATTTTAGGACTAGAATTTTATCTTACCCCAACTTCCAAGGACACACACCTGTGTCTCCATATCTCCCATATTTTCCCACATTAACAACATCCTTCATTAGTGAGGTACATTCATTGCAATTGATGAACACATTTTTGAGCATTGCCACTAAGCGTGGATTAAAGCTTACACTGTAGTTTGCACTCTTTCCCACCCAATTCTGTAGGTTATGGCAAGATTTATAATGGCCTGTGTCTGTCATTGCAATGTTATTCAGGATTATTCCCATGTCCCAAAAATGCCTCCGTATTACACCTATTTTTCCCTCTCCCTGCCCTCAGAACCTCCAGTGGCCACTGCTTCCACATCAATGATATAATTTCTTCCATTGGTAGAATCACAATAAGTCTATAGTAGAATACCAGTAAGTCTACTTTAGTCCATAATTCATTCCCCAAATCTGAGGATTCTGGGATGGTGATATCCCCTCCACCTTTACACTTGAAATTGAAATTTAGCTTAGTATTATAGGGTGCCTAAAAGTTGCCTGCTGGGAGCCTCCTTGTAGCTCAAATATGGCCTCTCTCTAGGCTGAACTCACCATATAAATATATTACCTTCCCCCAAGCATGGGACATGACCCCTGGGGATGAGCCTCTCTGGCACCAAGGGATTACTACCAAGCTCCAACTAACAATTAAACTGGAAAATGACCTTGACCAAAAGGGGGAAAATGTAAAGACAAAAGAGTTTATATGGCAAAGAGACTTCAAAATGAGTCGAGAGGTCATTCCAGAGGTTATGCTTATGCACGTCTCATTAACTGCCAAAGTAGATACTACTCCAAATAGCAGGGCTTCTGAGGGCTCTGGAGGCATCCAGACATTATAGTCAGGGCAGATAGCTCAGGAGTGTGGTGCCTTGCCAGAGGGCCCTACTTTGGAATTTATGTTCCCCAATGTGACAGAGTTGGATTCATCTGTGATTTCCCTACACATGGCTCTTCTGTCCTTCTATTTGAACCTATAATTAGTGCTAGAGTTGATAGGTGTATGTCCAAGAGACTTAAATCTTTGGGCTGTTCATGTGCCAGCTGGGCCCTGAAACTCAACAGAGTTGCAACACCTACTCTCTAGTTCATTTGTCTCACCCAGGACAAATAACAAGGAGGTGATGCTGGATAACTACCATACCAAGGAACCAAGAGAGTCTACAACTGCAAGAAAGAGAGTCCCATCCATCAGCCCTGTGAGATCGCAGCCCCCTCTTAAGTGACTTCTTTTGAATGATGACATGAGCCAAATAAAAGTAAAATCCTATTATTTCAAAAAGCTCTCTGACATTCTGAGAATTAAAGTCTTGGGCACATGGTCATGTCTAAAAGATTTACATTGAACACAATTTGGAAATGCTGGATTAGGCTATAGCCTACAAGATCCTTAAGAATTCTGTAGGAACATAAACCTCAAGATGCAGAGAGAAAGGTTTTGACTTGTAGTTAAAACATACCGTAAGAATGGAGAAATTGGAGACTGATAGATATTTAGGGGTTAGGGATATAATGTGTATATGTCTATATGTGTACCTCTGTGTGTGTGTGTGTGTGTGTGGCAAATGATTCTTTAAAAGGGATTGGAATGATGGTTTCTGACAAATGACTGGGGAGGCAAAAATTGGCAATGGGGTCAGTAAAGGGAAATTTTAATTGTTAATCTTTTTATTTGACTATATTACTATTTAATTATTTTCCATGAAAATATATACATCTTTCATTCTAAAATAAAAGCATAATGAGAGAACACTTTAAAACATAAAATCTGATTGAAGATAGGCTTCTTTTTATTTGACTTTGTTTACAGTTATTCTTTTTTACTCACATACAATCTCAAAAATGTATTTAGATTAGTTTTTTTTCTTTTTGACATATTTGTTTCCTTTTTTCCCAAAATGAAATTGAATCATATACATTACTCTACAAACTTTTTAAAAGACTTAACTATACCTCATTGATATCCCTCCAGATTGATAGACATTGCTATAACTCATTCTGGAGGCTGTTAAAAAATTTCTTCAGTCATTGCACACTTGATACATGTTGAAGGTGTTCCTTGTTACTAAAGAGATTTATATCCTATTGACCTTTGGCTTTTTCACATAAAAAATAGATAAAAAGTATAAAGTATCTGTTGTATTTGAAATACTTTAAAATATTTAAATATTTGATGAACAACACATTTAAGTATATTTATTTCATGTATTATCACTTTTTTAGATTGTTATTCAATTTCTTATTTTTCTCATATTTTATACATATAAAAATGATTTTCCCTTGAAATGATCAGAACTATATTATTGCTCTTTGTTAAGTATATTCTGAATATTTAGTATTAGTCATTTATTTTTGGAAACAGAAATATCCAGCTTTTGAAATATGTTTGCACAAAATTATTAAAAGTTAAGAATATAGCCAATTTTGAATGAAATTAAATAATAATCCATTTGACCTACAAAAAAATGTTAAGAATAGAGCAGTTCTATTGAGTGTTCTTGTTTTTTCCTAAGTTCTTTATTGGAAAAAAAATAGTAATGGCTATCTTGCCAATCCAAGGATCTTGTTATCACATAGTTTAGTGAGAAACATACACACATATATAAATTTGAAGGCACTAAGATACCATATGTTATAGTGGCTCAGATCAAATTGCCTAGATTTATAATTAATATTGCTGGGGCTAATTTTTGCAGCAGCTTTGTGGTCTGGTATGATAAGCTAAAGACATCTAAAGTAATACCAAATCACTGATCACCAAAGTGAATTTTTATTCCTACTTTAATTAATATATTTAACAATATTGGGAATTTATGCTCTGATGGGAAATCATGTTTCATTTTATATAGATCTGTATCTTTACAACTTAACTATATGGCATAATTAAAAACAAAACAAATTTGTTCCAGACGTTTATTTTCTCATTTTTAAAATAAAGAAAAATCACATCTACCTTTCTAAGTCACATCTTGTTGTTAAGGTGAAATGATATTATGAAATAAATATAAAGTAATATTTTAATAAGATGTTTGATTCTAAGTTAAATAATACTTTGTTCTATATTCAAAATTGAGAGGTCATATATCAAATTTTAGTTCAAGTTGAAAATTTCAAAATAGAAAAAATGTGGAGAATGTTGTGTCATCAAATACATGACTAACATAAATGAAGGGAAAAAAAATGTTATTTCCAGTATCCAGAAAAAATATTTCAAGTGTCCAGAGAAAAATGTAACAGATTCTACTAAGCTTTAGAGATACTGCAACTTGCAGTTAAAAGTTGATGTCTTTATTGCATTTGTAAAACTTAGCAAAATATTATTTAGAAATTATATGAAATATATAAGAAAGCATTATATTGAAAAACAAGCCAGTTTATGTCATTGACTGCACTTGTTTTTGCATTGACCTTCTAATTGTTTTTGGAATTAAAGTTGAAAGTTTATTCCATAAATTATAATTTTTTTCTGGTTATTTTGCAATAAAATTTAAAATTCACTTTTAAATCACAGTTGGTAATTCTGAATTTTTTATATAAGGAAGAAATTAATGGCTTCTTTCTTGTGAACATAATTTGATGAAAATTGTATTAGTCAGGGTTCTCTAGGGAAACAGAATCAACAGGAGAGATCTGTAAATAGTATGAGATTTTATAAAATTCTCTCACGCGACTGTGGGGATGCACAAATCCAGGTTCTGCAGGCAGGCTGCAAACCAGGGGCTCTGATGAAAGTCCTTGATGAGTTTCTGGGAGATATTGGCTGTCCAAAGACCAGCTGGGAAATTCTCTCTGAATGCTGAAATCACTTCCCCTTTTAAGGCATTCAACTGATTGGACAAAACATCACTCACTGCTGATGGCAGTCTCCCTGGTTGATTGTAGATGAAATCAGCCATCTATGCAGTAAACTCACTGATGACTAAAGTCCATAAATGTCCTTGTATTACAATTAGCCCAGTGCTTGCTTGACTAAACAACTTGGCACAATTACCTGGCCGAGCTGACACATTAGTGTAACCATCACAAACATTAAAGAAAATTATTTTGAAATGCTTCTAGAAAAGCATTACAGATTAAAATGTAGGAGAGTTCATTGAAGATGCAGTTCTATTATTGCAGTTCTATTTAATTTAGATACAATGTATTTACATAAATAGAAAATTAGAAACAATCATCAGGTTTGCTTTCCATAGAAATTTATTCATCGCTATAAACAATGAAAAACAGAAGCTAACTCCAACAATGGCATACTATGCAATTCTCTTTTTGTGGAAACCATTCAGATGAGGATGACATGAGAAAGGAGCTTTTTGAAGCTCCTGGTTAGTGTGACTAACACAATTCACTCAAGGGCTGCACAAACTGTAATTGTATTGGTGGAAAGAGACTAAATTAAAACTATGCAATTATGATCCTTATTCGCAGCCATCCCATGTCACTCCCTATCTTTTAAAATATTAAAATTTACAATATTTTACTTAAAAATACATTCAGGTAACCACAACATGTCCACATATATAATTCTCTGTAGATGCATTTTGGCGGTTGCCAAGACCATCCCTATTTTCGCTGATTTGCTAGTAGGACTCACAAGACTTAACATACAGTTGTATCCATGGCTATGATACATTACAGCAAAATCAGTAAAGGGAAAAAGCACATGGGGTGAAGTTTAGAGGAAACGGGGAGCAAGTGTCTAAGCGTCCTCTCCCAGTGGAGTCAGAGAAGACACGCTTACTTCCCCCAGCAACGAGCTGTGGCAACACCTGTGAAATGTCCCCCAGGGAAGCTTTTAGAGAATCAGTACCCTGAGTTTTCAACTGGGAATTGGTCATGCAGGCACCTTCTGCCTAGCACTTATCAAAATCCCAGGCTCCCCAAAGGAAAGCAAATGTTCAGCATAAAAGATATTGTTTGCACAAACCATTTGGGCACAGTGCACCATTCTTATCAGTTAGGAAAGTAGAAATGCTCCCCAAATCCTTGTTTCCAGATGCCAGTCAAGGGCCAACCTTGGAAGCTGGCCTTTCTAAGGGTAGTAATGTCAGGCCCTGTTATAGTAAATTTTTTCTGCTCAATATGATACAGTAACTAAGTTCACTTTCCTGGGGACTCAAAATTTGGGCATTTAAAAATTTTTTTTTTGAGGTGCTGGGATTGGGGATTGAACCTGGAACCTTGTATGTGGGAGTGGCGCTCAGCCAGTGAGCCATGTCAGCTTCCCTGAGTTGGCTCCCTCATCTGTTGGCTCATTGTTTGCTTGTTGTTGTTTTGTTTTGGGGTTTTTGCTCCTCATCTGCTTGTTGTTTTTGCTTGTTGTATGCTATATTTTCTTTAGGAGGCACTGGGAGATGAACCCAGGAACCTCCCATGTGGTAGGGGGGTGCTCAACTGCTTGAGCTACATCCTCTCTGTGTATTTAAATATTTTATTATCATTTTCAAAATAACTGGACAATATTATCAGGCTATTTGACAAAAAAAGAATTTATAGGTTCTTTACAGTTGAGAATAAATAGATTTAAATGGAATAAATAACACGAGTATACAGTCATTTAAAAGGGAAAAAATTAAATTTTGGTGTAATAATTACATTTTATTATATTAATTCAATAATATATTTAAGACAATATAGAAAATGTCAATTTCTTTGCTATAAGAATTCCAAATATAGTCAATGGCATTAAATTCTTTATTTCTTTTATTTTTATATACATTAATTGAAAAAATGTGATAAATGCTCAAAGTCTTTGTTCATGGATCCAAAATCCATAATTATTTAAAAATTAATTGAACATCTAATGGAAGATTCCTGAAACTTGTTATCTATCTGGATATATCACATATCCTGTAACCATGAAGTTATTAGGGTCCTAAATCAATTTTTGTTGTCTCTGCTAATTCTCAATGAGTATTGTCTGTTCATTGTTTCTATGATCATTTTTGACTGTGAGTTATACTTGGTTAATCATGTTCTTTGGAAACTTTGGGGCCCAAGTGTGAGGATGCTTTCCTGCAGTGAGTGAATAAATTTGATATGCCCAGAATCTAAAACCTTCTGACTTGAAACCACAATGCTTACCTGCCAAGTTTTGTGTGTTACTCCCAGGTTTACGGCCTCCATTAGTAATTCCAAAAGTAACGCTGATCTTGGTTCGTACCTGTATAAACTGCCTTCATGTGTGTTTGTTCACCACTCAGCTTCAAGCTGATGTTTTTCTGTTATCTTTTCTCTCTCTTTTTCTCTTTCACAGTTTACAGTTTTTCCCCTGCATCCCACAAGTACAGATATGAAGTATAAATTTTGTTTTATGCAGGATTTAGTTATCAGGAGGCTTTTCATTGAATTTAACCCATGCTATTGATGGAGGCAGAAGTCCCCACAGAGGACTTTCATATTGTAAAATTCAGTGAACAGTGGCTAATCCTGTATCATGGAAATAAAATACAGAGAAAATTACTATGGAAAAATAACATTCATTTATCACCCTTGCATTCAAGCCAAGTGCTCAGGATTGAGGCCACAGAGAAGAACAAGTGAATAGCTCCTGCTCTTCATAACCAATGTGTTGTGAAGCAGATGGACTTCTAAATGAATAAATTATAATACAATGTGATAGCCACAAAATTAGGGAGAAAAGGATACCTGAGGGAGGTATAGAGTTATGTGTTCACCAAATCCTGGTATTGTTTTTCCCTGACCATTGTGAAAACTATTATTCCCAGAATAGTCATATGGCCATATGACTATTCTGGCCATATGGCTATTCTTGCCAACTAAATGTGAGCCAGATAGCAGTGGGCCACTCCCCAGCCCAAGCAGGGAAAATCTGTGTGATCTTCTAGTCTCTCTCTTCCCCTGCAATGGCCAGTGTGAAAATGTCCTATGAGGTCAGAGCTCAAAACAATCTGGATTAACCTGGTACCACAAGGTGGACAGTGTCCTGGCCATAGCTGGCACCCACAGTAGACTCCGTGAAAGTAGGATAGCCACTGAAATTTGAGGGTTGTTTATTAAATGAAGTACAGCTTACACTACCCTACTACTAAAATGTAGATGTTGCATAGAGAATGGAACTGACTATGTTTGAGAGAGACAAGGCGGGATTTTGGAAGATCATTGTTCACAGGCAGACATGGAGAAAATCATGTGTAAAGGCATGAAAGTGCGCAATTAAATAGGATATAGGGAAGTATAAAAATTGGAGAGACAATTATTGTACATGCCAAGGAAAGAAGGCATTTTAAGGAGTTGGGCACAATGAGCAGTATTCTACAATGATTTATCAGTCAGGACTCCTGGTTGCATTTAATAAAAGCTGACTCTTGGTTACCTAAGGAAAAAAAAAAGAAAATAATTGGATAAGGTCTTGTGTAGATCACAGAATATAAAGGAAAGCTATAGAGAACCAGGTTCAGAAAATGATATATTCAAAATATTCTGGTGGACAGGTGCTATCTCCAAAGTTACCCAATATACACAGTCAGATACTACCATCTCTGTTTGGCAACTTTCACTGAATACCACAATTTCTCCTGGGAGATTGTGGTTCCTGCCCTAAATAATACTGCTTTGAGATGAGTGATAAATTATCATTTTATTTATTATCTGTTATAAGTTCCAATTCTTTTCTAGAGCCATTTTATTGACTGAAAGGATAATGTGCCCCCACATTAGTTGCCACAGTACAGATGAGGGTTTGAACCCTCTGGCTTCCACGGGGCAAGGCAGGGTTTGGATCTTGGGTGGATGAAAAAAAAATGTCCTCAAATAGGCCCTGCCAAATATGACCCTGCCTCACCTCACTTCTCTCCTTATTCTCTGCCTGTCAAGCTTGTGGTTTTCTTTTAATTCTTCAAACAAGACTAATTTGTCAGATTTATACTCCACCCACTAACATGCCCGTGGGTCAAGAGTAGTTGCTTCTTCTTGCTCAGTCAGCATAATATCATCAATGTACTGGACCAGTGTGATATGTTCTGGAAGAGAAAGATGATCAGGGTCCCTGTAGACTAAATTGTGACATAGAGTTGTATAGTTGATACACCCTTGAGATAGGAGAGTGAAGGTGTGTTGCTAGCCTTGCCAGCTGAAAGCAAACTGCTTTGGGTAGTCTTTACTAACAGATATCAAGAAAAAAGTATTTGCCAGATCAAAAGTTACATACCAGGTAGCAGGGGATCAGTTAATGTGTTCAAGCAATGACACCTTATTGGAACAGTAGGTACAATTAAAGCCACTGTGTGTTTGAGTCTATTATAATACACTGCCCTTCTCCAAGAGCTATCTGTTTTCTGCATAGGCCAGAAAGAGTTGAATGAGGGTGTCACCACCCCTGCATATTTAAAGTCTTTGCTGGTAGCACTAACCTTCACAATCCATCAAGGAATGTGGCATTGTTTTTGGTAGAGGCAGTTGTCAGTTCTAGTGGTTTCTGCTTGGACTTTCCTACCACAATAGCTCTCACACCACAGGTCAGGATCCTGCCAGTTGTATGTCTATTAGATTATGCATCCCACACTTGGTGAAAGAACTACAGAATGGATTTAGGCACCCCTTGGAGTGACTGCAGGACAAAATTGAGCTGAAACTCCATTTATCACCTGACTTTCATAAGTCCCTAAACTGACTGGTAGATGACAGTGACATTTTGGATCTACTAGAATTATTGTCAATTTAGTATCAATGTCCAGTAATCCCAGATAATTTTTATTATTTCCTTTTCTCCAAAATACAGTCACCCTGATAAGACTAGATCACTTTGAGAATGGCCGGTAGGAAGATTAACAGTATAAATATTTGAAATTGTAGCAGGATCCTTCCTCAAAGGGACCATGACCCATTCAAGGAGTTCTGCATCTGTAAAATATCTCAAGACTCAGAGAATTGACTAAGAGACCATGAATCTCTGTTTGGTTATTCAAGTTAAACTTCTTTTCACTTGACTAGAACATTTCCACTTAAACAGATCATGTAAGAATTTTGTAGACTGCCCATCTGTTTCACTTCTCTATGATAAACTAGCCAACACCTTAGGTCTCTGTACACTAGGTTAATCTGATTACTACTTTGAATCTGCTATCCATGATGGTAACCATTCCAGCTTGTCTTTAGCAATTAAGTGCCACCACTTGACCCCTGCCAACCTAACATCCAACTACCCCTGTTGCATTGAAGGCAACCAGTTCAGTAGCAGCAATTTCCATGGTAATTCCTGATATCTCCAGAGGAGGATGACTACAGAGTTCTTCAAGGATGCTGGGTCTTTTAGTTTGCTAAATGTTCCTGGAAGTAATATACCAGAAATGGGTTGGCTTTTATAATGGGAATTTACTAGGTTAAAAGCTTAGAATTCTGAAGCTGTGGAAGTTTCCAAATCAAACTTCAAGAGATGCTGTTTCACCAAGTTGCAGCTATGGGTAATCAAGCACATGGCAGCATCATCTAAAAATGCTTTCTTTCTGAGTTCAGCTGTGGGCGAGCAGGCAAATGGCTCCTTTCTCCCCTCTCCTCTGGGATGTGTCTTTTTCAGCCTCTTGGGTTTCTCCTTCTGTCCCTCTGTGCTCCACTGATTCCAGCCTCCAGCCTCTGGGACCTCTCTCTCAGCCTCTCCAGGTTTCTTGGACTCTGCTGCATTTTTGTATGTGTCTGAGGTGTTTATTCCTTCATTTATAAATGACTCTAGTAAAAAGATTAGACCTACCCTGGGTCAAGCTCTACTGAAGTGATCTAATCAAAAAGTCCCATCTACAATAGGTTTACATGCACAGGACTGGGTTAACTCTAAAGATATGATCTTCTGGGGGCCACCCAGCTTCAAACTGGCATACTGGGGCTCCTCTCACAAATTTATTTCCCACTGTCATTTTGAAAAGTGTGTCCTGTGGAACCTCTTGGGGTGGGTGAGCAGGTCTTACATAATAATTCCACTCTACCATACCAATATCCCTAAGCATTTTTATATCATCCTTTACAGTATACCAAGGCAGTTTGGGCATTCTAACTTCATTTAGTCTAAGTCAACATTTGTTCTATGTTTCAGCCAACCAACCAAACTGTTAGAGTCATTTTTAAACACTTGAATTACAACATCAAAACCAGAATCTCTGCTTGGTGGGTCCATCCACCATTATCCTGTAATCTTAAAATCTATTCAAACATATATTCTCCAAATTTATTTCTGTGTAAATTAGAAAAATCATAAAGTTCTTTTGGAGTGTAGCACACATAATAGGTTACATTTACACCTCACCTTTCAGGGTCTATGAAGGCTTCAGTCTGGTTATGTGTCTAGAGGCAAAGAGAAGTAGTGTGGTTGGGTCCTGAGGAGATTCAGCAGTGTCTTTCAAGTCAACTACCACAAAGAAGATCACTAGAGGTTAGTGCAGCAAAGCACCTCCTCAGACAGGGTGGGAGGATGGCTTCTACTAGATAAAGAACACTCAGCAGAGTTTAGACATTCAGTGTCCTCTGCTTCATCAGAATCTATTCCAATTTTCAAAGGACGCCATTCCTTCCCAATCAATTCCCTTACTTTACCAGGAGACGCCCTTCAAGGTAGGGAATTTGATTTGCGTTGTAATTCAGCCACTCATTTGTTTTTCAGATATTTCAACTCTGTAGCTACAGGAGATAAAGGTTTCTTCCAGACATGCATAGAAATATTCAGATCCTTTCTGCAGTGCCTGACCTGGGAATTTGAAGCCCTCAACTCATCCTTTTTTTAATTCACTTTCTTGTTAGTTTGAGAAGAATGTTTTAAGGCATCAAATACATGGCCACCCAAAATCTTGACTCTTACAAGTTTTTGAATAGATGTATCCAATAGTGATACTTTGCACAGCTCTATTGTCATGTCATGCCATGGATTATTAGTGTCCTCATTACCACTAAAAATAGTCATTAGTGTCTTTAAATCTAACCACATTAAATAACCATTTCCCCAAACCCCAGAATCAATTCAGAAAACTTATCCTTAATATGAGCTGGGTAAAAGAACCACTTCTGGTATCTAAATCTGTATTAGTCAGGGTTCTACAGAGAAACAGAAGCAACAGTGTTTGAGTGTATGTGTGTATGTGTGTATATGTGTGTACGCGTGTATACAGAGAGATTTATTTTAAAAAATTTGCTCCTGTGATTATGCAGTTTGGCAAATCCAAATTCTGTAGAGTGGGTTGCAAGTTGGAACTTCCAGTAAGAATGATGTTACAATCATGAGTCTGAAAACTTAGGGGAAGCTGACAGCCCGGAAATTAATAAGTGATGTTGAAGTCTTGAATCAGAAATGCATAGGCAGGTCAGCAGCCTAACAAATAGAGTAGGGAATGGGACAGTCTTTTTCTTTTTTTCCCCAAGCTTTATTTCAATTCAAAAAATAAAATAACAGGCAAAAGGCAGTTTAAGAAGTTGGGAATGGGACAGTCTTGAGGCAGAATTTCTCCTTTATTCTGGAACCCTCATTTCTTTGCTCTTAGACCTCCAACTGATTAGAAAAGCTCACCTACATTATGAAAGGTAATCTCCTTTACTTCAAGTCAGCTGATTGGGGAAGCGGATGTGGCTCAAATGATTGGGCTTCCATCTACTATATGGGAGGAACCAGGTTCAATCCCCTGGGCCTCTTGGTAAAAGGTGTGCAGGCAAGCCGGGCCTACACGGCAAGTCACTCAGCAAGACGATGACGCAACAAAAGAAAGACGCAGGGAAGAGTCAAGGCCAGATGGACCAGAAACCAGGAACTGAGGTGGCGCAAGCGGCAGGGTGCCTCTCTCCCACATTGGAGTTCCCTAGGATCAAATCCCGGTGAAGCCTTGAGGAGAAAAATGAGAAGAAAAGGCAAACAAACAAACAAAAAACAGATGCAGAAGATCAGCCAGCGAATGGGCACAGACAGTAAGTGGGGGCAGGGGGGAGAAAAAAAAATCAACTGATTGTACATACTAATCACATCTATAAAATACCTCCACAGCAACATGAAGATCTGAGTTTGATCAAACAATGGGACACCATAAACTAGCCAAGCTGATACATAACCTAACCATCACACCCCCAATCTCCTTCCGGACTTACCAGCACTAAGCAACCACAAATTGCTCTCACATGAATTGTACAAATATAAATTTCCATCAGGAGTGTATGAGTCTCCCTTGCTCCCCATTCTTGTCATCAATTGTAATTGACATTTTAGAATTTGCCAATGAAATCTGTGTGAAAATGCATCTCACTGAAATGTCATTTCTCTGATTAAAACCTAGGCTTTAGAATATTTACACAGATTTAGTAGATATTTGTATATCTATTTCTGTGACTGGCCTGTTCATGTCTTTTTTTCACATATAAAATATGAATTTTTAAAAATTTCCATTTATGACCACACTGTTTATAGGTATGACTAAGAAATCAAGTCCATTCTTCTTTTAGACAACATTTTATGGGATCCATTTGTGCATTTATTCCTGAATATTTGTCCAGGAATGACCAAGACACATTTTCTCTCCTCGTGGAGCTCACAGTCTGCAATGAAGATGATTAAGGAATTAGATGATTTCAGTGTGGTATTGAACAGCCTTACCTAGTGGTTAAGGACTGGACCCTGGAGCCAAAAGGTCATGGGATCGAGCCTGGGCTTCATCACCAAAGACCTATAATGAAAGACCTTAAATTAACCTCTTGGAGCCTCAGTTTTGTCTTGTCAAAGGGCTGCTGTGCTGTCAGATAATGTACATAAAGTATTAGCATACAACCTGGCACATGGTGTTCTATAAATAGAAATGGCAGACTACTGATCAATAATAGCATTTTTATATGTGGGACTTCCGGCAAGTTACTTGACACTCCTCTGTCTGCTTTTATTTCCTTATCTAAAGAATAGGCCTATGAAACTGAATGCTAATTATTATTCATTGATAACCCTCCAGGTGTAAGGTACTACCCTCAGCAGCCATAGGGCTAAGACTTTTCCATATATTATCTCACTAAATTATTACAATATCCCAGCAAGGGAGGACAGTTCTAACATTCTATGATGGCAGTTTGCTTCCTGGCTCTGGGATGCAAGCCCGTGTCCTCCATCTTTGTCATTCATCTTGCCCACCAGACCCAGGAATCCATGCTCTTATCCTAGACCCAGGACCTGCTCTCTTAATAATGCAAGATATTCGGATTCCTACTTTCTAATTTTTTTCAGAGAGATATATATAATATAATGCATAATTTTCAATATTTTCAAGTCATAGTACATCTTAGCTAACATCCCCAAATGGACTCTTGAAGTCTCCATATTTATCGATCTCAAATATTAAAGTTTCTGAAGCAGAGGTATTTTCTCGGAATATGCCCTTCATTTTTATGAAGAGGTGGTTGCCAGCTGTTGAATTTCTTTATAAACATAACATATTGACACTTTTATCACTCATAATAGTACATTTGTTTCTGGGTAAATATTTCCCTGCAACAGAGTCATGATATAGAATCTTTTCTCCCTAACTCCCTCACCCCCCAGGCTGGGCCTAGGAACGCTGTATGGAGCAAACTATGGGAAATGCTATCATACTTCCTAATTGAATCCATATTATTTAAATTTCCTCTTTGTGAATTAAATTGGGTTTGGTATATTTAGCAGATGTAAATAGGGGAACTTGTTTTTACTTCTGTGAAATGGGAATCAACCCAGAAACTGTTCATGTTTTTTAAAAATTTTTTCTTTTTGCTATTATAGGATTTATTTTTAATTTTCTATCTCAACTGTATAAAGAGATTTTCCTACTATTTTCTAATATTTTATTTTTTTATTTTTTAATATTGAATATTTTAGTCGACCTATCTATGCTTTTTTTGTGTATAAGGTAGGTATCATATTATAATCATATTACAACTGTTTTCTGTAAATAACCCATTATCCCAAAACCATTTCTTAAAGAGGCTATAATTTGATCCTTAAGCATAATCCTAACTACTATATATGCAGGATTCTGTTTTGGGGCTCTATATTTTGTAACACCCAGACTCTTTGTCTATCCATTTGTCAATACCGTAAATTATATGTTATTATATCTTGTTTATAAATGTTGATATTTTATAGGCCAAGTTCCCATCTTCTGCTTTTGTTCAGGAGTTCATTGGATCTGATTTTCAGTTGCATATATGTACCACCTATAACAAAACTGATAACAAAAAAGTCTTGTCATAATTTATACTGGAATTTCTCTGAACTGAATTTATAGACTGATGTGGGTTTTTTTTTTTTAACTTCCTGATACTGAACATAGTATGTATCTTATTAAATTTTTCTTTAGTGACTAAATCTGTTTTATAAATTTCTTTTTATAAATGCATACACGTCTTCACAGATATACTTTATGTGTGTGTATTTTATTGTGCTGTTGTGTAAATTCCATTTTGTGCTTACTTCTTGTTTCCACTGTTGTTTCTTGAGAAAGATGCTGTTGGTTTTATCATTTGATCTTACTGAGTAAATGATCTGTCTTTTGTTTCAAGCAGCTGTTTAAGGTTTTTTCTTTATCTTTGATTTCAGCAGTTTCAACCTGGTAAACATAGAGGTAGGTATCTTTTCCTTCACCCAGCTTGGGATTTATTATGCTTCTGACAATTCGGGTCTTTCTTTCATAATTCTTAACAAACTCTCAGTCATATCTCTTTCACTCACTATTGTTTATCCTCTATTATCCTATGCTAGGGCTCCCTTTGGAAATTATTTCTTCCCACTCTAACCTCAATGACTCTTAACATCTTTCATATTTTCAATCATTTATCACATGAAAGGAAATTTCTTCTGGTCTACTTCACAGTTTAGTAATTCTCTTTTTGGTTGTGTGGAATCTAGGTTTTTGTTTAATTCTATGAATACATTTCTTTTTTGAGAAAGTTCAACTTTGCTATAAAAGAAGCCTTGTCATTGCTGATGGTATGTTATCATGTTATGCTTCATTCATGTTGTACATATACATATATAAGTTAATTTATGTTAATGTTTTAGAAATATGTTTTACTGTAATATATTAGGTAATTCCATATTCTGGGTTTTGGGGGAGGATAATGCTGTCATTTATTCTGATGACTCTTAACAAAGGACTTTCTTTTCTTGCATGTATTCTACCTTTTAATGGACATTTTATACTATATAGGGCTCTTTTGCAAATTCTAGTTTAGGGTGAGTCCCACCATAGAAGCCTTGAATTAGCCTATCCTAAAAATCTGGGACATTAACAATGTCCCAGGTTTACGCAAATTTCTAGGCTTAGAATCATTTTATGCAAATTTCTAGGCTTAGAATCACTTGAATCCTTAATCTAGATGCTATTTTAAGTGTGATATATATTTGCTCAATTAATTATCTGTCAATTTTATGAGCAAGTATTATTAAATACCTATGAGGGACAGAGAGTTGAGTAACTTGCCCCAGTTAATAAATGATTGATTGGAATGCAAAACAAAGTCCAATGCTGACTTTTTCACTTTTCACTGTTATACTATCAACATTTAATAAACTATTCTAATTCACTGCTTGTGTTAACCTCAGTATAAATTGCATCATTTTAATACTCATATATTTAATCATTATGTGACTCCTAGAAAAATAATCTTGTTTTTTTTTGGGGGGGGGGACAATACACAAGTATATTTTCCTTCTACAAATAAGTGGTTATAAATATATTGAGTACCTTATTTATAATATGAAAAGGAAAATATAGCGAGCAATTTGTGTTTGTCTTCATTCACTCCCTTTTTAAAATTTGGCATTTATACCAATTTATTCTGCTCTGATCTTGAGGATTCTGTGACGCAGGAAAAATGTTCTTAAATTTTTTAGCTAAAGTTATACTTTTTCCATGATTTTCACACTTTTATCTATAATTTCCCAAAGACTTCTGTTTGATGTTAAGAAAGATTAATATGACGAACCACAAGATAAATTACAATCATTATGTATGTGTTACGAGGAGTGATATAATTTTCAAGATATAAAAATGTCATGTGCATCTCGGCCAGTTCAAATAGATCTCTCCTGTTCACTGTATACAAATAAATGCAGAGTAAATTATACATCATAGGCACAAACACAAGCATAAGTTTTATAAATAAAACCGGAGCTATGTCTACAAATGATATGCCTAGAAAAAGAGCCACACTTTAGGAAGCAAAAAGTGCTTGCACTTCATATAATAAACCCTGACTCCTAAGATGTGTATACATGATCAAACCAAGTAGAGCTTTCCTTAGAGAAGATAGGGCACTAGAGCAAAAATCACAGCATTTTGAGTACTTTTCTTAAATATAGCATCAGGATTATGAAACGTAAAACAAAACTGAATGAAAATAACTCCACAAAAAGTAACTTTCAGTATATACATGAAATTGAAAATGGAAAAAAATGGCATTGCTCGAAGAAAAAAAGAAAACACAGATTTACTGTATCAAATTCCCTAAGTGTCTATTGATGATATTTAATTTCACCATTATATATGAAAGTTTGCTCATATTTCTTACATGTATAATATATTTTGTTCATTTTTTAACACAGCATAGCCAAGAAGAAAACAGAACATAAAAATTATAAGGCTCTCCCAGTGTCACACAATTAACACTATCCATATTTCTTTCATACAAAATTACTTCTTATAAGCATGATCATTATCCTAAATATATAAATGCACCTGTCTCTTTGGGATCTATAAAAAGATGAGATCTCTTTTTTATTGGAGATTCCTTTAATTTGTAATTTCGGGACTATCTTCCTGGTATTTTGGTTTGGAGCTTTGCAATTAAATACATATCCAGTAAAATATGAAATAAGTGGCACAATATTACAATAGGTCAAAAGTTTTTGTAAAACCAGAAGAAATTTTGCTTTATATTGTGCAATTTGAGCAACCCTTTGAGATTTTTCATAATTATGAGATGGGGAAGAAAATTGCAATTGTAAATTTTCTTCAGACCAGTAATTTTGAATCGGAACAGTGAACTTCAAGGTTATCCAAAATTTATTAAATCTAGAAATATTTATTAAAATCCAAATACTATTTACTGAAGATAGTTAGATGAATAAGCTTAGTCATTATCCTCAAAAACTCACAGGCAATTAGTTATAACAATTATAACAATTTATAACAGTTATAATTGTTATAAAATAATTATTAGTTATTTTGTTATAAAATAATTGATAACAAAATATTTGTTTCTTGTCCTTGGGCGCTTTTTATAAGTAAAAATTTTATTGAAGTATACCATTCATACAAGACATACTTAAACAATAAACATATAGTGAAATTTGTCAATTTACAAAACAAACATGCATATCATCATATAAGGCCCCCCACCAACAATACCTTGCATTGTTGTGAAACATTTGTTACAAACTGTGAAAGACCATTGTTGAAATATTACTACTAACTATAGCTCATATCTTATATTCGGTATATCTTCCCCAACACATACAATTATTAATACCCTACATTAGTATTATATATTTGTTATCATTCAGGAGAAAACATTCTCATATTTGTCCTGTTAATGACATTCCATTTTCCACCACTGGATTCCCTGTGTTATACAGCCTGAGAGAAATAGAACAAAAGAAGGTCTCTTCTCAAACGGAATTCCCTGTTCCTGCTTATCTAACCCTCCCACATTTCTTGTTCAAGTCTCCATCGCGGCAAGTTAAGTCCTACATTCCTACACGTGAAACTTGTAGCTTACTTTCCCAAAGCCTGCGTCAGTAAAGGGGATGAACTCAGACACTGAGAACTTACCCTCACACTTTCCCTAAAAAGGCAATAAAGCTTTGTGTTGCCTTAGGATTGGGTTAGTTTTCGTGTCTAAGATTGTACCTCTACAACTCCCAGCCAATGGGGAAAAGGGTAAGATTGGGGATGGAAGGAAATGGGGCATTGCATCAGGGGAACTATGTAATCTTTGTTCTTAGACTAATCTTGCATGTTTGCCCGCTTCCATTAGCCTGGGCGTGGGCCCTGTCTCATGAGAAAGAAAGAAATTACTGCTGCCTCTAGTCCAACTCTCTGTCTCCAGAACTTTTATTTTGAGTAGGGGGTCGCTGTCCCACTGAAGCCCCATAATTTGTACAATCCTTTCAAAGTGTATACTCAGTGGCTCTCATTATCATCACAATGTTGTGCTGTCATTGCTTCGGTCAATTTTAGAACGTTTTCATTACTCCAAAATGAAAAATCCCATATCCCCTATTATTGTCCCTTAGGATTGAAAATATATCTTCTTGCCATTGCTGCAAAATATTATAATTTTACTGTTAACTATTGTCCCTACATTGCATTAAGTAATTTTCCCATGTTTCACCATATTCTTAGCACTTTTTAAAAGAAGAACATTCTTATACTTACAGTATTAACCACAATATTCATCCACCACTGAAGTCACTGTTATACATTCCCTAGATTATACTCAAGTTTCCTTTCAATTGACATTTACTTCCACAGATTATACCTGTCAGCCACAATCACATTTATGAATCAGCAGTGTTAGTTATACTCATTAAAATGCTTTACTCTCAACTCTATTCATTTCCACATTTTGAAAATTAACCTTATTAATAATGCTATATACATTAAGCTTAATCTTCCATTCTCAGCCACATTCTATTTTCTAGTAAGGATACTCTAGAGTTTACCTCCATGCGTTTACTCATTGTATTTCATTCATATTTGTGAGACTATACAATATTTGTCCTTTTTTGTCTGGCTTATTTCACTCAACATAATATCCTACAGTTTCATACATGTTGTCATATGCCTCTTGATTTCATTTCTTCTTACACCTGAATAGTATTCCATTGTGTGTATACACCACATCTTGTTTATCCATTCATCAGTTAATGGACACTTTGGGCTGGTTCCACATTTTAGCAATTGTGAAAAATGCTGCTATGAACATCAGTGTGAAAATGTCAGCTAAGGTCCTTGCTTTCAGTTCTGAATATATTCCCAAGAGCAGGATTGCTAAATCGTATGGCAGTTCTATATTCAGTTTCTTGAGCTACTGAAAAACTGTCTTCCACAGAGACAGCAACATTCTACATTCCCACCAACAGTGAAGTAGTGTTCCTGTTTCTCCACATCCTTTCCAGCACTTGTAATTTTCTGTTTGTTTTTTTTTTTTAATTTATTTTTTAAATAATGGTCATTCTATAAAGTACGAAATTGCATCTCATTGTAGTTTTGATCTGCATTTCCCTACCTAAAAGCTAGTGATAATGGGTAGTTTTTTAATGTACTTTTTGACCATTTATAGTTCTCCTTTGGAAAAATGTCTATTCAACTCTTTTGCCCATTTTTAAATTGGTTTACTTTAAAAAAATTTTTTTTATCACTGATTTATATGATCTCTTTCTATAACATGGATATCCAGCCCATATTGGTTATGTGGTTTCCAAATATTTTCTCCCATTGAATAGGCAGCCTTTTTACTTTCTTGACAAAAATCGTTTGAATAATGGAGGTGTTGAATTTTGAGGAGGTCTCTTTTATCTATTTTTTTCTTTTGTTCCTTGTGTTTTGGTATAAGGTTTAAGCAACTGTTGCCTACCATAAGATCTTGAAGATGTTTTCGATATTTTCTTCTAGGAGTTTTATGTTTGCAACTTTTATATTTAGATCCTTGATCCATTTTGAGTTAATTTTTGTATGAGGCCTGAGATAAGGGTCCTCTTTTTTTCTTTTGGATATGGCTATCCAGTTCTCTCAACACCATTTGTTGAATAGACTGTTCTGGCCCAGCTGAGTGGGCCAAAAATCCCTTGACCATAGATGTCAGGGTCTATTTCTGAGTTCTTCTTTCGGTTCCATTGTTCAATCTGTCTATCTTTATACCAGTACCATGCTGTTTTTACCACTGTAGCTAAGTAATTCTGCTTTAAAGTCAGGAAATAAGAGTCCTCCAACTTCCTTCTTCTTAAAGACATTTTTGACTATTTGGGGCCCATTACCTTTCCAAGTAAATTTGAAAATTGGCTTTTCCATTTCTGCAAAAAAGGCTATTGGGATTGCTTTGAATCTGTAAATCAGTTTGGGAAGAACTGACATCTTAATGATATTTAGTTTTCCATTCCATGAACATTGAATGCCCTTTCATTTATTTAAGTCTTCTTTCATTTCTTTTAGCAATGTTTCATATTTTTCTGTATACAGGTCTTTTATGTCCTTGGTTAAGCTTATCCCTAAATATTTCATTTTTTTAGTGACTATTACTAATGGAATTATTTTTTATTTCTTCCTCAGGCTGTTCATTAGCAGTGATGCTGGCTTCATAGAATGAGTTTTGTAGCATTCTTTCCTGTTCAGTTTTTTAGAAGCTTGGTATTAGCTCTTCTTTGAATGACTGGTAGAATTCACCTGTGAAGCCATGTGGTCCTAGGCTTTTCATCTTTGAGAGGTTTGCATGACCTTTAATATCTTCACTTGTAATTGTTTTGTCGAGGCCTTCTATTTCTTCTAGGGTCAGTGTAGGTGGGTCATATGTTTTAGGAATTTGTCCATCTTGTCTACACTGTATAGTTTTTTGGCATACAGTTGTTCATAGTCTCCTCTTATGATCTCTCTTATTTCTGCAGGGTCAGTGGTAATGTCTCACCTCTCATTTCTGATTTGATTTATTTGCATCTACTATCTTTTTCTCTTTGTCAGTCTAGTTAAGAGTTTGTTAATTTTGTGGATCTTCTCAAAGAACCAACTTTTGGTTTTGTTGATTCTCTCAATTTTTTATTACTTGATTTTATCTGTCTCTGCTCTGATCTTTACTATTTCTTTCCTTTGACATGGTTTAGTATTAGTTTTCTGTCCCTTTTCTAGTTCCTCCAAGTATGCAGTTAGATCATCAATTTTAGCTCTTTCTCCTTTTTTTAATGTAAGCATTTAGGGCTATAAATTTCCCTCTCAGCTCTGCCATTTTGGTGTCCCATAGGTTTTGATATGTTGTGTTCTCATTTTCATTTAGCTTGAGATATTTATTGAATTCTCTTGTAATTTCTTCTTTGAATCACTGATTATTTAAGAGTGTGTTGTTTAATGTCCATATATTTATGAATTTCCCCTTTTTCCATCCATTATTTATTTTCAGCTTCATTCCATTATGATCAGAGAAAGTTTTTTGTATAATTTCAATCTTTATAAATTTATTGAGACCAGTCTTGTGACCCAACATATACTCTATCTTGGAGAAGGATCCATGAGTGCTTGAAAACAATGTATACCCTGATGTTTTGGGGTGAAATGCTCTATAAGTGTCTGTTAGATCTAGTTCAGTTATCATATTATTCAAGCTCTCTGTTTCCTTATTTATCCTCTGTCCAGATGTTCTATCCAATACTAAGAGTGGTGCTTAAATTTTTATTATAGTTATTTCTTCTTGGAGAATTGTCCCTTTTATTAATATATAATGATCTTCTTCATCCCTTATAACAAATTTGCATTTAAAATCTATTTTGTCCAATAGTAGTATTGCTATTTCAGATTTTTATTGGTTACTATTTGTATGGTATAACTTTTTCCAACCTCTCACTTTCAACCTGGTTGTGTCCTTATATCTTAGGCGAGTCTCTTGTAGAAAGCGTATAGATGTCTAATATATATATATTTTTTACCATTCTATCAGTTTATGTCTTTTAATTGGGGAATTCAAGCCATTAACATTCAATGTTATTACTGTACAGGAATTTCTTACTTCATCCATATTATCCTTTGTCTTTCTGTTGCTATATCTTGCTATTGTGTGTCTTTTTTACCCTTCCTAATAATCTTCAATTCTACACTCTTTTCCAAGTCTTGTCCTTTTGTTTACATACTTTCTCAGTTTTTGTTTGTCTGTGAACATTTTAAGCACCCTCATTTTTGAAGGACAATTTTGCCAGAAACAGAATTCTTGGCTAGCAGTTTTTCTCTTTCAGTACCTTAAACACATCATACCATTTTCTTCTTGCCTCCATGGTTTTTGATGAGAGGTTGGCACTTAATCTTATCATGGTTTACTTGTATGTGAAGCTTTGCTTTTCTCTTGTTTTCAGAATCCTCTCTGTATCTCTGATATTTGTTATTATGAATAGTAGGTGTCTCAGAATAGGTTTACTCAGATTTATTCTGTTTCATGTGTGTTATCCTTCTTGGATATTGGTATTTATGTCTTTCATAAGGGTTGGAATGGTTTCAGTCATTATTTCCTCAAATTTTCTTTCTGCCCCTTTTTCATTCTCTTCTCCTTCTAGGACACTAATAACACATGATTGTTCATTTCACGTTGTCATTCAATTCCCTGAGACCCTGTTCCATTTTATCAATTCTTTTCTCTTTCTTTTCTCCTGCCTTTTCAAGTTCAGATGTTCTGTCCTTGAAATTAATATTTCTGTCTTCAATCAATTCAAATCTGTTCTTATGTACTTCTAATGTCATTTTAACATCACCCATTATGTCTTTCATTTCCATAAGCTCTGTTACTTTTCTTTGCAGACTTTCAAATTGTTCCTTATAATAAACCACTGTCTTCTTAATATCCTTTATCCCTTTTATCATATTTTCTTTCAATTCTTTGAATTGTTTCAGGAGATTTGTGTGATTATGATTGATTAGTTGTCTTAAATCCTGTATCTCATGAGGATATTTGCTTAGTTCCTTTGGCTGTGCCGTCTCTTCCTGTTTCCTAGTATGGCTTGCAATTCTTTTGCTGATGTCTAGGCATCTGAATATGTTGGTGAATTTACTCCGATGACCAGTTTCTTCTCACTTGCCTTGTGTTTTTCTTTCATGGCTCTTCTTCCCCGTATAGTTCAACATATTCCAAGTCTTTAAAACAGCCCAGCTTAAGTTATCAAAATTGGGTCAGGGACTCATGATTGGATCACAGATTTTCTCCCAAGAGTTCAGGCTCAACAGTTTTCCTCCTTGCAGTTCCCAGGCAAGCCAGAAGATAGTCCTCATCTTTTGCAAATCTTTCAATAGAAGTGTTTCTTTCAGCCTCCACTTCCCTGTTTTTTTCTGGTCAGCTTAGATTCAAAGCTCGTTCTGCTGTTCAACTTCATTGAAGAGAAACCACTCTCCACCCCCGATTCACCCTCCCTCTTGCCAGGGAGGAAGACATCTCTTTCCCTTCTCGGTGAACTAGAGTGGGCCACCATTTTATCTAGGCTGCATGTCTAGAGGCTGGGGGATTGGTGCCCTTCCTGTTGTCATGGGGGTTTAGTTACTCATAGTTGTCATTTTGGTTTCTTTGTCTCTCTGTCCCATGACAACTGGTGGTTACGCAACCATGTTCTGGACTATTGACTCCCAAAGCGGGTCACTCAGGCAGGTTTTGGCCCTTTCTCAATTGTTTTTGTGACAGAGGTGAGCCCTTCTTGCCTACTCAATGCCATCTTCCCAGAATTACTCTTGGGTACTTTTATTTCTGTGTGATAATTACCCTGGAGTGGGAATAGTGATATAATGGGCATATGCATTTTGAGTTTTAATATGTAGGTGCCTGTTTCTTTTTTTAAAAAAAAACATTATTGCGCAAATTTAAATACAATTTTGAAATCATTCACTTTTACCACTTCCAATTATATAATTTAGTGATATTAGTTACATTCAAAATACTGTACTGCTATCTATTACAGAATTTTTTTCATCATCACAAAGAAAATCTCTGTACTGTTAGGTAATAACATCCATTCCTTGACCCCTAAGAACCTGGTAACCTGTAATCTTTTTGTCTCTTTGAATTTGACTTTTCTAGGTATTTCATACTGTGTCTGGCTTATGTCACTCAACATGATATCTCTTTAGAGTTATTCATGTATCAGAACTTCATTCTTTTTAATGTCTAAATAATATTCCATTTTTAATATAAACCACATTTTTTCTTTATTTTTAAAGGAGTTTTAGAATACATGTTACATAAAAAATATAGAGGATTCCCATGTACCGGCCCCCTCCTCTCCCATACTTTCTCCATTAACAACATCCTTCATTTGTGTAGTACATTTTTTACAATTGATGAACACATATTGAAGGATTGCTACAAAGCATGGTCTTTAGTTTACATTATGGTTTACATTTTGCAATGCACAATTTTGTAGGTTTTGACAAAATGTATAGTGGCCTGTATCCATCATTGCAATATCATGCAGGACAATTCCAGTGTCCCAAAAATGCCCCATGTTATACCTATTCTTACCTCTCCCTCCCCTCAGAACATTATATCAATGTTAGAAGTTCTTCCATTTTTAGAATAATAATGTGTACTTCTGTCCATAGTTGCATTCCTCTCTTGTGTTTGTTTGTTTGTTCCTCAGTCTTGAAGATTTGGGGATGGTAATGCCCATTCTGCTTCTGACTGAGAGGAGGCTTAGATCTAGATCCCAGGGGGCAGATGGATGGAACTGTCTCACTTGCAGTTGTAGACACTCTCTGTTTTTTGGAATGAGCATTGTCCATCACCATCCTTTTGTTAGTTATCCTGGGTCAGTCTGACGAACTGGGTAGTAGATGTTGGCAGCAACTCTGCTGAGAGTCAGGGCTCAACGGGCTTATGAACAGATGGATGATTTAAGTCTCTGTGACCTATATTTAATTGGTATAGTGCTAATTATAAATTCAAATAAATGGGGCAGAAGAACCATATGTAGGAAATTTATAAATGTGTCTAACTCTGATACACTGGGAGAGGTGGGCTATCATATATTCCAAGGTAAGGTCCACTGATGGTGTGCCGATTTCCTGGGGTTGTCCACCCTGCCTATAGTGTCTAGTTGTCTCTAGAGCCCTCAGGAGCAACCCTACTTGAGGCACTGATTACAGTGGCAGTCAGTGAGGTCCAGCTGAGACATGCATAAGCATAACTTCTGTAAGGACCTACTGACTCACTTTGAAATCTCTTAGCCATAAAAACTCATTTGTATTTAAAATTAAAAATTTTGGTCTAGGTCTTTTTCCAAATGCATCATTAGTTGGCACTTGGTATTAATTCCTCAGTGCCAGGGAGGTTCATATCCTGGAGTCATGTCCCTCATTGAGAGGAATCTAGTGAATATATGTACTGATTTAGTATAGAGGGAGTCTACATTTGAGCAACAAGAAAGTTTTTAGGAGATAACTCTTAGGCAATATGTTACTAGGGTAGGTTTCGATTTTTCAAGAACAAATTATAAGTACAAACATCGATATCAAGGGCCTGCATATTAGTCTGTCCTCCTTTGCTTGACACTGCCATGTATGTAAAGATTCTTGCCATTATATGGGAGAATGTAGCAGGACTCCCCAGGATGGGAATTGAATATTTCTTTGGTTATTCTGTGGGTATCCACCTACCCAGACAACACCCCATAACCACTTGAACACATTCATATTCCATAGAGGCATGCCTCAGATCTAACCTTCCCCGTACATTCCCCAGCACTGATACCCCAGACAGTGATCCTTCCCTGTCACATTTACAACCTTTCTGGAATCCAAAATCTTCCCCAAAACAAAAACCAACAACAGAAAATAATAATAATAAAATAATTAAAAAATTAAAACATAAAAAACAAATTTTTTTTTTGCATTTTACCTTTCATCACTGTGTGATCTATTCTTTTATGTATATTGACAATTTCTTCTGTATATTCCCCCAGTGTCTTACTTTTTAAAATTTATTTTCTGAGAAGCTTTAGGTTACAGAAAAGTCACATAGATAATATGGGGGATTCCCATATACCCTCCTCCCACCTCCTCACATCTTCCCCTATCAATAACATCCTACCTGTGTATGGTACATTTGTTACAATTGAGGAACAAATATCAAAGCCATGCTACTTACCATGGTCAATGGTTCACATTATGGTAAACCATTGGTACATTATGGTAAACCATTGGTTTACATTACCTTTTACACCATATGTTTTTATAGGTTCTGAGAAGATGTATAATGGCCTGTATCCATCATTGCAAAATCATACAGACAATTCTAATGCCCACAAAAAATGTTCCGTCCATTCTCCTCTCCTCTTCCCTTCAGATCCTGTGGTAACCAAGAAGTTTTAATTTTTGAAGAATAAGGTTCATAGTTACATGCATTAATATTGAGGGTTTGACATATTGGTCTGTTTTCTTCTATTAGGCACTGCCTATGTACTTGAAATGTTCTTGACCCTCTATTTGAGAATGTAACAGGACTCCCCAGGTTGGGAGTTTAATATTTTCTTGCTTATTGTGTGGGTCTTCACCCACTGAGATAATGCCCAAGGCCGAGATAAACACATTCATATTTCATAGTCATGAACTTCATTCATTTTAGTGACTGAATTTATGCAATTATGCATATACCACATTTTAAAAGTCCATTCATCTGTTGAGGGACATTTGGATTACTTCTTTCTTTTGGCAATTGTGAGTAATGCAACTATTAACATTGGCATAAAAATACTTATTCTACTCCTTGTTTTCAATTTGTTAGGTATATACTCAGGTGTGGAATTGCTGGGCCATATGTTAATTCTATGTTTCACTTTCTAAGGAAATGGTAAACTGTTTTACACAGTATTTGTACCATTTTCCATACCCACCATCAATTTACAAGCGTTCCTATTTCTCTGCATCCTTGCCAACACTTACTTTCTGTATTTTTTTTTTTTTAATAATAAACCTTTTAGTGGGTATGAAGTGGTGTCTCATTGTATAGATTTGATGTGATTTCCCTGATAACTGATGATGTTATGCATCTTTTCATGTACTCATTGGCCATTTGTATACCTACTTTGGATATAATAAAACATTATGGCTGCTATAACAGAGTTATGTTTAATAACATATGAGAACCCAGAAAAACAATTGCATATTTCTCATCTCCTATTTTCCACTCTCAGCTGTAGCTTATTTTCTTCAAAGCACTTTTCAAAATAGTTGATAAAATATTTAGTTGTTAATTTCCAATTAGATTTTAATCTACAATGTTAATTCCTGGGGCATAATCATGCTCAATTAATAGGGGTTAGGCAAAATAATGGATTATTACTCAGATTGGGGTGGTCAGAAGAGACATCGGAAAGCAAGAGAAGTTTCAGATAATCTTTGATTGATGAATAGATACTTTCATGGTACAATTTGTAAGGCAGTATTCCATAAGGTCGCTAAAAATGTGGGAAAGGAGTAAAATAAGAAAACAAAGGAGTCTTTAGAGGACTTCAGTGTATCTGAAAGATGTTAGAGCTTTTGTTATGAGGGATGCTATAAATCAAGATTATGATCTTAAACTATTCTAGAGTGTTACACAACTACTGAAGGGGTTGATGCAAATGCATGAGAGGATTAATTTGGTATTTGATTATTTGAGGGATTGTGCTGAAGATGTCTATTAGAAATCTGATAAATTAAACATGTATAACCTGTTACACTATCAAAATTCTACCAAAATATTTATTAAGAATTTTCAAACTGGACTCGCTCTGTATCTTTATATTCACCTCATCCCAATGTTTAATGTTTGTGATAATAGAAATAACAAGAGGAGTTAACATTTAGCATGTTTTTATGTGCCAGGCAGATGAGGAAATCGAGGCACAAAGACATTGCCCAAGGGCACACTGCTACAAAATGTTGGAGTTAAGATTTGAACCCTGGCACCAGGGCTCACATGTCTGTGCATACATGCACTACAGTTCATTCCCTCTTTTTGCTGAAATACTAAGAAGTTTCTGTAAGCTGCCTACTATTTCACACCACTTTGTTTCTCCTCTTTTGTCCTCTCAACCTGGAATGTTCTTTCAAAGCCTTTTGCAGCAAGCATTTCCCACCTCCACCAATTCTTTTCATTCATCTATAATATTATGTCCTGGACTTGTATAGGATGAGTTAAGCCTGTATTTACATGCTTTGTATTACTTACCCCAAAGTGGGGCATTCAGAGTGGGAAGAGAATGAAGAGTCACCATGAAGATGACAGGCCATGACAGTAATGGGAAAGGAAACGAGAGCATGCTCAGCCTCTAATACCATCGCATGCTGCGGCAGCCGTTTAGTTCCAGCTCCACTTCAATTCTGTGGTCACTTTTGTGACAAAACCATATTTTTCTGACAAAATGTCGCGACTAGCATTGGAATCTTACCACACTATAATGGAGAATGGCGGCACATGTTATGGGACGGTAAAAAGAAAAGACGTAACTGCCTAGGGTAGGTCTTTGAAGGACACATGGGAAAAAAGGTTCATACACACCTTAGCTATGTATGTTTTTCATATGAAATCCTGAAGGGATCAAACTAGCTTAGTTACTTACCATAAGCTCCAATGTTCAGACGTAACAAGCCAAACCACTTAGTGATCAAGGGACAGCCGGCAGGTTTTCTGACATTGGCAAAGGTATATATCCTTGTTGCATTCATTGCTCACCCTTGGACAGAATATTATCTCATGTATGTGGAATTTGAAAGCATGAAAATAGATATTTTCAAACAAGTCATACATTTTTAATGTCTGTATTTATTTATTTTGTCCTGAAAGTAAACATGAGGTTCTTGAATCAGAAGCAAAGTAATAGAAATAACTGCATTGGTTCCCTAAACCCCATAAATCACACAAGGTAATGAGATTGGAGCAGAAGGATTATACCAGTGGGGTCTGTAACAAAGGAGAGAAACCCAGAGCTTATGGATTTGATAGCTTATACAGCAATTACTAAATAGCTGCTACTTCTCCTAATCTTTCTAATGTAAAATAATTCTCCCCAGGAAGAGAAAGGAAAGATCCCTAGTTAAAAACACTTTGAAATGTAAATGCATAACTTTGGGGAGATAAATCTCTATATATCTCTGGGCTTCTCCTTTATTTAATTGCCCTTCAACTTCCCAGGCTTGTCATTTAAGCCAGTTTTCCTGTAATTTTTGCTCAGAAAACCCTGACCATGTAGAAACATACATATTCATATTGTTTCCCAACATCAATAAGAGTTTATATGGAATAAAGAACAGTACAGTAAAGAATTATGTAAAGGTATGTTGTAACAAACGCAACCAAATTTATCCCATTTCCCCCTTTTTTGACCCTATTTCTTAAAATATTACTGTGTGCCATTTCTTTTGATTGGCTGGAACACCGACTTGTCTCGTGCCTCAAAGAATCAAATAAAAATGACTAAAATGTAATTAAATTTATTGATAATTTATTAGAATTTTCTATTGTTATTTGTGGCACCTGGACTATGCATGGGCTCCTAGAAGCAGAGCTGAGCACAATAAAAAACAAAAATGATGATGTGTGGGGGCCAAATATACCCTGCAAATATTTAATGGTATTTCCTATGCTAATCTATACAAAATTACATAAACTTTGTATTAATTTTTGGATTAGGAAACACTCATTATTCTTCAATATATCTAAAAAAGAAAAAGGTCCATCAGAGAGCACATTATTGTCCCAGAGTGGGCCACTGTTTCTTGTTAATCATTAACATCTACAGGATTATTTCTTGTTCTCATTTGTGAAATTAAGGTGTTGGACTAGATGTCAATTCGGGAAATCATGTGGTTATATGAGAAGGAATTATGATAGATGCACTATGTGATATTTAAAATAATTTTCAACTCCACTGTCTATAATTATCTTGTTATACATATACATGTGTACATATATATACACACTTCACACACGCACACATGCACACATACTCTTTGATCAGAAAAAAAATTGCTGAAATGATATAAAGGTTTGGTAATTCCCCAGAGGAAGAGGATTAGTCTTTATTCATGTCCACATTACACAGTTTATATAACAGGTAGTTATTTTGCATTGATCTCGGATTTTCAAATTATAAGCAAAGGCTATAATAATTAAATTTTTATTTATACTTCAATAGCTCTTGAGTTATTTGTAGCAAATGAATACCGATGCTGATTCATCAGCAATATTGCACACAAATAGGGAATTTTTCGGACAAAATATAAAATATGTGGTATAACTATTTGAAGTTACATATGCACACTTTAAAATTAAAGTATCTCACATTAAAATATTCTTATTAAGAGGTTTATGGCATTTAATAAATATTAAATACTAATACTTTAAGGTTCTAACAGTGAATTTATGACTGTTCCTATTACAAAATTAATTTCTATATGCTTGAGGGTAAACCATTGCAGAGTGTTTACTGTGTGCTCATCCTTCCTAAGATCTTAATCCCATCATGATCCCTTTGGTCTATGCACAGTCAAATAGAATTACAAATAAAAACACCATACCACGCACCCATGTATGTGTACACACATACTCATACATCCAAATAAGCAACAATTTAAAAGTTGCTTTCATTAATACTAGTTTAAATAGATCTTGCTTTTTTATTATACATGTTATTCTATGACTCAGGGGGTTATGAATAGGAAAATAACCAAAAGATACTGTGTGGTATGCAAAATTCTAAGATGGCTCCAAGATCTCGATCCCTGATGTACACAATCTGCATAATACATGGGGACAGTGAATATGATTGATTTTACTCCTAGGATTAGGTAATTTTATATGGCACAGCTGACTTTCAGAAAGGAAGATTTTCCAGGAATAACTTGATCTAATCCAATGAATCATTTAAAAGCAATTTCATCCTGCTGGTTCCAGAGGAGGAAGCATGAGATTCAACCAGAAGGGAATTCTCCATTTATAGCTTTGGAGATGGAGAAGACCATGGGGAAAGGACCAGAGAATGGACTCTTAAGAGCTGAGAATGCCCCTCGGCTGACAGACAGCAAGGAAATGGGAAACTCAGTCTTACAATCACCAAGAACTGAATTCTTCTAAAAACCCTGTATGATCTTGGAAGCCAATTCTCCCCCATAGCATACAGAATGGAATGCAGCTCTCCTGACACTTCAGCCTGTGAGACCCTCAGCAGAAGTTGCAACAAACTCACGTCTAGATTTCTGACCTTCAAACTTGCTATCCAGTAAATGGGCATTAATTTAAGCTGCTACATTTGTAGTGATTTGTTATGTAACTATAAAAAAAAAAAAAAAAAAAACAATGCAAAAACAAGGAAAGAATACTAGAAGGATGTTTTTAAAAGTTTATGAAATAGTTACATTTTGTCATATGGTATGCTACATTAATTTGGCCAGTCTGAAAATGACAAATAAAGCAATGAGTTGGTAGAAAATTGTGAATCCCTCTTAAGGTATTTTTCCAGGGTTATTTTAAAAATGCCTGGTTGTCTTTTAATCTATCAATATATTTTAGAAATTATATATATTTTTCCAGAATTTTTCCAGATTTTTATTTTATAACTCTTCATTTGTAATTGTATTAGGAAATTTCTACTGTCCCAACTTTTGGAGGAGTGTTGAGATTTAATGATTAGTAAAGAAAATTAGGAACTGAAATTTTAAGGCTTAGCAACACTGCTCTTGACTTGCCATTTTTCCTAAAATTCCATATATTTTAGCTTTAAAATGATTTAGTTGAAGCTAATCCTATTATGCTTCAATAAAAGAAAAGGACTGTTACCAGTTTTAAAATTTTATTTCACAATCACTTAAAAAATGCTTATTATGTATCATACACTGTCTTAAGTACATTACAAATATTGACTAATGTACAATTCAGCATAATATACTTTTAAAAATATTTTAGCATGGAATCATAAAATTATTAATCCTGTTTAACAAAATCAATCCCTGAATGTTTTCTGGCTTCAGCACTGATTTGATAATGCTAATGGACTATTGGTATGTTTAATTTTTGTCTTCACTCTCTCATAAATATTCAAATGTTTCCCATAAAACAAAGAAGCAGCACAATTATGCCCGTTTTACCCAATGGGTAAACTAAAAATGAGCCCTTGCTTCCTCTGAAATTATTAGATTTCACTGTATATTGAAGAAACAAAAGATCAACATATGAAATAAACAGATCTTTATTTGGTCAAGAAATGTCAGCTAATGAAAATTTTTCTTGAACTTTCAAAACATTTATCCAACTTTGTCCTTTTCTTTTCCATATTTTGTTAATTTTCATCATTTATCAGTGGAACTATTGGGTCAATGTATGTAAGAGCTCCACAAGACCAAGGGCAAGTTTCTCAATGCCTGGTACCTAATAACAGGAAGGAATTAAAACAATTACAAAAGAAATCAAATACATAAACAGGCCACAGCATATACATTAAGTAGCAATGGTCTTAATTTTTTTCTCAAAGGATGGTTCACCTTTAACCTTTCCTTTAACTTGTAAGTTATTTCGGTTTTTTGGTGTCAACTCGAAATTACCATTTAAAATAGAAATCATATTTTAAAAATATTTTTTCGAGTTCCTCAATCTTCTTAAAACAAAATAACATTGCCTGTAACACTACAAGTATTTACTAATCCTTACCCTAATAGTAGACCAAAAGGGGTACTCAAATTACTCCCACATTATAGCTCCTATAAGTTAAAAGAAATAAACAACAATTAAAAAAAAAATCTTGCAGAAAACACAGAAAAACAATGTGTTAAACTTACCATCTCCTTAGTTAGAAAATAACAAAAGATTAACAGCACAGCATTTTCTGAGTCCACGTAAACATTTTTAGCTTTGAAATTTAAATTCTACAAACTGCTTAGCTAACTTATTTTAGTAAAACATATTCTCATGCATTTTCATAAATATCTATATTATTTAATATGCTACACCTTACTTCAGTAAGTTCCTATTCCAAAACAAAATAAGAAAACACATCTGGGATATTTTGAAAGTGTTCCCTGCCTAATATTATTTTGCCCTGGTCATATTTAGGGCATTATCATTAGTGTTTTGCTGTAGTTTTATTTTAACATATTTTTCTTTACCTTTGTTATGACCTTGGGCATGAATAAGCTCATTAAAAATTAAATTGTTTATTATAGCCTGGCATCACTTTCCACTTTGATCAGAAAACTACAATAGAGTCCTTGAGTAGATTTTCCTAAAAAGCATTCTAGTAATGAGAGCACAAAAGGCAAGTTTAATAACTTTAATGCTGAAACAAAAACTACAGAAATGCCACCAAGGGGGCAATAATAAACACTTTATATGGAGAAAATAAACTATAATTTCGTGATATTAAAATTTGGTTTTCTAGTTTGTTGAGTAAGCATCACTTACAACTTGAAAATCTAGTTGCTGATTTCGCCCTACAGAACTATGCTTTTTTGTTTTTTCTTAACAAATCAATTTTATTGATACAGATTAATAAAGCATAAATCCATTAAAAGTGTATAATCAATGGTATTCAGTATAATCACATGGTTGTGCATTTATCACTTCAATCATTTTTAGAGCTTTTTTGTTATTCCAGTAATAATATTAATAGTAATAAACAAAAACCAGCCAACCAAACAAAACTAATCACCTCTCAATCTTTCTGTTTCTTTTTCTCTAGCTTATTTCAATTTATATTTTGTATAAACAGTCATATATGCAATATCACCCATATTTATATTTTACAGGAGGTTCAGAACTATGATTAGTCACTGAACGTATTTTGCTGATACTATGTTCATGTCAACATCCCTCTTCTCCCTGCCCTAAATAGCAGAGTACTGTGAACAACCTTTAAATAATTCCACTGCAAAGAAAAAAGGATTTTTTATATGAGTAGTATTAAAATGATTTCTAAATTAGGTATCTTGAGAAAATGAAAGCTTTCTTCTTTTTTTATTCTGAGGTTATTTCACAGTTTTGATTATGCTTTAACAAGTTAGGTTGCTGTAGCTCTATTCCTTGAGTTTTAGTGTAATTTATAGTTTTCTACCTTTGTAGCATATGAGAGGAGTAATAAAGTAAAAGCAGAATTGATTATGTCATAGGCTTATAACAATTATAAATGAACTAAAATATTCTGAAAACTTTTACTTGCATTGAAATTTCTCTGTATTTATAGTATATAAAATCATTTGCATTTGAATTTAAAGGCTTTGCACTTGGGATTCAACTATGTCAATGAATATGAAAAGAGCTGGCAACATAGTAGGTTTCTGTCTACTTGCTGTCCCTGAATATACTTGAGAGGACTCCAGGATCACCCACAGCTGAGCTTGGGAACAAAGTGAACTGACAGAGAAACCCTGGAAGCCTGAGAGAGAGGCAGGAGGCTGGAGCCAATGGAGCAGCTCTAAGCTGAAGAGACAAGTTCCCAGAAGAGACAAGCCATATACCTGATCCCTAAGCTCAGGGAGAAAGTGAGCCTGGAGTGAAGGTGGTGCCCAGATGCCATTTTGTCTTGCCACATGGCAGGAGTCCAGGATCTGCCAGCAGCAGACTTTGGTGAAACAGCATCTCTGATGATGCCTTGATTTGGACATTTTCACAGCCTCAGAACTGTAAGATTTTACCTCAATATATTCCCTTTATAAAACCAACCCATTTCTGGTATTTTTGCATTGTCAGCGTTTAGCAAACAAAAACTTATTCCCATCAAATCTATTGCAGATGATGTGCCACACTAATGAAAGGTGTTTATGTGTGAGGTTGTGGGAGGTGTGGGAGGTGGGGAACATGGGAATCCCTGTAATTTTTGTGTAACATTTATGTAATCTAAACATCTTTATATATATATATATAATAGCATTTATGTAAGCAAATGCACATTAAAACAAACAAACAAACAAACAAAAAACATTTCTAGATAATGAAAAAGCTGTGGGTGTTATTACCACTTGACCTGCCCTACAAGAAAAGCTAAATGGAGTCCTTCAGGTTGAAAGGAAAGGAAAATAGACAGAAATTGTAGCTGCATGAAGAAATAGAGAACCTCAGTACAGGTAATTAATAGGTAAATATAAATGCCAGTATAATTTTATTTTTCATTTGTAAAACCATTTGTACTTCTTCCATAGTTTAAAATTCAAATGCACCTATGTTATTGGGTATGTAATGTAATTTGTGACAAGAACAATATAAAAGAGGAAGGATGGAGGGATATAGAAACAGAGAATGTGTAGGCTATTGAAATTAAGTTTGTATCAATAAAAACTAAATTTTAGTAATTTACAACATTAAATATAATCCTCATGGTAACTAAAAGTAAAATATCTTTAAAAATACACAAAAGGAAATGAGAAATGGTTCAAAATGGTCCATTACAGATGATCATCTAAACTGAAAGAAGGCAATAATGGAGGAAAGGCAGGACAGAAATGGTATAATACTACAAGAATCAATTAGCACAGTAGCAGAACCAAGTTGTGCTTTATTAGTTACTGTCTCAAATACAAATGGCTTAAGTCTCCAATTGAAAGGCAGAGACCATTTAATGAAATGTGTGATCAAATATAAAAGGCTCATTTTACATACAAAAACACAAGTTGAAAGTGAAAAATTGGGGAAAAAATTATACAATGCAAATATTAACCAAAAGAGAGCTGGGGTGGATATAATAATAAATATGCTTTAAGTCAAAAACTGTTATAAGAGACAATAAAGGATATTACATATTGATAAAAAGGTAAATACAGCAAGAAGATATAACAATTATATATAAATGTACCTAACAACGGGGCCCCAAAGTTTATGAAGCAAACATTGAAAGAATTGTTGATTCTAAATAATAGTTGAGACTTTAATATACCATTTCCAATGCTGCATAGAGCATCTAGACAGAAGATCAACAGGGAAATGGAAGACTTGAACAACAATATAAACCACCTAGATCAAATAAACATATATTGAACACTTCACTCAACAGCAGCAGAATACATTCTTCCCAAGAGCACATGGATCATTCTCCAGGCTAGAACATATGTAAAAGCACAAGACAAGTCTCAATAAATTAAAAAATATAGAAATAATGAAAATTATCTAATCTGACCACAATGGAATGATGCTAGAATCAATAACAGAAGGAAATTTGGAAATTTTATAAATATGTGGAAATAAATCAATTCATTCTAAAGAAATGACAAAGGAAATTAGGAAATCTCTTGAGGTGAACGAAAATGAAAACACAACATACCAAAAACTCAGAGAATGCAAACAAAACAATGCCCAGAGGGAAATTTAAAGCTATAAATGCCTATATTATACAAGAAGAAAGTTGTCAACTCAATAACCTAACTTCACACCTAGAGGAACTAGAAAAATAAAATCAAAGTAAACCCAAAGTTAGCAGAAAGAAAGGAATAATAAAGATTTGAGCAGAGTTAACAAAATAGAGAATAGGAAAAAAAAAAAAAAAGAATCAAGGAAACCAAAAATATAAGCAACAAAAGTAACAATAGATAAATTGTAATTTTTAATACTTCAATAATTTGATTCTAAAATTTATATGAAAGGACATAGAGCAAGGGATAGCTAGGAATTTCTTGAAAATTAAATAACAAGTGTTGCTAACTGTGGCAGTTCGAGGCTTTTGTGGACCCCATTGTAGCAGGTTGATATTGTTTATGAATCCCAAAAATAGATATTGGATTATGTTTGTAAACTGGTCTGTTCCTCTGGGTGTGATTAAATTATGACTAGGGCTTTGATTGGGCCACATCAATAGGATGTTGAGTCCCCATGTGGGTGGGGACTCAGAGAAACCGCACCGCAGAGAAGGTAGGTTGGAGTTTTTGAGTGGGAGCCCGGGAAGTAAACACAAGGCAGAAGGCAGTGCAGCTGAGCCTGGAGAGATTCGAGCTCTGGGGAGAGATACAACGCCTAGAGAGCCTGATAATCTTATGCTTTATGGCCTGGTAACTGTAAACTTCTACCCCAAATAAATACCCTTTATAAAAGCCAACAGATTTCTGGTATTTTCCATTAGCACCCATTGGCTGACTAATACACCTCAGAAAAGATCATGTCTTTAGGGCTTATTCATCAAGATGTGATCCTATTGTATGTGGGAACTTTTGATTAAGTTACTTCAGTCAAGGGGCTTTGATTATATTTCTTCGGTAAGGCTTGAAACCGGATGGTTCTTAATCCTCTTACTGGAGTCATTTATAAATGGACTGAATACAGAGAGAGAGACACAGAGAAAAAAAGACCTTGGAGCTCAGAGAAAAACCAGATACTGAGAGAAAAGGCCCTGGAAGCCAGAAGCTGAAATCAACGGAATCTGGGAGAGAGAAAGCCACAGAACCAGAGAGAAAGCCAGAAGAAGCCAGAAGCACCTAGACCTGGAGAAGGAAGCGACAGCAGTCACCGCCACTGTGCCCTGCCATGTGATAGGAGTCCAGGATCGCCGGCAGCCAGTCTTCAGGGAGAAAAGCATCTCATGGACATATTCACGGGCTCAGAACTGTAAGCTTATAAGTTAATAAATCCCCGTTGTGAGAGTCAGCCCATCTGCTATATTGCCTTGGCAGCCTTCAGCAAACTAAAACACTAACGATATTAAAATGATGTGGTATTGTGGCAAAAGCAAGGATACAAAATATTTTTAGTAGATGTTATAGGTGGGAATTATCTTTTCTTTGGATGGGAAGAATTTCTTATAAAATGTAAAAGGCACAAGCCATAATGGAAAATATTGATAAATTTTAAAATTAAAATTAACTTCTTCATAAGAAACACCATTAACAACAAAAACATAGTTTTATTATGTTTAATCTTATAATATAATGTTATGTAGAAGTAAAAATGAATAAACCTAAGCTCAATGCATAAACATGACCGATTCTCAAAATGTATATATTTTTTTTTTTTAAGGTACCGGGGCCAGGGCTTGAACTTATGACCTCATATGTGGTATACCACTTGAGCTACACCAGCTCCCTCAAAATGTATTATTATATTAAAAAATCAAGTCACATAAAATATAGGATTCCATTTACATAAAATGCAGACGAAGTAAAATTTAGACGGATGGGAGAATGGCTGGCTGGCTGGCTGATGGATAGCGAGATTGATACATAGCTAGTAAGGTAAATTATAAAAACACACAAAGAGGATTAGTTGAGAATCCCGGGTTATGATTTTCCTTATAATGGGAAGAAAAGGGATGACTCACAGCCAGAGGGTGTCCAGCTAATGCTCTATTTCTTAATCGAGGAGTAGAGAATCTAGGAGCTCATTTTACTTTGTATTAGTATTCTTTAAACTGTGTATTTGTGTGTGTGCATGCACACACATGCATTTGCAATACATATTATCAATGTTAAAACATCAAATCTTACATTCACTCTCTAAATTTAAACACATATTTTTACATTTTTCCGGTGTTCTCAAATACTCGTGTCTCATGTGTATTTTTTTGTCATTGCCTATTTACTTTTAAAAGTTTGTTTCTTCCTGATATGTTCTAAGTACACAAAATTTTTTGCAACCTTGAATGCCTAGAGTCTCTTTATTTAGCACTCATGCATTTAAATGATAGTGTAAAGTGCTTTAGTTACAGCAATTTAGGGATATTGCTTCCTTTTATTCTTAAAATCTGGGACATTGTTGAGAAACCTGATGTCAATCATATACTCTTGCCTTTTATTCAATCTATTTTTGTTTTCCTTCTGGGAACTTGTCTCTGATATTCTTAAATTTCACTAGCATGTTTTTAGTGCACACCATTTCTTGTTTTCCTGTTTTAGTGATTTATGAGCTAGCTCTCTCAGTGTAAGTGCTTTTTGACACATTTTTTGTGTCCCGCACTGGGTCCCCGCAGTTTTGGCACAGCTGTGGTGGAAGTTTCCCCATATCCTGGTAGCATCTCACCTCAGATGCCTGTTGTATCTCTCAGGTTTTCTGTCTTAGAGAAACAGCTTGTCCAGCCTCCAAAGAACTCCTTAAAGCAAACCTAGGAGTCTATAAATACCTGTGCCAATTTTCTGTCCCTAGGAGTCACAAGTCTGAATAAAGTTCCACAGAGGTCCTCAGGGTTCCCAGCAGAAATGAGCCTCAGTTGCTCAATTAAAAAAAAACAACAACCCCTTTTCTACCCACTCTGTCTCATTTACTCCTTCATTTTTGCTTCCTGGTATTAACTCCACCTAGTCTTTGTTTCAGACACTGCTTTAGGGGAAAACAAACCATGACATTTATATGATGTCATTCTTTACATCTCAAATGCTATTCTTAATATTATTTTTATAAGTACTCCCTTCCACTCTTACTATTATTATCTTCCAATGCTTCTATTAGGGAGAAATTGTTCCTTCTAGCTATTTCCTTTATATCTCTTATTAGTTGTCTATTTTCCTTCTAGATCTCCCTCTTAACATTTCTACAAAAATTCTTACTTTAATTTTCCAACTTACTAATTTTTACTTTGGCTGTAGTTAATGAGAATTTTAATAAAAAAAAATAGTTCTCAATAGCTGACATAAGATCGGAAGTAATACAATTTGTCTTGTGGACATTACATGAAAAATAGTCATTTGTGAAAAGGTAAATGATGTGATTTAATTTATTCTTTGTCAAAAAGAAACTATCATGTCCTAATCTCTTAGACCACTTAGAAAAATTAGAGATCGATAATCACCATAAAATTTTCCATATCTTCTGTTATTGCAGAGATGTCAGAATTTTCCTACATATTCCATTATGTTCTTCAAAAACTTAAAAGAAATTTACATATCAATTTTAGTACTCCTAGTTTAAGCATATTGAAAATGCTTTTCTTTTGATCTTTATGCCATTTTTTTCTGGAATATTAAAAGGAAGGCATTCTAAAGTGTTTAAATCAACATTTTTTAGCTGAGATTCCAGTTTAAATTATAATCCAATGCTTGTTAATATATATTTCAATTGGCACAAAGCAGTTATGGTGCTTTAGCGATTTCATGAAGTATATTTTGTATTATATTTTGTAATATCATACTGTTTATAAAAGTAAAAAATATATACATTTTGTGCTGCTAATTTCAAAGGGTTATTTTCTAATATAATTATACAATTCTCCTTTAAAGCTCTGGAAAATACATGAGGTAGAAAAGAGAGAGTCACTTTCTTTTGCCCTATGGCTTTGAACAAAGTTGCCTATGAATATTTATCCTTATTGTGTATCTGAAACTGATTTTATTAGTAGCCTTAGCCATAACCTCTGGATTTCTCTATTTGTCATCTGAAAATAATGGAGATAATAATATTAGCTTCTTCACAGGCGTGGTAAGAAATGAACTAAATTCTTATTTATAAAGTGAAGGAAAAAACTCTATATTAATAAAATAAAATATTTAACCTAATGTATTTTTCCCCTGGAGACTCATAGTATTGAAATAATAACAATTTTACAAAAGAACCTCGAAATAAAGTTTATTTCTAATAGTTAAGTTTATGTTAAATGCTCTCCATATGTACTTCAACTATAAGCATTTCATTTAGTGCAGCATTAACCTTGATTTTCATATCTTTTACATTAAATGATTTATATGTTAATTCAAGTTTATTGACCTTTGCATAGCATAATGCAGATAAAACACATCATCTAGGTATTTGGAAATTTCAGTATTTTGTGGTGAATTGTTAGATAGTGGAGTAAGCATCAGGTTTCATTTTTTCTTATACAGAGATACATTTTGCTTTGTCATAATAATTGCTTAATTGAATATTTAAACACGCAATTATATATTGTCTAAAAGTGGCATTATTTTGATTGGGTATCTCAACTCTGGAGGGAACAATTAAACATAAAACTGACTCTCAATTTACAAATTATATCAGCTTATTACCCTAATAAACTTCACCTTGAATTAGGACTCATAACTAATTCAACGTTTCATCCATCATATCACATTGTACATGATCAGAAATCAATATATATCACTGAATAAGCAAATATATGGAAGCTGATAAGAAATGTTAGGGCTTCTGCTGTTTTGTTTACTGAGAGTTCAGAAGAGGGCCCTGTTTTCATTGATACAAATAGCTAATTAAAGTAGCTAGTTCCATTTATATGATAGCAGATAGCAGCCTGACAATTTAGTGCTAATAGCTGTCTTCTCAATTGCATTTTTCTGTTACTTTCTTTTCCTGAATTTCTGGATCAAAGACCATGCTATATTCCTCTATTCAACATGGATTTTGATGAAACATCCCAGTATCTTAGACTTAGATATTTCCATTCTTTACTGAAATCCTTCAAGGACATGCTTTAAAACTCTCACAAATCCCTGGTGGAATTCTTACAACTACACTATGTATAGTGGCAATAAAAATCAAGATTAAAAAGATACAGCACATATTTACAGCCGCAGTTAAAATGTTCTGTAAAGAGCATCTTAACATTGAATGTTAACAGCAAGTTGTGCATCAGATGAACAAAGTATATCAAGTGTACCTATTTCAGCTCTAGATCCCCTTGCACTTTCCCCATTCATGAGATCTGTGCTCTTAAGGGCATCTTTGTAACTCATATGCTCAAGAGCTTTGGTTTAGTATTCATATTTAAAGTGAGATTCTACTCAGATTGCTGAGTTTTATATTAGTCATACGAAGGCCAAATTTGTAACATGGCAAAAGAAGAGATCAGATGGGATTTGAACTAAGAAATCCAGGATTCCCTGGTTTTTTATTTTCCCTTTTATTCATACAGATCTCACCATTCCATTAATTTATAGTCCCCACTCTGGTTTAAGCAAAAGTGAAAGTATATGTTTAGCTACGGGGAACTGAACTTAGTTTGATTTAGATTCACGTACAGAGCATGTTAAATATGAAAAAGGAATACAGTGATAATAATCACTTTGTTATTTGAAAATTTCTATGGAATTCAGGGAAATGCTTCATAAAATGATTCTCAAGGTAATATTTATTGAGAACCTGCAACAATAATCTTTCTCCTGTATTTTTGTGTAAAAATGAGTTTAAACTAAAAATAAACTCCAAGACGGCATTTTTCCTAGTTTGAAAAATGTGCTTACTTATCTTTAGGATATTACTTTTTTCAATCTGTCCCCTGAGGTCCATCCACTTACTCTATACTTGTCACAGAAAGGTCAAGTCTCTTTAGTGTTTGTGGATATTTGGTTCCACTTAAAGAGTTAAAAAAGATAGAAATATTACTTATTTCTTATTAAATATCTCTTTTATATTTTCCTTTAAAATAAATTTATCTCAAAATAGAATACGCATGATTTCCACTATTGAATATTCAAAATTGAAATGAGCAAATATTTCCAAGTTCCTGAAGTAAACTTATATGTTACTTATCTAAGACTTAACAAGAGCAATGTACTGACTATAATAAAGGGATTTAGGATGGATCATCTGAGACTAGGTTGAAAAATACTACAATATTATTTCATAAAATGCTATGTTATATAATTACATTTCCAGATCAGATGCTTAGAGAAAATAGCGAGTGAATTATTGTACTATACCTAGAGAAATTTTTGTTCATTAAGCTATAAATAAAACAATTCAAATATCCAGGAAATATCCTTCAGTACTTTCATCAATTAGCTTTATTGGTTGCAAACTGTAAATGCTAGAAATTGTTTCTGACTACCTTATGCACAATATAAGAAGTGGCTCATAAAATCAATGAAAAAACTGAAGAATCAGATTCTGAAATTTCACCAGAGCCAGAGAAAGCAAGGAACCAGGTAGCATTGCCCCAGGCAGGATCCTGCCCTCTACTTCAACAGAGCTGCCTGAGGAAACCTCAGGTTGTTGCTTCTTTATTACCTCCCCCTCCCACTTTGGCCGTCATCATTGCCTGGGCATCCAACATGTGCCCGTGCTCTAACTGAGAGGGGAATGCCTGATTGTGAAGACTTCCAGAATCCTGCCATTGACCAAATCCTACATTCTGGATTTCTCTAATCAAAAACAGTCCTCACCTTCTGGAAAATGCCCACACTATATATATATATATTTAACATAGCATACGAAGTAGTAGATTTAACAGTATTAATTATTTTGTTGACACTAGATGGTCAAAGAGAATGATGATGCAATCATTTCTTCACATCTTCATCATATTTGTAACTCAGATATTTAATTTCGATAAGTAAGAAATAAGAAAGGAGGGCAGGAGGATTGCTTGACATTCAAATCTATTTTTGTTGTTTAGCCATGGCAGTTGCCTGCAGATCCTTCTTCGCAGGCCAGAACTTCTGGATTATGTTCTGTTCTCAGAAGTCTCAGTGTCCAAACAGTCCCGTGACTATGCATGAGGAAAATGGAAGGGTGCCAAATGGTACCTAGTACCCAGTCTTTCTTTGTTTCAGCATGGTTTCTAATCATCTATTTCAATCTCTTAATTTTTTCATATGGGCAATATGACCTAATGTTCCCTTTTGGAAACTTTTTGATTATTTTTCTATCTTTGACTTCTGAATTTCCTTAAACTCTGCTTTTTTTCTGACTGCCATATGTAGGCAATATGTATGATAAGATATATAATACAGTATGTGTCCATGTGTGTATGTGCATGTACAAAATTATATTCAGGAAACTTAACTACCTTATATCACAAAACTATTTGAGATTTATTGAAATTATATTAATATTTTTCTAGCCTACCCTAGTATATTCTAAGGAAATTTACCATCATGAATTTCCAGTAAATAAGAATATTCTATCCCATTTTCTAATGCTTCATGAAGCCCCCTAAAATTTGTGCATGTTTTCTACTTTCCATGAAGTCATAAAAATAATAGATTTATATTTTTCAGCTTCTTGAACTGATTTTTAAAGTGTATTTCTCATAATTGTTAATCATATCAAATAGAATCTTGAGAATGATGTTAACTGCCCAAAGAACTAACCTCATCATTCAACCCTATCTGAATGACCTTTGGCAGAAAGCAATACACTCTATGATACTTGTTTGTGATTTTCTACCATATAGATTAAAATTTCGACGAGAGCAATGTGTCATACCACTATAGAAATAAGCACCTGGAGAGCACTTGCAACTTCAAATAAAAACCTACTGGCTTATCTAACCTTTCAAGGACAAAAACTTTTTTAATGACCTCTGCAAAAAAAAAAAGTATCAGAGTCTAGAAAAAGCTTTTCTCTTCAGACCTTGGAGAAAAATCTCATCTAGATTCAGAAGCAGAACAGAGATTCTTTTACACTACAGTAGTAAATTCATATGCCTTGAAGATTAGGGCAAATTTTCCCCGTTTCAATGTTCACTCCTCATATGACCAACGCCATCTCCTATCACTTGTCAGATCTCAGTACTGCTTTAACTCTTCATAGCCATAGGTCATCCTTTAGGTGTGAACATTTTATGACTAAGATGGACTTTCAGTGAAACCATTTCATAAATTGAATACTCTTTTCAGGGTTTTTGTAGAAGTTTCTACATAAGTTTCTATATAAGTTTCTATATATTCTTCCCTCCAAAGAAGTGGTGTGAAAGTCCACTGCCTTCTTTCTGTGTGCAGACTAGGGTAACATACATGCACTGTCTGCCCCCTGACACAAACACACACACCACAACAAATACCAGGAGTCAGGTATATTCTGACATCAGTCTTTTACTCACACACTGTCTATGATGTATTAGGAAATTCCAGTATCAATGATTAAGAAAATCCTTTCCTAGTACTCTTAAAAGTTGAGAAAAGGGAACTAAAACTAAAATTTTATTAACTATTGGAAAGCTTCACCCAGTTCAAGAATCATTTTTGGATTTCAATAAGCCTTGAATATGCAAGTCAATAAAATCTTTTTTTTTTTTTCTTACCTTTCCATGTTGTAGGGAGTGGTAAGTGTATTAGTCAGCCAAAGGGGTGCTGATGCAAAATACCAGAAATCTGTTGGCTTTTATAAAGGGTATTTATTTGGGGTAGAAGCTTACAGTTACCAGGCTGTAAAGCATAAGTCTATTTGACCAAATAGACCAATAGACCAATAGACCAAAGTCTATTGCCACATGTTAGAGCAAGATGGCTGCCGACCTCTGCAAGGGTTCAGGCTTCCTGCGTTCCTCTCTTCCCAGGGCTTGCTTGTCTCTGGGATCATCTCCTCTGCTTGCTCCACAAGGCCATCTGTAGACTATCAGGTGAATGGCTCATCTCTTTTCCTGGGGCCTTCTCTCCTTCCTCACGACCAAGTTTCTGTGTGTGTTTACTTCCCTGGGCTCTGGCATTAAAACTCAGCAACAGAACACCAACTGAAACTCAGCAACAACTCAAACTCCTTTGCCATATCTTTTATCTCTGAGTCCCTGCCCACCAAGGGGGGGTCCTCAACACCCTACTGATGTGGCCCAATTAAAGGCCTAATTATAATTTTATTAGCCCAGAGGAACAGACCAGTTTAAAAACATAATTCATATCTATTTTTGGAATTCATAACTATATCAAACTGCCACAGTCAGGTATCTGGAAAAATTTCTATACATCCCAAAAAAGAAAATTATATTATTGGAATCTCCATTTTCATTGGTACATAGAATTTGGGTAATAGTGTCAAGAATTTTCTGAATAATGACTAGTGTTTCTGCAGGTAACTAGTGGAAAGTGTTATTTTGGGATTATAATGGAAACTTGAAAGCATTGGAAAATAGAGCTTTAACTTTATTGGGAAATTGGGAAAATCTGTATGCTTTTGAGAAGGCAGTTACATAAAGATATCAGGAAGCTTTACCTGGTATTGGCATTTGGTTTGAATTGGAATGATAAAAAGATTGAAGAGATTCAGTATTCTATTATATTAATTTGGGTATGTGAGAGCAAGAGCCTGGGAACAATTAGAAGAGAGTAAAAAAATAAGCATTAAAGATTTAATTTAATCGAATCACAAAATGATTAAATCTGGATGTGGTTGGATATTGCTGGTAAAAGAGAAGAAAGATCAAAAGATAACTGACCTCAAGTCCTGCTCCAAGGTGTTTTAGACAATTGTTACCCAACATGAAATACCAGGCATATTATTCTAGATAGCAGAGATCAGTAAATTTTTCTGTAAATAGTCAGATAGTAAATATTTTAGGGCTTGTTAAATAATGACCCTAAGATATCTGTTTCAACTACTCAACTCTGTTCTTCTAGCATGAAAACTGCCATAAACAATAAGTTAATATGTTAATAGACATATGTGACTGTGTTCCAGTAAGCGTTTGTTTACAAAAACAAGCAGTGGGATGGATTTGGCAAACAGGCTGTAATTTGTTGACCTCTGCTCTATGGTTAACCATTTTGAAATAATATGTAAAATGGTATATTCTATAAGCAACCTAGAGATTGAATTAATGCTGGGGCAAAAGAAAAAATAGATTTAGAGTCAAGGTAGAAGTAAGTTATGAAATATGCTTATTGTTACTTTTATTAACACATATCTTAATTTTGGGCAGAATGTAGAGCACCACTCATGGGAAGGAGAAGCTTTGACTAAGTCAAGGCTAAGACTATTTTGGAACAGATGAGAGAGTGTGGAGCTTTAAGAATGATACAAGAAATCAAGAGCATTTGTAGTCTAATGGCATTACTTCTTTGCAAGCATCTAGCTGATTTCTTAGTATTTGCTCTCATTAAATTTGCCTCTTCAAACAGGGCTTATTTAATGTTACATTATCTTTCTCTCCATCATCATGATGCCTAAAGACTGTGCTTAAATGTATCTCACATGCATAACCTTTTTACTCTGAGCAGGGTGAATTTCTGGGGGGTCTAGCCACAGCTGCTCCAATTTGGAAACTCTAGGTATGTTGGATATTTGCGGATTAGGCCACCTCTACTCTACTAATTACTCTATAATTTAGGTGCCTACAAGCCTGAGACTTATATTTCCTAACTCCTTGGTAGCTTATTTCTCAGTAAAATATTCCAGTATGAAGCATTGGCAGGCCACCAGAGAGTGAGAGAAGCTGTTTTCCCCCTTTAGCTGTTGACTCACTGCCCCCAATGTCAGCAGTCCTCCATGCTGCCTCAGTAGCTTGTGGGTAGTAGTGCCAGAAAGGTGACCATGTTGAACAGGTTTCATGGATCTCTCTGTGGCAAATTACCCTTTGTTCATCCCTTTCAGAAGATTAGATGTCCCTTATTCAGATTTCTTACTACCTCTTCAAATTGCATCCACCCACCTTTCCCCTCTACTTGTCACTTGGGTTACGGGGACTTGCACTCTGAGGCCACTGGGTTGCATTCTATGATATCTGATATGTTCCTCCTATCCCTCAAGCCTAGAGAGTGATCAGGCTCCTAAAACGACGTATCAACCTCCTCATCCTACACACCATCATCTGTACTATGCTCTACCCTCAAGTTGGTGGAGTCATCTTTTTAAAATTTTTAAATTAAAAAAAAATTTTTTTAACAAATCAATATTATTGATACATATTAATAAAGCATAAATCCATCCAAAATATACAATCAGTGGTATTAGGTGTAATCCAGAGTGATCCTGTTAAAACATGTCAGATTATTTCATTCTTCCGATAAATGCCCTTTGATAGCTCCCCTTTTACTCAGAGTAAAAACCAAGATTCTCACAATGGCCTCTTTATGACCTTCTCTGCTCTCTCTCTTGTTATGTTTCAGACCTCATCTCATCTCTTCCCAGAGCTCACATTGCTCCATCCAAAAGGTCTTCTAGCTGTTTCTCAAAGCAGCTAGTCATACCATTGCCTCAGGGTCTTGTTCCCTCTCTAGCCAATTCATCATGGCTTCATTTCAAGATCACTATCTCACTTTATTCAATTGTTGGATCAAGTAACATCCTAATAGGGCCTATGCTAAGCATTCTATTTATTCTTCCAAACTCACCCAAGTACTCCATAGTCTCTTTTCCCTGCTCCATAACTGGCCATTGAAATTGATCATGTTCCAACATACTAGAAAATTTAACTAAAGTTAAATGAATTGGAATTTAATTCAATCTACTAAATAATTTATAAAAATCAAACTGTTCAACATTCTAGCATTCAATATCTGTCTAGTTTTCAAGGTCAAAAACAGGTATCAAACTTCATGTATGTTACTTCAACAATTCCAATCACAAGTAGGTATGTAGGAAAAACCCATGCAGATATAAAAGAGGAGAACTGTTTATGAATGATTGTAGCAGCACTCTTCACAAAACAAAAACATGCATAACCAAAAACAGGTATGTATATGAATAAACTGAGATATAGTTATTAAAATATGAAAGTTTATATGACAAAGAACGAACATGGCACGTAAAAATATGTATAGATGTCACTAATATAACATATTCTTCTAAAAATTAAGAAGAATTTGATTATTCAATACTACAAATTTTTCCTCAACTGACATGCTCAATTAAGTAGAATACTTCAGTCGTTTGTAAATACGTTTAAGACCACAAATTGGAGCAAAATAAGAAAATGGATTGTCAACACTTCCAGGAAACATTTTGTTATGAAAAAAATCTGTTTCATTCATTCAGGGAACAAGATTTTCTAACCTATGCTCTGTAGCTGCTCAATCCCTGCCTGCTCTCCATATCAGAGTCTGTCTTCAACAAGGATAGAGGCTCAAGCCACAAAATGTGGTGACATTTGGACAAAAATTAGCTTTTGTTTTAAATACAAAGAGCAAGAGATACTGAGAAGCTTTGCTTTGGAGCCTGAAGGTTTATGGGTTGTGCTGAATCATCACTGAGCAACGAGTTTGCAATTACAAAGATGCCCCTCCCTTTTTAAAAAAAATAAAATTGTGTGTCTGTGGGTATTGGGGTGGGTGTAGTAGTTTGATATGTGCGAGTCTTTTAACTGGTCTACTGGCAATACTGCCTGAGCATAAGTCCCCAAATATATGGTAGCTAGATCCTATAAAGGTAATTACATCAGCAAAGGTGAAGCAAGGGCCCTTCTCCAGGGAATTTTGTCTCATTACTTTAATAAAAAGGAGGACATATGCCCAAGAGCAAAAGAACCATTACATACAGTCAAGGTCTTGTTTCATTCTATTTCAAAAGGACCTAAGTACACACTTATCAAACTAATTTAATTTCTCTCTCTTTTTCTTTTCTTTTCTTTCTTTCTTTCTTCTTCTTCTTTTTTTTTTTTTTTTTTGTGATTCATGAAAGATTCTAAAGGTCACTAAGTGAAAGGAAGCAAGCTATCCTTGTCACTGCCTTCTTCAGAAAGAGTAGCTTTTATAGTGAAATTTGATGGAATAGAGGAAGTTGGTGGTGATAAATTATTCAAGATAAAAATAGTCTTAGATCATCCATATGTTTTCTTTTAAATAGCCTGTAGCAGATCTGCATAGCAGAATTTCCTTAACTTTATGCTTGGAGTTCAGATGATCCTGTTGGTAAGGTTAAATAATGAGAATGTCATTTTCCTTAACATACATTTTTCCACTTTTAATCCATGATTAAAGAAGCCTACCTAATTGAGACCATGTATTCAATAAGGTAATTTAGCTAATATATCTTTTGATACTTTCTGTTTTCTGTCAATATAAAGCTATTTTACATGAAGTCATTGGTGCAATATTGCTTCAGGCACATTATAAGGTATCTATAACAAATCAGACTTCTGAGAGCGATACTTTAATTTATCCTAAAATTCTACGTTGTATTCTCCAATTAACTCTTCTGTTTGACCTTTACCTCAAGAGTGCAAGCAGAAAAGCCTTTAAGGCAATGGCTAATTGGATATACACTTTTAAGTTAGAAGTCTGAAAGAAGTATTTTTATAACTAATTCTTTGGAGGTAGACATCTATCTATCTATCTATCTATCTATCTATCTATCTATCTATCTATC
>JAKSZT010054341.1:12130090-12209223 GCA_026826555.1 Tolypeutes matacus | reverse complement strand
ATCTATCTATCTATCTATCTATCTATCTATCTATCTATCTATCTATCTATCTATCTAACTATCTATCTAAAGTATTTAGTCTATTTCTGAGTTTCACATTATAAATAGCTGACCTTCTTTATGGTTTTCTCTCTCAGAGACTGATTTTTAGAAATCAAGCCATTCAATTAAGAAAAATTATAAATGTTTATCTTCCAGTTCACACAGCAAATTCATTTTACAGAGGCAAGAAGAAGCTGAAATGTCAACTTTGTTGTTAATTTTGCTCAGGTTTTATTCCCGATGTTTTAAAAAAAAATGTAGAATGAGAAAAAAGGTTGTTTATAGAATTCTTAAGTTGATATATTGGTTTCATTATGACAAAGAAGTCTGGTTTAATATTTGCAAAAAATGATGGCATAACAAAAGCATACTTTGATGTAGCTCCTGTTTTAACATAGCAATAATAGGCAAAGTAATAAAAAAATTTTTTTGCCATATTCAGAAACAACACCTTTGTAGCTTAGGAAAAGAGGGCAAAAATAGAGCAGGTATAGTGAATGAACTTTGGGCCTATTGAGTTATGAAAGCAGGAAAGAGCGTTAGTGGTTTTACTCCAGAGGGTAAAGGTGAAGGGATGGCTCCATGCTAGATTTGGGGCCAAAAATACTCTCGGGGCATGAAGCCTGGATATGGTTGTATCAGTTCTCAGTAGCCTGTAGCTACTGATCTCTGGGCTTGGGAGAAAGGATAATACACAGAGATTACCAAAAATTATCACCTTCTCACGCTGGTACTATTTACAACATATCACTGTTACCATGAGGCTGGAAAAAATGTTTCATGCCGTGAAAATCATTTGCCTTGGTTAAGGCAACCACATAATCACTATATAGAGAATGATTACACCCAAATTATACATAATCACTATACACAGGTCACTGTCTTAGTTTGCCAAGCTGCTATGATGAATACTATGTACCACATAATGGTACATAGAGGACAAGAGGTAGGTGGGTCCTCAGTGGAGATAAAGGATCTCTGTATTTATAACTGGAATTGGAATGATAGGTGGTACTAGGTGAGGTATGATGCTTAATATTTATATCACAGAGTGTTTTTAGTTATTGTTATCAACAATAGAATACATTAAAAATAATTTCAGCTTGATAAATAAATGTGTTCAGAAGGAAGGAAAATGGAAATCTGGAGGGTCATATTTTAAATTCAGAAAATAAAAAATGAAATGCAAGTAGCTATTAGAAGAAGGTATTTACAACACATATAACTGATAAAGATGTAGAAACCAGAATATAAGTATTTAAAAAAAAAATCAGAAAAACAAATATGTCCATAGAAATGTTGGTAATTAATACAAGGACATTCAAAATAATAAACCCCAAAGGTTATAACACATAAATGATGGTTAACCTCATTACTAACCAGTAAAATGCACAACCAAGAGATGAAATCCCTTCCATTGGCTAAAATTCAAAAATTTAGTTATACTAATATGTGGACACACAATAATTCTCACATTGGTTGGAATATAAATTGGTCAATCATTTTGGAAGGCAATTTGGCAATATGTAGTGAAGGTAAAGTGACGCACAGCTACACTCTAGCAATTCCAATGTTGGACAAATACACAAATAGGTATACAGGTGACATGTACAAGAACATTCATTTGATATTATTTTTATGTTGTTGAAGCTGTAATATCCTTCAATAAGAAATAAGTTCAATGAATTAGGGAATTCTATACAATAGAGTAGGATACGCATTGTAGTTTAACAAAAACTACAAATATTCACATTGTTAAATATCAAAAAAGTAAGTTTCAAAAATTATAGGTTCAGTACAATGTTTTTGAAACATGAAATATACAAAAACAATTGTCTTGGTTTGCCAAAGGGGTGCTGATGCAATGTGTCAGAAATTGGTTGGCTTTTATAAAGGGAATTAATTTGGGGTAAAAGCCTACAGTTCCAAGGCCATGAAAAGTGCAACTCAAGGCACCATAAGAGGTACTTTCTCACCAAAGTCAGCCATGTTGATCCTGGCATGTTGCTGTTTGGTGAAGCACGATGGCAGGCAATTTCTGTTGAGGTTTCTGCCATCCCCTTCAGGCTTCTTCTCTCAGGCTTAGCTGCTCTGCTTTATTCCCAATTTCAGCATTAAGCTGGCAAAGGGCTTGTCTCTTATGGCCTCCTATATCAGTCTCAGCTGTTCTGCTCTCTTCCCTAGCTTGGCTATAAACTATTAGGCAAATGGCTCATTTCTCCCTGGAGCCTCAGCTGGTTGGGGTTTCTCCTTTCTGTCACATGATAGGATAGAAATATGACAGAGCTCTCTCTTCCTGTGTCTGTCTAAGTGTCATAAAATAATCTCAAACTGCCACAAAATCTAACCACAACTTAAAAGATATTTCAAGAACACTACAAAAATATTGCTAAAAGAAATAAGAGAAGACCTAATAAATGGAAGGACATTCTGTGTTCATAGGCTGGAAGACCAAATATTGTTAAGATGTCAATTCTACCCAAAGCGATTTACAGAGTCAACACAATTCCTGTCAATTCCCCAACATATCTTTGCAGAATGGAAAAGCCAATCATCAAATTTATACAGAAGGGTAAGAAGCCATCATGAAAAAGAAGAATGAAGTTGGAGGACTAACTGTACCCAGTCTTAAAACTCATTACAAAGCTACGTTAATCTAAACGGCATGGTACTAGCATAAAGGTAGATACATAGGCCAATGGAATCAAATTGAGAGTTCAGAAATCAACCCTCATATTTATGGCCAACTATATTTGACAAAGGGGCAAATACCAGTTAATTGGGAAAGAATGGTCTCTTAAACAAATGATGAGGGAAAACTGAAACTCCATTTGCAAGAGTATTAACACTGACCCTTACCTCACACCCTATATGAAAATCAACTCAGAGTGGATCAAAGACCTAAATATAAGAGCGAGAACTATAAGACTTCTGAAAGAATATATAGGGAAGCATCTTCCTGACTATTTGACAACCAAAAGGGGTGCTGATGCAAAGTACCAGAAATCTGTTGGTTTTAATAAAAGGTATTTATTTGGGATAAAAGTTTACAGTTACAAGGCCCTAAAGAGTCCAACTTAAGGTTACTTCCTTACCAAACTCTGTTGCCACATGTTGAAGCAAGATGGCAGGCGACATCTGCGAGGGTTGAGCGTTCTTCTTCCCTCTTGAGGCTCTGGGGTCCAGCTTCTTCAGTCTCAGCTGTGGGTTGGCATAGGGCTCATCTCTCTTCCTGGGGTTCCTTTCTTTCCGGGCTCAGCTGCTCTGTTCTCTTCACAAGGTCAGCTGTAAACTATCAGCGAATGGTGCCTCTCTCTTCCTGGGGCCTCTGCCATGTCTATGGAGCTGTCTCTCTTCCTCTGTGCATCTTCTCTGTGTATCTGCTTCTGTGTCTTATTGAGTGAATGTCCATTTATATAGCCCACCAAGGGGGCAGGGACTCAATGCTGAGTCACAGTCTAATGATGAGATTGAATCAAAGCTGTAATCTTAAAATAATTTAATCAGATGTTTCAGCTGAATAGAATACAATCAATGGGTTATCATGCCCGGAGGAATAGATCAGTTTACAAACATAATCTATACTTCTTTTTGGAATTTATAAATAATATCAAATTGCCACACTGGACCTTCAGCTTAGGCATTGATTTTGAAACAGGACATATTTTCATGCTGGGTATGTAAAATGGTGGAAGATAGTTTGACATTTCCTCAGAAAGTTAACTATAAAATTACCATATGATCCAACAACCCCACTTCCAGTTATACACCCCACAGTATTGAAATCAAGAACTTGAGCAGATATTTGCTTATCAAAGTCCTAGCGGCATTATTCACAATTGTTGCAAGATGGAAGAATCCCAAGGGTTTGTCAACCAATGAATGGTAAAGACAATGTGGTATATACATACTTTGGAATATCATTCATCCATAGAAAGACATCATGTTGAGTGAAATAAGCCATACACAAAGGACAAATATTGTAAGATGAAATAATTAGAATAAGCAAACTCAGAATCCAGTCAGAATCTAGAATATAGGTTACAAAGGGGTGGGGTAATGGTAGGGGATAAAGGTTAAGGCTTAAATGGTACAAAGTTTCTATTTGGAATGCTGGAAATGTTTGGGTAATAAATAGTGTTAATGGTAGCACAACATTGTGAATGTAATTAACAGTATTGAATTGTATACTTGAATGTGGCTAAAAGGGGAAATTTTAAGTTGTACATATATTACTAGAACTAAAATGTAAAAAAATATCCATGGTTCTGTAAAACACAAACAGTGAACCCTATGTTAAACCATTGAACATAGTTAATGGTATAATTTCAAAACTGTGCTTTCCTAAGATAGACATACTGAACAATGGAATCAGATTGAGAGGTCTGATATAGACCCTCACAAATATGGCCAACTGATATTCAACAAGGCCACCAAGCCCACTCAACTCAGACAGAATGGCCTCTTTAACAAATAGTGCCAGGATAACTGAATATCCATATCCAAAAGAATGAGAGAGGATCACTATCCCACACCTTATACAAAAATTAACTCAAGATGGATCAAAGAACTAAATATAAGAGCCAAGATCATGAAACTCCTTGAATATAATATAGGGAAGCATCTACAAGATCTTGTAGTAAGAAATGGTTTCATAAACTTTACACCCAAAGCATGAGCAATGAAAGAAAAAACACATAAATGGAACCTCCTCAAAATTAAATATTTTTGCACTTCAAAGGAGTTTGTCAAAAAAGTGAAAAGGCAGCCTACTTAATGGGAGAAAATATTTGGTAACCATCTATCTGATAGAGGCCTAATATCCAGCATATTTAAAGAAATCCCTACATCTCGAAAATAAAAAGACAAACAACCCATTTAAAAAATAGACATGACAGTTCACTCAATACTGCCTTGCAGACACAAACTACCACCCCCAGGGCCACTCACTGCTTGAGAGGAGAAGGTGATGCCCTTGGGGCGGATCTCCCAATTCAGATCTCCCAGCCCCCATGGAGTCACCCAAGGGGACAGATGGCCTTTTCTTGACCCTCCCTGGTGCATGGAGGGTAGTGTGGGTCCCCTGGGCTCCCCATAGGTTCCTGTACATCTGTATAAATAAGTGGGATTTTAATGGAGTCTCCCCCGCACGTTGTTATACTGTGTGATTGTCTTCCTTCCTCTATTTATTTCACTCTTCATTTGGGTTCTGCCCTGTGCTCTCCATTCCCTTCCAGTGTCCTGTTTATAAGCCTCTCACCTTACACCCTTGGACATGTAAGGACATTGTCTCAATAAACCTTTGGAGTAAGAAAAAAAGGCAAGAGACTTGAATAGACACTTTTCCAAAGAGGAAATACAAATGGCTAAAATGCACATGAAAAGATGTTCGACATCACTAACCATCAGGGAAATGCAAATCAAAACTTCAGTGAGATATCATCTTACAACTATTAGACTGGTGGCTACTAAAAAATACAGAGAACTGCAAGTGTTTGTGAGGATGTGGAGGAAAGGGAACACTCATCCACTGCTGGTGGGAATGTAGAATGGTGCAGCCATTCTGGAAGATGGTTTGGCAGTTCCTCAGAAGCTAACTATAGAATTGCCATATGATCCAGAAATCCCATTCCTAGGAACTGAAAACAGGGACATAAACAGATATATGCACACCAATGTTCATAGTGGCATTGATCACTATTGCAAAAGTTTAGAAGGAACCCAAGTATCCATCAACAGATGAATTGGTAAGCAAAATGTGGTATATACATACAATAGAATATTACTCAATTGTAAGAAGGAAAGAAGTATTGACATGCACAACACAGATGAATCTTGAAGACCTTGTGTTGAGTGAAGTAAGCCAGTTACTAAAGGACAAATATTGCATGAACTCACTGATATGAGCAGACTCACAGCTAGAGTCTGGAAGCTAGGTTGTCAGGAGACAGAAAGGGAGTAGAGTTTGGTGAGCTGATGCTCAATATGGGCAAAACCCATGATAAGGTGGAAGGGGGTGGTTTGGCAGTGGATGGGGTGATGGTGGTGCAGGGATGTGAGTGGGGTCATTGGTGCTGGAATGTGAGGGTAAGAAGTTTGGGGGAGTTGGGTTGGACTATCCATGGAACTGAGGACAGGGTTAGAGGAAGGAACAGGTGAACTCCAGGGATTTGCAGGTCTTTGGTGGAAACTACAATGGTGGGAATGTTCTTCTAGCAAATATGGCAGGGGAGGGTCACTGGTACAGGGTGCCAGTGCTGAGGGATATGTGGGCATGTTTGCACCTGGGGTATGCTTCTATGGAATATGAATATGTTCATCTTGTCATAGAGTGTCATCTCAGTGGGTGGAGATTCACACAAAAAACAAGGAAATAGTAAACTCCCATCCTGGGGTTTCCTACGACAGATACATAGAGGGAGAATCTCTGGATTATATAGACAGTGCCTAATAAAAGAAAACAGGGTAGTATAGCAAGCCCTCAATATCAATGCATGTAACTATGAACCTTATTCTTCAAAAATTGAAACTTAGTGGCTACCACAGGGTCTGAGGGGGAGAGGGAAAAATAGGCAAAACAGGGCATTTCGGGGCATTGGGATTGGTCTGCATGATGGTGCAATGATGGATACGGGCCATTACAGATTTTGTCAGAAACTATAAAAGTGTATGGTACAAAATGTAAACCATAACGTAAACCGTTGACCATGCTTAGTAGCAATGCTTTGATACCTGTTCATCAATTGTAACAAATGTACCATGCTCATGTAGGGTGTTATTGGTAGGGGAGGATATGGGGGGAAAAGGGGGTATATGGGAATCCCCTATATTTCTTATTTGACTTTTCTATAACCTAAAGCTTCCTGGAAAATAAAGTGAAAGAAAAATAAGACACTGGCGGAATATACAGAAGAAATTGTCAATATACATAAAAGGTAACAGATCTTATAGTGATGAAAGGCACAATGCAAAAATTTATTTATTTATTTTAATTATTTTATTTTATTGTTATTTTTCACTTTGTTTTGGGGGAAGTTTTGGATTGAAGAGAGTTCGCAGCTGTGGCAGGGAAGGATTACTGGTGTGGGGTGTCGGTGGTGGTGGGGATGTGTGGGGAGAGATACACTTGGGTGTGCCTCTATGGAATATGCATGTGTTCTTGTGGTCATGGAGTGTTGTCTTGGTGAGTGGAGACCCACAGTATAATGGACGGAATATTGAATTCCTGCAACATTCTCTAATAGAGTGGCAAGAATCTCTAGAGGACGTGGGCAGTGCCTAGCAAATGAGGACAGACCGATATAGCAGGTCCTCGATACTGATGCTTGTACTTATGAACCTTGTTCTTGTGAAATTGACCCTTTAGCCTAGTATTATATCTTGCCTAAGAATTACCTCCTGAAAGTCTCCTTGTTACTCAAATGTCACCTCTCTCTAAGCCAAACTCAGCATATAAATTTACAACCTTCCCTACCCCCCCACCCCCCAGTGTGCCACATGACTCCCGGGGATGAGCCTCAATGGCCCTGAGGGATTATCACCAAGCGCCAGTTAGTGATGCATTTGGAAATAGACCTAGACCAAAAGGAGGAAATACTAAATGCAAATGAGATTTTATAGCTAAGAGATTTCAAAGGGAGTCAGGAGGTCATTCCAGAGGTTATGCTTATGCACTTCTCAGGAGGAATTTATTGACTGACACAGTAAACAGTGCCTCAGTAGGGGTTCTCCTGAGGGCTCTAGAGACATCGTCAGAGCATTAGTCCCAGGAAATCGGGACCCTGTTGGTGGGCCTTACCTTGGAATGTATGATAACCTATCTCCCCAAAGTATCAGAGTTAGACTCCTTTATAATTTTCCTACACATGGCTCTTCTGCCCATTTTATTTGAACCTATAATTAGCACTATACTCATTATATATATTTGTCCCAGAGGCTTAAACCTTCAGTCTGTTCATATGCTGGTTGAGCCCTGACTCTCAGCAGAGTTGCAGCCAACATCTACTATCCAGTTCATCCAACTCACCCAGGACAACTAACGAAAGGATGATGGACAAAACCCATCCCACAAAACATAGAGTATCTACAACTGTAAGCAAGACAGTTCCAGCCACCTGCCCCATAGGATCTAGGTCCCCTCTCAATCAGACACAGAGTGGGCATCATCATCCCCAAATCCTCAAGCCTGAAGGATGAACAAACATAAGGAAGGAATGCAACTATGGACTAAAGTAGACATTATTATTATTCTAACAATGGAAGAACTTGTAACATTGATATAAATTCAGTGGTCACCAGAGGTTCTGAGGGGAGGGAGAGGGAAAAATAGGTGGAACATGGGACATCTTGGGGACACTGGAATTATTCTATATGCTATTGCAATGATGAATACAGGGCATTAAATATTTTCTCAAAACGTATAAAATTGTGCGGTACAAAGTGGAAACCATATTGTAAACTATAAACCATGCTTAGTTGCAATGCTTCAATATGTGTTCATGAATTTTAACAAATGTACCACATTAATGAAAAATGTTGTTAATGGGAGAAAGTGTGGTAGGGCTTGTGGATGGAGTATATGGAATCCCCTATGTTTTCAAAGCATCATTTATGTAATCTAAAGCTTCTTTAAAAATAAAGAAATGAAAGGGGGAAAACAGTGCTTTCATCAATTGTAACAAAAATACCACATCAATTCAAAATGTTAATAATAGGGTGGTGTTTCAGTTTCTTAGGCTTCTTAAAGCAGAAACCATGGAAGAGTTCAGCATGGACAATGGGAATTTATTATCTTGAAGCCAAGAAAATATCCAAATCAAGGCATTATCAAGGTGATGCTGACTTCCTGAAAACCTAGTTTCTCTGCCACCAAGGAAGACACCTGGCCCTATCTCCTGGTCTCTACCTTCTCCTCTTGGTTTAGTAGCTTTCAACTTCTTGCTTCTATGGGTTTTTTTTCCCCCTAGCTCTGTATTCATTCCATATATGAAGGATTCCATTATCAAGATTAAGTCCCATCCTGAATAAGGTTCCTTGCATCTTTAACAGTCTAATCAACAGGTCCTACTTACAATGGGTTTACACCCACAGGACTAGATTAGATTTGAGAACCTGTTTCTGGGGGTACATACAGCTTCAAAGCACTGTACACAGAACATAGGAATTTTGTATTTTATTCATGATTGTACTGTAAGCCCACAACTTCTCTAATAAAAAAATCTGGATATATTGGTAGAGAAAAATCTTTAAATTTAAAGGACAACTTTAAAACAGACAAAACTATAAAGCATTTAACAGTCTAAAGTTTTCTCTTTATTTTCCTATTGCTGTTGTTGTTTACTGAGGCTATCTTTACTTTTGGTTAAATTTTTAGAGGTTCAAAGAAGCATTTTGATAGAAATACTCATTGCAACAATATTTTTTCCTGAATGTTTCTTTCTGCACATACACACGCACATGCAGAGCTGTCCCTTTCTTATTATGGAAATGTTAATAGCTGTTATCATCAATGGTGAAGTATCTTTTACACATTTTTCATTAGTAAAAATTCTAAACTCTAGCTTTCTTTTGTTAAGTAATCAGACTGACATTCATGGATGACTGGAAATATTTGAAGCGATATCTTCTCTATTTGAAAATTAACTTTTTGTGTTGATAATATAAGCTCAGTGATGCCAGGCTGCTTTAATCACAAAGACTTTTTCAGCATTGAGACTATTCAGGCTGGCCTCATGATTTCCATGCATCTCAATCCACAATCATGAGCAGAGTTTTGTAAAGACATTCTAATAGGAAAGAGAAGGTTGAAAACAATGAGTACACGTTTTATAATTTTCAAAACAGTATTAACAAACTAAGCAATGAATTAAATTTTGTGTAAATCTTTAAAGTCTATTTTATTTTATGGTTGACTGTGTTATCAGAGAGGGTATTTTAATTAAATGGGAAAAAGCTCACTATGATACAAAAATTAACAATGGTAATCTTTTTGTTGTGTTGTTATGACTTGAAAAAATAAAAAGTAGCGGAGCAAAGGAGACCATCAAACTTACCATCAGCATAAGTGTTTAAATTTTCATCATTCTAGTGAAGTGAGTTTTCCTCATTCAAAGGATTTATGTATTTCAGTTTGTGAGGCACAAAGATAAAGCCACTGACAATAATATTGGCATCTCAAGAGTTAAGTAGAATAATCTCTATTCTATTACCAAAAACAATATGCCCAGATCTGAGTTTCAGAAATACTCCAGCTTTTGATTTTTGGAACACTCAAACTTCTTAGAGCCTGAACCAGAGAACCATTCTCAAGACAGCTTTTATCCAACCTGCACCTGCATTTGTACAAGTGATATTTTGAACTTAAATATCAAAGTGATATTTTGAACTTAAATAACAATTAAACCTCAATTGTTTAATCTACCAGCAATTTTGGACATAGTTATTGAATTGGTCAGAAATCTGATTTGTATTTCAGTTCAGGTTAATGAATTTGTTTTGTCACCATTTGCACATCAATTATTTATTCTCTTTGAGTCTATTCCTTATTAATAAATGAAGATTATTTCTACTTTAAAAAAGGGGTTCAGAATAAAGAATTTGTATTTGTTTAAGATAGGGGATTCTATATACTATAGTGAGTGATGAGCAATTGCCCTGGCTAGAAATTCTAGTACAATGTTGAATAACTGTGGTGACAGTGGGCATCCTTGTCTTGTTCCTGACCTTAGAGGGAAAGCTTTCAATCTTTCAACACTAAGTATGATGTTAGCTGGGGTTTTACATATATGCCCTTTACATGTGGATGAAGCTTCCTTCTATTCCTAGTTTTCTAAGTGTTTTTATCAAGATACTTTGCTGGATTTTGCCAAATGCTCTTTCTTCACCAATCAAGATGATTACTGTGCACTCAATAGAAATGTGTAATCTGTTGTTGGGTGAAATGTTCTATATATGTCTGTTAGGTCTAGTTGGTTTAGAGTATCATTCAAGTCATATTTCCCTATTGATCATCTATCTAGATGTTCTATGCATATTGAAAGTGGTGAAATGCAGTATCCTACTCTTAATGTGGAACAATCAGTTTCTCATTTCAATTGTCAGTGTTTGCTTCATGTGTTTTGGGGTTCTGCTTTTAGATGCAGATATATTTTTAATTGTTATGACTTCTTATTGAACCCTTTTTCAGTATAATGACTGCCTTTGTTCCTCTTAACTGTTTTTGACTTAAAATCTATTTTTGACTTAAAATCTATTTTATCTGATATTAGGATAGTTACACCAACTTTCACTTGGTTACTGTTTGTGTGGTTACCATTTCCACCTACTCATGTCTTTGCAACATATAGTTGAGCCAGGCACTTACAAGAGAGCTGGCTCCAAACTTCCCTGGAAAGGGGAGAAGGAAGCGCCAAGGAAGGGTGCCAGTCACTTCTTCTATAGTTCCCCAAAGCTGTGCATTCTTCAGCGGCACAGCAGTTGCAGCCCGTCAGCTGTCCTTTGCAACTCTGAGAAAGTACACTATCTTTAAGTCTCCTCTGCTGCCTTTGTCCAGGGTGGGTTAGAACAATAGCCACATAGAGTGTGGGCCCCCAGTGATCTGAAATAACTAATCAGAAACCATGATCAGCAATTGGTTCCTCCCCACTTATCTTGGCACAGCAAGCTATGACTGGGGCCACACCCCACTACTGCCTGCCATGAGAGTGGGGAATGGGTGGTATTAATCACCACAAGAGATAACAATTTACTGGGTGGTATTAACCACAAGAGAGAGCAATTTACTGGTAATTTACCAACCTTTTCCTCCCATTCTTCCCTTGATGCTATAGAGTACTTTACTGGAATCCAAATTTGTTGACTCAGAAATTTCCTGCCTATTTAATAGTTGTTCTGGTGGAGGGACTGATTCTTGAGCTTTCTGGTTCATCATCTTCTCACAATCTCCCAATTTATCTGGATTTCATGAGACAAGATAAATAACCTCTTCTTGTCATTTATTGTAATATTTTTAAAGTTAGTTGGAAATATGAGTTCTTTCAACTCATAGCATGGGAAAAATCCCTGCAAATATACCAATCAAGCTCCTTATCCTTAAAAAATTTATTTTTTTGTGAATAGCCCTATTATATATTTCAGAAATTCAAACCTTATTATCAAGGAATGTTTTTGATAGATTTGAAAAATATCAAATAGGAATGTCTTACTGATACAAATAAATTCCAAGAGGTATTTAAAAAGAAATACTTGTTGCAAAATATCCACTGTGCTTATTTAAGAAAATACTTTATGGTAATTGAGGATAAATAGTTTTATAGTATAACTGAATTATAATGAATAGAATAGAGAAAGGAAAATTAAGACCAGGTGAGATATCTGAGTATTTTTATACATTAATATACTTTTTTATATTGAAAAGTTAAACCTCACATTCTATTTGTGATAGTATAAAGTATCCTCCTACCAATATAAATGTTTCCTTACTAATTCAATAATGTAATTTTCATTATTTAATATGATTCATCCAGATGGCATGGTCTTCCTTGAATATTAACTATTCTTTATTTATATTCAGATGATAATCTTAATATTTCAAATATTCTTTCTTTTTATTACAAAATATTTCAGAAAGGGAAGTATGGGGATAATTACCCTCACTTTTTACTCATCAACAATTATAACAAATATCATTTTCAATAATTCTTTCATATTTGAACAAATAAAAAAGTACAGATAAAACCAACCCCTCTTCTCTGCCATTCTGTTCTTATCTATTCCTAGAGGAAATTGTTATCCTCCAATTGTTGCACATAATTTTTATTCTCCTATGTGTATAAGCATCCATAAACACTCTAATGCTGTATATATTGTTTTGGCAGTTTGAAATTCTTTTTTGCATCCCCAAAAGGGAAAGATTATGTTTGTAAACTAATCTATTTCTCTCCTTGTGTTACCCTTTGATTATATTAAACTCAGCTAAGAGGCCTTTGATTAGATTATTTGATAAGATTGCTTGGGCTTTTGATTTGACTACACCAGTATGTGTGGCTCAGGTTGAGTCCCCACCCCCTTGCTGGGTCTAATATAATGGTACACTCACACAGTCAGACAGATACAGAGGAAGAGAGAGCTCTGCCATTTTTCATCCTGCCATGTGACAGGAAGGAGAAGGCTAAACAGCTGAGGCCCTAGGGAGAGATGAGCAATTTTGCCTGATAGCTTACAGCTGAGATTGGGAAGAGAGTGGAGTGTCCAAGACTGATTTAAAAGGCCCAGAAAAAACAAGTCCTATGTCAGGAGAGAGAGGAAGCCCTAAGAGACAAGTCCTATGCCAGATTGCAGGTAAAATCAGGAAGAAAGCAGAACAGCTGAGCCTGAGGGAGGAGGCCCAGAAGGGAAGGCTGAAACCACACAAAGATTGGAGGCCATCTTGCTTCACCATGTGACAACACACCAGGATCAATAGTATCTGATCTTGGTGAGAAAACATTTCTGCTGAATCCTTGATTTGGCCTTGAAACTGTTAGCTTTTACTCCAAAATAAATCCCCATTATAAAAGCCAACTGATTTCTTGTACTTTGCTGGTTAATACAGATTTTTTCCTAGATATTTGATTGTTTTACTTGCTATTGTAAATGGAATTTTTTCCTTGACTTCTTCTTTTGATAGTTCATTACTAGTGTATACAAATGTGAATGAGTTTTGATCTTGTACTGTGCCACTTTGCTGAATTCATTCTTTAGCTCTAGGAATTTTGTTATGGGTTTTTCACAATTCTCTGTACATAGGATCATGTCATCTGCAAATAGGAAATATTTCACTTCTTCCTTTCCCATTTGGATCCCTTTATTTCATTGTCTTGCTTAATTGCTCTGTCTAGAACTTCCAGTACAATGTTGAATAACAATGCTGACAGTGGGCAATCTTGTCTTATTCCTGATCTTAGAGGGAAAGCTTTCAGTCTTTCCCCATTAGGTTGTCACCAATGTTATTCATTAACACACTGTAAGTTCTTTCCAGAGCAACCATGCAAGAAAAAGAAATAAAAGCCATCTAAATTGGGAAGTAAGAAATAAAACTTTCTCTATTTACATATGATATGTTCTTAAATGCAAAAAATCCTGGACAATCCAGACAAATCTCCTAGAGGTAATAAATGAATTCAGGAAAGTGACGATGATTAACACACCAAAATCAGTAGTGTTTCTATACACTAGCAATGAACAATCAGAAGAAGAAATGAAGAAAAAATTCCACTCACAATAACAACTAAAATAATAATTTAACTAAGAATGAATATAACCAAGGATATAAAGGACCTGTATACTGAATACTAAAAACATTGCTAAAAGAATTCAAAGATGACCTAAATAAATGGGAGGATATTTCTATGTTCATGGATTGGAAGATTAAATATTATTAAACTATCAGTACTACCCAAAGCAATTTATAAATTCAATGCAATTCCAAACAAAATTCCATAAATGAAATGGAATTCCAGAAGTGGAAAAGGCAATCATCAAATTTATATGGAAGGTTAAGGGACCTCAAATATGTAAAGCCACCCTACTATAGAACATTGATTTTGGAAGACTCACACTTCTTGATCTTAAAATATATTACAAAGCCACGCTAATCAAAGCAACATCGACTGGAACAAGGATAGATATATAGACAAGTGTTATCAAATTGAGATCAGAAATCAATCCTCTCATTTTTGGCCAAGTGATTTTTGACAAGGGGACAAAGACCACATTGGGAAATAATATTCTTTTCAACAAGTGGTGCTGGACGAGGTGGGCCTTCAGTTGCAAAAAAATTAAATTAAATTAAACTAAATTGAATTGAATTAAATTAAAGGAGTAGGGTCTGTACCTCACACCTTGTAAGAATTAACTCACAATGGATCAAAGACCTAAATATAAGAGCCAGAACTATCAGACTCCTAGAAGAAAACAAAGGGAAGCATCTTCAGGACCTTGAGTTAGGCAATGGTTTCTTAAACTTTACACCAAAAATACAAACAACGAAAGAAAAAATAGATAAATGGGACCTCATCAAAATTAAAAACCTCTGTGCCTTAAATGATTTAAAAGTAAAACAACAACCTCCACAATGAGAGAAACTATTTGTATATGTTTTTCAGATGTTTTATTTGTGGCTATCATAGAACTTAAATTTAAGATCCTAAATCTATAACAATCACATCTAATTTGAATTCATATTAACTTCAATAGCTTACACAAGCTATTCCTATGTCCCTCTTTCCCCCAACATGTTTTTTATTTCGTGGAAAGTTAACCTCTGTGCATGATATGCCCAAAATCATAGATTTATCACTACACTTTATGAATTTGTACTCTGGAATCTATACAGTCATTCTCTGTTTCTTCATGCCACTGTCTAGCATCCTTTCCTTTCAATCTGAAGAACTCTCTTTAGCACCAGGTGGTTCTGGTGGTGATGAACTCCTTCTGTTTTGTTTATTTGGGAATATCTTAATCTCTCCATCATTTTTGATAAAAGGCTTAGCTCATAATTGTTTTCTCTCAGCATTTGAAGTATTTTAACCCACTGCCTTCTTGCCTCCATGGTTTCTGATGAGAAGTCTTTACTTAATCTAATTGTGACTCTTGTACATGACAAGTTGCTTTTTCTCTTGCAGGTTTAGAACTCTCTTCTCATCATTTGCATTCTATAGTTAGACTATTATTTGACTATGCGTGGTTCTTTTCAATTTAATCCTGCCTGGGGTTTGTTGTCGGGCTTTTTCAATGTGTATATTTATGTATTTCATTAAAATTTAAAGTTTTCTGCCATTATTTCCTTGAATATTCCTTAAGCCCCTCTCTCTCATTCTTCTTCTAGGGCTCCCATAGTATATATATTGGTATGCTTGATAGTTTCCCATATGTCTGTTAGGTTCTGTTCACTTTTTTCTCACTCTTTTTTTTCTTTCTGACCCTCATCCTAAATAATTTTAATTGTTTAACTTTAACTTAATGAATATTTTCTTCTGCCAGCTCAAATCGGTTTTTGAAGCCCTCTAGAAATTTTTATTTCAGTAATTGTGATCTTCAGCACAATTTTGCAGTATTTGTCTTTGTTTCCTTTTGTACAGTTCTCTTTTTATTAAGATTCTCACATTGTTCATTCATCATTTTCCTGCTATCATTTAGTTGTTTGTGCTTTTATGTTTTTGAGTATATTAAATATCATTTTAGAAAATCTTTGCCTAGTATATGCAAAGTCTGATCTTTGATGATATTTTCAGAATTTTTACTTTGATACTTTGGATGGATCTTTATTTCCAGTGTAATCTTCTTGTAATCTTTAATTTCACACTCTATATTTTAATATTTTAAAAATGTTAACCCTGGGATTTTGTCCCTGAGCTGCATCTTCCTTATATTTGCCTTTTTTAGTGATATACAGAAATTTCCTTGAGTGCCTGTAGCTAACCAAAGAGTAGAGTCCAATGCAAAAAAACCCTTTCACAGTCTTTGCAAATTGCCTCTTCATTGGCTATTGCTTTTCTTCTGTGTTTACTACTCCTAACAAGAAAATCAGTCCAAGGCAAAATTGTAGGGTTTTCTCTGTCTTTTCTTAGACCCACTTGCTTTGGGCTTGAATTCTTGGCCTTAGGAATTTATCTGTTTACCAGAATTTGAATATATCCTCTACTCCTTATGTAATAAGCTTTCTCTCCTTCCAGGAGCTCTATTGTATTTCTTAAAGCAGGTAATACTTTGTCCCCAGATTCCTTTGTTTTAGTTATTTCTTTCATTGGTTTAGATATCTGCAAATGACCTCTTCCTGCAGGCCAAGTTCTAGGAACACAAGCCAGGGAGGAGGGTCCTGATTCAGTCTTTCAGGCTGCTACCAGATAGATTGGCATTGACATACAGTCACTCCAGTATATGTGTAGGGATTACTTGCTTTCTCCAGGGAAGGGTCAGGGACCCACAATGGGTGAACAGTTTGGCTCCACACCAAACCAGGAGTTGCTGGGGGAGGGACCAGAAAAGGCACTTTGAGCTTCTCCTACCATTCTAAGTTGTGTTTCCTTGATTTTGCACTTGTCCAGTCCTGTAACACTTTAAGTGTTTTCTGTTTTGAGGAAATGACTTTTACAGTTTTTACTAGTTGAGCAAAGATTCTATGGGTAGCAGAGCCCTGGAGCATTTTATGCCTCCATCTTGTTTGACTGGAATCCCTGAAAATGACATGACTATCAGCATTTTTTTTTTTTTTTTACAAACTTAGCTTTTACTGAAACATAGCTCTGTATCTAATCTGTGAATTTTAAAATAGTACTTTGACAAAGCCTTTGTCATTAAGGTTAATCATATTTTATCAGAATTGATTTTATAAATCAGAAGGCAAAGATCAGTTCTGTTTCAAAATTTAATTTTAGATGATAAATTATTTAGGATTTTAATCTAATGTACAATTAATGTATCTATAATGAAATACTATGAAGGATGTAAAGTTAGAAAAAGTTTGATAGAGTATAACAATTATTGAGTAATTCAAATTCATTGCATCTTGTTAGAAAATTTTCTATACTGATGCACCTTTTCTTTAAATTATTTTATGAATTATATTGCCAAGACAAATTACACCTGGAAAAATTAAAAGATTGTGTTGCATATTATGTTATATTCTCCCCCCAAAATAACAATAAGTACAAAATAAATATATCATAAACATTCCACAGAAGAATGTACACTGGACTTGAATATAGGAATGTTACACTCACTGCATTTCATTAAAATATTTTAACTTGTATTGGTCTCTGACTGTTCATATATAAATGAGGCAAGTTTACTTTGATGAAAAGCAAATTTAATTTTTTCCTCAAAATTCAAACAAATATTTTGATGAATTCTTTATGAGCTATATCATTTTTTCTCACCATATATATATGCTACCAAATATTGAAAGAAATATGAAACTCATTTGAATAATAAGCAGCTGTGTGTACAGTGCGCATTTTTTCACATTGATGTTAAGTATTGAATTTAATCCTCATAGTTCTTTTATTAAAAATCATCATAGAGATATTGAATAATTCTAAACATTTGTTGCTCAATTTTGAAAGATAGTAACTAATTTGGGGGGGAATGTGGGAAGTCTTGTTCAATCAAAACTAGAAACCAGAAACAAAATTCTGACTAATTAATTTCTTTATAAATCTTATAAAGGCAGAGTTACCTGACAAATATTTGTAACTAAATAAAAAAGGATTGTCTTTTTCCTTTAATCAAATCAGAAATAAAACTTCTTATCTTTTTAAGATGATCTTTTGTTAAAATCAATTCATTGCTCACTTCTCATTTACATAATTACTGGCAAAACTGTTACCTCAGTTAAACCAAGCTAACATTCTACTCCATGTTTGCAAGAAAAGGAATTGGATATTTCGGAAGTATATATCGTACTCACTTTAAATTCATTAACACACAGTTTGGCAGCTATTGTTCAGCCAAACTACTGTTTTCTGGAAAATTGCTTTCCAATTCCCTTAAATTTTTATTTTGTAAATTCTTCTTTCTCCACAAACTGTTAACCCCCACTGTAGCCTTATTTCTTAATTGATAACTTTTTCTTAGGAAATTGAAGTGATCAGATGAGAATGGCTACCACCCAAAATTTCAACCACATTCATCTCTGCCTAAAGTAGTTGACTGTCCACATGATACAATGGTAATAACCTGGTCTTTAAAGTATATCCCCTAGATAGCCAGCCTTATTTAGGCAACTGTCTGAGGTAGGAAGTAGAGGTGTGGCCTGAGACCAGAGCAGAAAGTGTCACAAGAGACCCAGGTGTGACTTTGCCCTGATTTAGGGGTCCCTGAGAGAGTTTGCTTTAGAGAAGTCCATTGGCTTTAAAAAGAATTGGGGGAATGATGAAGATGGCGTCGGTTTAAGTGGATGCTCACCATCTCTCTCCCAAAAGACAGTTGATTGGGGACAGGATCCTGCCCAAGTGAGCTGTTCTGGGAGTCCACAGAGCAGGAGACTTTGGAGCATCAATCTGGAGGGAACTGAATAGGGAGATAGTTTGCTCAAGATAAAACCATGAGTTTTTAACCCCATTCCTGGAAAACACTGACAGCTAAGCTCCACCCTCAGGGTAGGGAGCCAGGATAAGCCCCGGCTCCCTCGGCCACCCAGAGAGAGGGAACATTCTCCGAGAGTGGGAGTGTTCTGGCAAAGTGTGGAGAGGGGTTTCCTTTCTGTGGGTTTGGTAGCCTGGACTCCCTTAGAGCTTTGTGGAGCACACCAGCTGGCTCGAAGTGGCACCAGGCTGAGGGGAGAGGTGAATCTGCTGAGGAAGCCTGCTTACCTAACCACCCTGGGATACAGAGGCTAGGCTTGAGAGAGGGCGGAGTCAGCCAATTTAATAATTCCGTACTGAAGGACTATCAGAATTTCAACTCCCCTGAGGGAGTCAGGCAGTGGGAAGCCCTTAATAAGTTTTCAAGAGCCTATTTAGGGTCCCGTGGGAGGAGGGAGTGGTCTAGAAGAAGATTGAAAATCATTTTGGTGTGGTATACCCAGTCATCAGGGTCACATTTGAATTTCAAAAGGGAACTCAACCTGACCAGGAGAGGGGAGGGGGGATCTGCTCATACAGCCTGATCCTGCTTCCCTAGGGGAGTCAAACCTGCCTGAGGGAAAGTGACTGAATAACTTTCTGAAAACCTAACTGACCCAATTAGAAAGGTAGCTCAGTGGAGGAATTTCTGCCTTGAATATATGAGGTCCCTAGTTCATTTCCCAGCTCCTATAAGAGTAGTAATAAACTGGGATATCTAACATCCAGCTGATACCATAGGACAGGGAAAACAAAGACATTATTTATGTACTAGCTTCTTTTGGGTCCCTTATTTAAAAAAAAAATTAACTTAGTTTACTCACTAAAACCAGCCTCAAAACCTGCACAGAGAAGCCTTCAGGGTAATTGATTGATCAAAGCAGGCAGCCTGAGAGGTTCCACAAGGATCCAAGAAGGAATGCTGGTCTTCCTTAGCTTTGTTTGACTGCTTGCTTGTGTGTTTGTTTGGGGTTTTTTGTTTGTTTGGTTGGTTTTTTGTTTTGTTTTGTTTTTCTTTCCTCTTTCCTCTCCCCCCCACCCTGTTTTTTAAAAATTATGTGCTGCTAACTTATTTCTCCTTTGCTGTGCTTCTTCTTCATTGATTTCCCATTTTCTGTGTTTACTGATTTTGTCTACCAACGATATCCTCTTTTCCTTCCTTCATTTTTCTATCTTCTGCTTTCTTTTGTGGGTCTCACATTCCACCTTTATTATTAGTCCTCAACTTTACTGGTTTTGATTTCTATCTTGGTTATTCTGTTTTCTTTTTTATTAACTTTTTTCTTTCTGTCCTTCCTTTTCTCTTTCTCTCTCTCCTCATTATTCTGGCCTTTTAAGCCATTGTATATATTTTTCTCAATTTGGTTTCCCATTTCATGGTAGGTACTCCACTTTTTTATTCCTATTACTCTACACTGCCTACATGAGTTAAATATTCATTTTACTAAGTCTTATATGGCCCCTCATCTAACATTTGTTATTATTACTATTATCCTTTTTCTTTTCTTACCTCTTTTGGTTTCTTTGGCCCTAATCTGTTTCCTTCAACGGAACATAGAAAATAGCAAGGAAATAGAACAAGAAGAACAAAGTGTCAAAGAGAAAACATAACACACACACAAAACCAGCAGCTAAACAAAATTCTAGAGCAAGAGAGAAGCTACTCAACTGAATAAGCCCATCAAGATAAATGATGACCAGAGGGCAACCAAAAATTACAAACCATACTAAGAAACAGGAAGAAATGGACCAGTCCATGAAAAAACTAAAAACCAGGAAGAGGTGCAGAACATCAAACAACTAATCAGAGCTGTCCAAACAAATATGAACTTAATGAAGTGAAGGAAGAGATTAAAGATATTAAGAAGACACTGGGAGAACATACTGAAGAAATTGTAAACATACATAAAAAGATAACAGATATGATGGTGATGAATGGTGCAATCCAAGAAATCAAAAGGACACGAATCATGTAACAGCAGATTTGAACAGGCAGAAGAAAGAATTAGTGATGTGGAAGACAGTACATCTGAAATCAAACAAATAGTAGAACAGATAGATAAAAAAAATAGAAAAAATCCACCAGGGACTCAGGGATTTAAGTGACAACACAAAATGCACAAAAATACACATTATAGGAATCCCAGAGGGAGAAGAGAAGGGAAAGGGAACAGAAGAAGTGGTGAAGGAAATAATGGCTGAAAAGTTCCCAAACCTATTGAGGGAGAAGGATTTACATGTCCAGGAAGCACAGCTGCACCCCAAATAGTATAAATCCTAACAGGTCTACTCCAAGACATATACTTGTCAGAATGTCCAATGCTCAAGACAAAGAGAAAATACTCAAGGCAGCAAGAGAAGGAAAGCTCAAAAAGATTAAGTGCTGATTTCTTATCTGAAACCATGGAGGCAAGAAGGCAGTGGTATGACATAGTCAAGGTACTCAAAGAAAAAAACGTCCTACCACAAATTCTCTATCAAGCAAAGCTGGCATTCAAAAATGAGGGAGAGTTCAAAAAATTCACAGATAAACAGAAATTAAGATAGTATGCCAATAAGATACCTACATTTCAAGAAATACTAAAGGAAGTTCTATAGATTAAAAGGAAAAAACAAGAGAGAGAGAGTTGGAGGAGAGTGTAAGAACAACTAAAAAGACAAAAAGAGAAATAAAAACAACACATGACATACATAAACCCAAAGAAAATTTGGCTGATGTAAAAAATTCCTTGAGCGTAGTAATGCTGAATGTTAATGGATTAAACTTGCCAGTCAAGAGACACAGATTGGCAGAATGGATAAGGAAATATGACCCATCTATATGTTGTCTACAAGAAACCCACCTTAGACCCAGGGATTCAAGGAGGTTGAAAGTGAATGGCTGGAAAACAATTTTACAAGCAAACAACAACCAAAAAAAGGGCGGCAGTAGCTATACTAATATCAGACAAAATAGACTTTAAATGCAAAACTATTGTAAGATGGGCACTATATATTAGTAAAAGGGGTACTCTTCCAAGAAGAAAGAACAATCATAAACATTTATGCACCTAATCAGGGCATCTCAAAAGACATGAGGCAAACACTGGAAATACTAAGTGGAGACATAAATGCCTCTACAATTATAGCGAGGGACTTTAATACACCATTATCACCATTAGACAGAACATCTTGACAGAGAATCAATAAAGAAACAAAGACTCTGAATAATACATTAGAGGATCTGGACCTAATAGATATATACATAACACTACTCCCAAATACAGTGGGATATACATTCTTCTCGAGTGCACGTGGATCATACGCCAAGATAGACCACATTCTAGGCCACAGAACAACTCTCAATGAATTCAGAAAGATTGAGATTATAGAAGTAACTTCTTGGACCACAATGGAATGAAATTGGAAATCACTACGGGCCAGAGATCCAGATTAGACACAAAGATATGGAAGTGAAACAACACACTCTTGGACAAACAGTGAGTCAAGGAGGAAATTTCAAAGAAATTGGTAACTACCTTGAAATGAATGAAAATGACAATGCAACATATCAAAACCTATGGGATGCAGACAAAGCTGTGTTGAGAGGGAAATTCATAGCCATAAAGTCATATATCAAAAAAGAAGAAAGAGCTAAAATAGAACATCTAAATGCACACCTGGAGGAATTGGATAAACAACAACAAACTAACCCCAAAGGAAGTAGAAAGAAGGAAATAACAATGATTAGAGCAGAACTAAATGAAATAGAAAATAAGAAAGCAGTAGGAAAAAATAAAACCAAAAGCTGGTTCTTCAAGAAGATCAATTAAATTAACAAACCCTTAGACAGACTAACAAAGAAAAAGAGAGAGCAGATGCAAATACCCAAAATAAGAAATGAGGAAGGGGATATCAACACTGACCCCACAGAAATAAAGAGTATCATAAGAGGATACTTTGAAAAATTATATGCCAACAAGAATGATAATTTAGAGGAAATGGAAAAATTCCTAGAAACTTAAAAGCAGCCTACATTGATGAAAAAAGAAGTTGATGAACTCAACAGTCCAATTACAAGTAAAGAGAAAGACTCGGTCATCAAAAACCTCCCAAAAAAGAAGAGCCCAGGACCAGATGGCGTCACAGATGAATTCTACTAAACATTGCAGAAAGAGCTAACACCAATCCTGCTTAGGCTTTTCCAAAAAATAAAAGTAGAAGGAACATTGCCTAACTCATTCTAAGATGTCAGCATTACCCTAATACCAAAGCCAATGAAAGATGGTACAAGAAAGGAAAATTACAGACCAGTCTCTCTAATGAACATAGTTGTGAAAATCCTCAACAAAATACTTGCTAATTACATTCAACAACATATCAACATATCAAAAGAATTATACACCATGACCAATTCATATCAAAAGAATTATACACCATGACCAATCAATCAATATAATACACCACGTAAACAGTTTGAAAGAAAAAAAATCACAGGATTATCTCTATAGGTGCAGAAAAAGCATTCAACAAAATACAGCACCCTTTCCTGAAAAAAACACTGCAAAAGATAGGAATAGAAGAAAACTTTCTGAACATGATAAAAGGCTATATATGAAAAACACAAAGCTAACATCATCTTCAATGGTGAAATCCTAAAATCATTCTCTCTAAGATTGGTAACAAGGCAAGGATGCCCACTATCACCGCTCCTACTTAACACTGTCTTTGAAGTACCTACTCAAGCACTGAGGCAAGAAAAAATATGAAATTCATCCAAATTGGAAAGGAAGAAGTAAAAATTTCACTATTTGCAGTCGACATGATTGTATACATAGAAAGCTCTGAGAAATCTACAACAAAGTGTCTAGAACTTATATAGGAGTTCAGTAAAGTTGCAGGCTATAAGATCAATGCTCAAAAATCAGTATCATTTCTTTACACCAATAATGAGCAATCTGAGGAGGAAATCAAGAAAAAAATACCATTTACAATAGTAACTAAAAATATCAAATACCTAGGAATAAATTTAACTAAAGATGTAAAGGACTTATATATAGAAACCTATACAACACTGTTAAAGGAAATCAAAGAAGTCTTAAATAAATGGAAGAATATTCTCTGTTTCATGGAAAGGAAGAGTAAACATCATCAAGATGTCTATCCTACCCAAACTAATCTATAGATTTAATGCGATCCCAATAAAAATTAACACTGTATTTTTTTAATGAATTGGAAAAACTAACTACAAAATTTATTTGGAAGTGTAAGAGGCCCCGACTTCCCACAGACATATTAAAAAAGAAAAATGAAGTTGGTGATATCACAATACCTGACATTAAAACATACTACAAAGCTACAGTGGTAAAAACTGCATAGTGTTGGCACATGGGTAGACATACTGACCAATGGAACCAAATTGAGAGCGCCAATATAGATCCTTGCATATACAGTCATCTGATATTTGACAAGGCCACCAAGCCCACTCAGTTGGGAGAGAATGGCCTCTTCAACAAATGGTATTTGAACAACTGGATATCCATATCCAAAAGAATGAGAGAAGAACATCATCTCCCACCTTATACAAAAATCAACTCAAGATGGATCAAAGATCTAAATATAAGAGCCAACCATAAAGACCTTGGAAGATAATGTAGGGAAGCATCTACAGGACCTAGTAATAGGAAACGGTTTCATGAACTTCATACCCAAAACATGAGCAACAACAAAAAATAGGTAATGGGATCTCCTTGAAATTAAAAACTTCTGCACCTCAAAGGACGTTATCAAGAAAGTAAAAAGGCAGTCTACACAATGGTAGAAAATATTTGGCAACCATATATATGATGGGAGCCTAATATCTGGCATATATAAAGAAATCCTACACCTTGAAAATAAAAAGAGAAGCACCCATTTAAAAAATGGTCAAGTGACCTGAAATGACACTTCTCCAAGGAATAAATACAAATGCCTGAAAAGCACATGAAAAGATGCTCAACATCACTAGCTATTAGGGAAATGCAAATCAAAACTATAATGAGATACCATCTTACACCCATTAGAATGGCAGCTATTAAAAAAACAGCAGACTATAAGTGTTGGAGAGGGTGTGGAGGAATGGGAACACTCATCCACTGCTGGTAGGATTGTAGAATGATCCAGCCACTGTGGAGACCAGTTTGGAGGTTCCCCAAAAAACTAAGTATAGAACTTCCATGATCCAGCCATTCCACTGCTGGGTATATACCCTGAAGAATTGAAAGCAAAGACATGAACAAATACATGCACACCAATTTTCACAGTGGCATTGTTCACTATTGCCAAAAGTTGGAATCAACCCAAGAGCCCATCAACAGATGAATGACTAAACAAAACGTGGTACATACATACAATGGAATATTACTCAGCTGTAAGAAGGAATAAAGTGCTAACACATGGGATAAACATGGATGAATCTTGAAGACCTTATGTTGAGTGAAGCAAGTCAGGCATTGAAAGATGAACAGTATACGACCTCACTGATATGAATTAAGGAAATTGAGTAGTCTCAGAAACCTATTTTCTGTAACATAGGTTTACAAGAATAGAAAGAAGAGAAGATAAGAGAAGATTGTGAGCCATCACCTATATGGACATATCTATGGTAAAGTGATAGAGTGTAGTTGTGTATTGAAGGGATAGGACAGGAAGGTAGTGATATTATTGGGTTGGGTGGTGCAGGGTTGACAGGTGGGTAGATTGGGAAGGGTGGGTTAGAAGGTCCAGGATACTGGGGGGAGGGTTGAGAGATGGACCAGGTGAGCACTGGGGATTTGTGGGTATGAGGTTGAAAGTACAGAGGTGGGAATGCTCTTATGGCAATATGACAAGGAAGAGTCACTGGTTTAGGGTGTTGGTGTGTGGGGGGGAACGGCATTCAGGACAGGGCACACCTGAACCAGGCTTCTAGGGAGTGTGTGAGTGTTCTTTCTGTCATAATGTGTTATATCAGTGGGTGGAGACCCACATAATGAGTGGGAAGGATTGGACTCCCATTGCTGGGAGGACCGATTTTTTCAGAAATAGACAGGTGGGAGTCTCTCAAGATCAAGGGCAGTTCCTAATAGGGGAGAACAAACCAGTGTGTCAAGACCTCTTGTTGCATCTAACTATGAATCTTGTCATCCAATGAGTCAAGCCAGGGGGTTGTCGTGGGTCCCGGGGGGATGGGGTTGGAGGAATGTTCCTCATTACCACACAGTGATGGACACAGGACATGGTAAATATCATCAAAATTTATAAAAGTGTATGGTCTAAAATGTAAACCATAGTGTAAACCATTGACAATGTTTAGTAGCTATGTTTCACTATTTGTATATCAGTTATAACAATGCTACCATACACATATAAAAATGTATTAATATGGGGGGGGGGAGAAAAGGAGGAGGATGTTGGATATATGAGAGTCTCCTGTATTCTGTATGTGACTTTGCTGTGGTCCAAAACTTCTATGAAAACAAAATGGAAAATAGTGAGACACTGGGGAGTGAGAGGATGAAGGTGCCACAGTACAGCCTGGACAGCAGATATTGCAGTGATGAAAGGCAAAAGATCAAAAAAATTTTTTATATGTTTTTCATTTTTTTAATATCCCAATTTTTAAAATTTTATTTTTAGTTTTTAAAAAATTTTAAATGTATTTTATCTCTTACATTTAAACTTATCATTATTATTTCATTTTCCTATTAGTGGTATTCAGCTATTGTAATGGCTTTATCTTTGAAGGAGCTTTGGATCACAGAAGGGTTACAACTGGGCCGGGGGGATCGTTGACCTGGGGTGTCAGGGATGAGGGATGAATGGGAGGAAGTACACTTGAGCATAAATATAAGGTATATAAAAATGTTCAAATGTTCATGGGGCATTGTCACAGTGGGTAGAGAATCACTCAATAAATGAGAGAATACTGAATTCCCATCATGGAGAGCTCTGCCACATTCTCTAAGGGAGCAGCAAAAGTCCCCCAAGTACATGGGCAGTGACTGGCGAAGGAGGATGATTCACTGATGGGCCCTTGATATTGATGACTAGCCTTATGAGTCTTTGCTCTTGAAAATGAAACTTAGCCTATTGTTATGAGGTGCCTCAGAGTTGCCTCCTGAGAGCCTCCTTGTTGCTCAAATGTGGTCTCTCTCTAAGCCAAACTCAGCATATGAATGCATTATCTTCCTCCCAGCATGGGACATGACTCTTGGGGATGAGCCTCCCTGGCACCGAGGGATTGGGATTGCTACCAAGTGCCAACTGGCAATGCAACTGGAAAAAGACCTTGAATAAAAGGGGGAAAAGGTAAAGACAAATGAGTTTATATGGCTAAGAGACTTCAAAATGAGTCGGGAGGTCGTCCCAGAAGTAATGCTTACGTGCATCTCAGCAGGATCTCATAGAATTCCAAAGTGGATATCACCCCAAATAGTGGGGCTCCTGAAGACTCTGGAGATACCCAGGTCCTATTGTTAGGGCAGATAGCTCCAGAGTTTGGTGCCTTGCCAGTGGGCCCTACTTTGTCATTTGTGCTTCTGAGAGTGACAGAGTTGGACTCCACCATGTCTTCCCTGCTCATGGCTCATCTGTCCCTTCTATTCAAATCTATATTTTGTGCTGGAGTTTGTAGGTGTACATCCAGAGACTTGAGTCTTTGGGCTGTCCATGTGCCAGCTGGGCCCGGAGCCTTGGTGGAGCAGTAACTCCTACTCTACAGCGCATTGGACTCATCCAGGACAACTGGCAGTGAGAAGATGATGGACAACGGCCATCCCAGGGAATGGAGAGAGTCTGCAGCTGCAGGCAGGATAATCCTATCCATCTTCCCCATGGGCTATAAGCCCCCTCTCAATTGGAGGTTGAGTGAACATCACCAACCCAGACTCCTGAGGATGGGGGGAAGAGCTATGGACTAGAGCAGACTTACTGTTATTCTACTATAGACGTATCATGATTTAAGCAATGGAAGAAATTACAACATTGATGTGGAACCAGTGGCCACTGGAGGCTCTGGGGACAGGAGAGGGAAAAGCAGTTGTAATACAGGGGCTTTTTTGGGACTTGGGAATAGTCCTGAGTGACATTGCTATGACAGATATAGACCATTTTATATCATCATATAACATGCAAAACTGTGTGGGAGAGAGGGTGGTCTACAGTGTGACCTATGGTCCATGGTTAATGGCAAAGCCCCAGGATGTGTTTATGAATTGCAATGAATGTGCCACACTAATGACGGATGTTTACGTGTGTGGTTGTGGGAGGTGGGGTGTATGGTAATCCCTATATTTTTTGTGTAATATTTATGTAATCTAAGTATCTTTAAAAAACAAAACAAAACAAAACAAAACAAAAACCCTAAAAAAAAGGTAAGCATAAAAGCAAAAAAAAAAAATTATTTCTCATGATGAAAAAAAAAAAAAAAAAGGAATTGGTATGCCATTCTGAATGGCATTAAAAAAAAAAAAAAAAGTACATTCCCCAGCCTTCATGATCTGAATTTCATCCACTTATGCCTACTCAACACCTTTACCATAACAAACATCCTTTCTCTTTCATAAATCATCAATTTCCCTCTGAATTTCGCATACCAATCATTATGCAAACAAGCTCTAGTATCTCCCATTAAAAATATATATGTATATGTGTCTGTAATTTCAATAATAATAATTTGAACATTTATGTTCTTATCCCTTAGTTTCATAATTATGTTTGAAAAACATATTGTGCCCCATCTGATATCTTCTACTTCACCATCAGATAAACATAAAGTTTACATTACATTATTCATTCCTATTTTTTTTCTTTTAGCTTTTTTACATGTGTCTTATAGCAAAATTGCTTAATTTACATGAGAAATGTATGCCCCCTTTCCTATTGTAAATTCATCTCTAGGAAGTAGCTGTGTATACAATAATTCCACTGGCCAGTAATTATAATTTTGTTTCCTCCTTTTCAATATTTTCTTAACAAATTGCTTAGGATTTACTGAAAAGATGAACAGAAATATAAAAAGTTTGAATCCGCATCCCTATCATGACTTTTAAAAAAATGAAGTCAAATTTAACTACTACGCATAATATTTGTATTAAAATTTTCATGGTTTAGATGATCCCAGTTTTGTTGACAACATCCAAAGCATCATAGTCAGGAGCCAGTAGAGCATATGCTACCTTCTCTTCATCAAGCCTGATCATGGTGTTGACCTTGGCTATGTCAGTGTCATAGAGCTTCTTCAATATCCTGTTTGATCTGATGCTTGTTGGCAGTGACATCCACAATGAACATGTGTGGTGTTGTTTCAATCTTCTTCGTGGCTGACTCAGTGGTCAGGGGGAACTTAATGATTGCATGGTGATCAAGCTTGTTTCTCCTAGGGGTGCTCTTCCAAGGATATTTGGGTTGTCTTCTGAGACTCAGGGTCTTGGACTGCTGGAAGGTGAGTGACGTGCGGATCTTCTTTGTGTGTGTGTATGTGTGGCTGTGGACACATTTCAGCACTGCCTTTGGGCTTTCAAAGCCTTTGCTTTGGCTTCAGTTTTGGGGGGAGCAGAGCTTGCTTCTTTTTTATCCTTCTTTTGAATAAACTGTATTATATCTTGTGATACAACCTTTTCTTGGTAAATAGTTAATCTCTGTTCCTTGTTTGCTGAAAGATATTATGAAGAGTGGATATTAAATTTTATTAAGTTTTTTGGAATCTATTAAGATGCTCATATTTTCCTTTTTAAACTTTTAGTATGTCTGCTTATAACATGTTATTTTTAAATGTAAAACCTAACTTGCTTATTTGGTATGACTCTAACTTTTTCAGGAAGTAATATATGTTTTACAGATATTTCTAATAGTTATTTTAATATTTTTGTTTGGATCTGCATGAGTGAGATTAGCATGTAATTTTCCTATGTTATAATGTCCTCATCTGGTTTGCATATCAAGAAATTGTTAAACTCTTAACCATAACTGGGGAGTGTTCCATCTTATATTGGGGAAATAGGTTATATAAAATCAGAATTATCTGTTACTTGAATGTGTGGTAGAATTTGTCCATAAAATTGTTTTGGCATGTTGATTTCATTTCTGAAAAGATTTCTGATTAGTGATTCAATTTCCTTAATAATTACAGGATTCTGCTTTTTTAGTGCATTTGAGTCAGGTTGTGTGATTATTTATATCTAAGCTTTTATATTTGTTTACATCAAATAATCCTTTTCAATATTTGGATTATTTTAGATGTTTATATAGTCTCTTATACTATTTAAAATATATTTTATACCTTATCTACAGTTTTCTTAAAAATTTTGATGGTGTTTTATTACTTAACCTTTGTAAAATTATCTAAGTCATTATTCTCTGTACTAATAATTTATTTTCATTTTGTTGTTAAAAATGAGATACTTTTATTCCTTATATTTTTATAGAAATTTATTTGTTTCACATGGCCAAGATGTGAAACAAGTAAATCATCCTAAACACAATCATCATCTTGGCATGAAATTGGGTAGGATTTTTTTGTTTTAATTAATAGACTTTAATTTATAGAAAAGTTTTAGTTTACCAGATAAATTGAAGAGATAGTATAAAGAGTTCCCTTATATGTCCTCTCCCCCACAGAGGTTCCTGTATTTTTTATATCTTGCATTTGTATAGAACATTTTTTTACAATGATGGACCAATATTGATTTGTCATCATAGCTAAAGTTCATAGTTTGCATTCGGGTTCACTCTGTTTTGATCACTTCTGTGAGTTTTGTCAAATGCATAATGTCATATATCCACCATTAAGTATCACACAGAAGCGTTTCACTATTTCTTCCCTAACACTCTTATTCATTCATCTTTCCTAGTAAATCACCTTATCATTTTACTCTTTCTATAGTGTTGCCTTTTCAAGAATGCCATATAGTTGGAATCATACAATGTGCAGCCTTTCCAGACTGGATTTTTTTTACTTAACAATTCATTTACATTTCTTTAATGTCTTCTTGTGGCTTGATAACTCATTTCATTTTTATCCTTCAGTAATAATCCATCGTATGGATGCATCACAGTTTATTTATTCATTAACTTTTAAAGAGTCACCTTGGCTACTTCAATTTTTTGGCAATTATGTATAAAGCTGCTATAAACATTCTCATATAGGTTTTTGTTTGGATCTAATTTTTCATCTCATTTGAGAAAATACCTAGGAGCAAGATTACTGGATTGGAAGGTAAGAATATTTTTAGCTTTGTAATAAGCTGCCAAGTATCTTCCAAGTTAGCTGTATCATTTTGTATTCATACCAGTGATGACTGAGTGTTCCTGTTAAGTTTTTTTGGGGGGGGATTTTAGCAATTCAAATCTCATTTTTGTTTCAGTTTGCAATTCCTTATTGATATATGAGGTTGAGCATCACTGAATTTTCTGTTGAAATCTTTTGTTCATTTACATTTTTTTCCCTTACTGTTGAGTATAAGAGTTCTTTGTATATTTTGGATCCAAGTCCTTTTTGTCATATATACGTTTTGCAAAATTTTCACCCGGTCTATCTTGTCTTTTCATTCTCTTAACAGAGTCTTTCATGGAGCAAAGTTATAAATTTAAATGAAGTCTAATTTATCATTTTTTTCTTTCATGGATCGTGCTTTTGGGGTTGTATCTAAAAGTCATCACCAAACTCAAGGTCACCTAGATTTTCCCTTATGCTATCTTCTAGAAGTTGTATAGCTTTGGATTGTACATTGAGGTCTTGGATGCATTTTGAGTTAATTTTTGTGAAAGTTTTAAGATCTGTATTTGTATTTTATTTTATTTTTTATGGGTGGAGAACTCAATTCTCCATTGAATTACCTTTGCCCTTTGTTAAAGATCAGCTGACTGCATATATTTCTGGACTCTATTCTGTTTCATTGGTTTCTGTGTCTATTCTGTCTCCAATATTGCACTGTTTTGATTGCTGTAGCTTTATAATAAGTCTTGAAGTTCAGAAGTGTCAGTGCTCTGACTTTGTTCCTCTTCTATAATATTGTGTTTTCTATTCTACATCTTTTGCCTTTCTGTATAAACTTTATAATCAGCTTGTCCATACCATAAAATAACCTGATACTATTTTGACTAGGATTACATTAAATCTATAGATCCAGTTGGTAAGAACTGATGTAGTTACAATATTGAATATTCCTATCCATGAACATGAAATATCTCTCCATTTATTTATATGTTTTTAATTTCTTTTATTAGAGGTTTGTAGTTTTCCTCATATAGAGCTGCTGCTTATTTTATTAGATTCAAACCTCAGTGTTTCTTTCTCTCTTTTTTTTTTTTTTTTTTTGATGCTAATGTAAACAATATTGTGTTTTTAATTACAAATTCCAATTGTACATTGCTGGCATATATAGGAAAGCAAATGATTTTTGTATAGCAACCTTGTTATAATTACTCATTAGTTCAACAAGATTTTCTTTGGAATTTTCTACATAGATGATAACATCATCTGTGAACAGAGATCATTTTATGAAGATTCGTGGTAGGATGTTGAATAGGAGTGATGAAAGGAAACATCTTTGCCTTGCTCCCACTCTTAGGGGAAAAGCACCTATTTTCTCACCAGTAAGTACAATATTATCAGTAGGTATTTTTAGATTTCTTTATCAAGTGAAGGAAGTTCCTTTCTATTCCTACTTTGCTTTGTTTTTATGATGAATGACTGTTGGATTCTGTTAAATATTTTTCCTGCATTTATTGATATAACCATATGATTTTTCTTAATTACCTTGTTTGTGTGATGGATTGCAATTTATTTATTATCAAATCTGAAAGAGATTGGAGAGAATTCTATCATTTTTCCTTAAATGGTTGGTCTTGGTATTTTCTTCTTTGGAAGGATACTAATTATTTATTCAATCACTTTAATAGATGTAGGCGATATGTTCCTGTGTGTTTTGGTAGATTATGTTATTCAAGGAATTGTTCCATTTCATCTAAATTATCACATTTGAGGGCATAGAGTAGTTCATAATATTGTTTTATTATCCTTTTAATGTCCATGGGATCTAAAGTGATGAACTCTCTTTCATTTCTGATATTGGTAGTTTGTGTTTCTCCCCCTTTTTCTCTTGGGTAACCTACCTAGAGTTTTATACATTTTATTGATCTTTTCAAAGAACCAGCTTTTGTTTCATTAATTTCCCTACATTTTTCCTGTTTTCAACTTAATTGATTTCTGTTCTAATTTTTATTATTTTTTTCTGCTTGCTTTAAGGTTATATTGCTCTTTTTTAGTTTTTTTTTTTACTATACAAGTTAGATGATTGATTTTGAACTTTTCTTCTGTTCTAATATATTTATTCAATAGATACATTTTCCTGCAATCCTTACTCTTTGTAATCCTTACTGTTTTTGCTATATCTCACAAATTTTGATAAGTTGTTTTACAATTTTTCATTCAGTTTAAAATATTTTTAAATTCTTCTTGAGAGCCCTCTGACCCACGTTTTATTTAGAAATGTGTTTAATCTCCAAATATTTTGGGATGTTCCAGTTACTTTTTTATTTTTGCATTCTTGTTTAATTCCTTTGTGGTCTGAAAGCATATTTTATATGGTTTCTATTATTTTTAATTTAAGTTGTGTTTTATGGCCCTCTACGTGGTCTATCTTGGTGAATGTTCCATGTAAGCTTGAAAAGAATGCGTTTTCTGCTCTTGGTGGAGTAAATATTCCATAAATACCAGTTAGATCCAGTTGATAAAATAGTTCTCTTCAGTTCCACTATATACTTACTGACTTTCTGCCTGATGTGTCTATCAATTACTGATAGAGATATGTTGAACTCTTCAAATACAATAATTAATTTGCCTTTTCTTCTTGTAGGTCTGTCACTTTTTGCATCAGATATTTTTATGTGTGTTTAGGAGCATGCACACCAAGGAATGCTGTGTCTTCTTGGAGAATTGACCCATTTATTATTATATAATGCCTCTCTTTCTCTGATAATTCCTTCTCAGAAATCTTCATCTGAAATTAATATAGCTTCTTCAGCTTTCCTTTGAATAGTGTTGGTGTGGTATATGTTTCTTCATTCATTTACTTTTAATATATTTATATCTTTATATTTAACATGGATTACTTGCAGACAACATATAGTTGGGTGTTTTCTTAATGCCACTTTATAAGTCTCTGTCTTTTAATGGGTGTATTTAGAACATTCACATTTAAAATTTTTATTGATATCATTGGATCAATATCTTCCACATTTGCAATTATTTTCTATTCATTGCATTTGTTCTTTGTTTCTGTTTAAAATCTTCCCCATTTTTTCTGCTTTCTCTAATTTTAATTGAGCATTTGATATCATAACTTTTTTTTCTCTTATATCAATTATACTTCTTTTTAAATTTTTAATGGTTTCTTACAATTTGCAATATTCAATTATTGCTAATCTAAGTCCATTTCAAATAACACTGTAGTGATTCATGGGTAGTGCACATACCTTATAACAGAGGATTCCCAATTCATTCCTCTTATCCTTGATAACATTGCTTTTATTCATTTCATTTATCCATAAGCTATAATCATCCAATACTCTGCTGCTATTATTATATTGAGCTAACAGTTATTTATTAAATCAGCTAAAAATAAGAAAAATAAAATATTTTATTTACCTTCATTTATTCTTTCCCTAACACTCTTACTTTCTTTACATAGACCAAAGTTTTGACTTGTATCATTATAATTATTTCTGAAGCTTTTTTTTTTTAACATATTTTTCACAGCAGATCTTATAGTTACATTCCTCTGTTTACAATACTCATTCATTCCTGTAAACTGTTCACTTTTTCCATTAAAGTCCTTAACGTATTAAACATGGTTATTTTATATTCCCAGTCTGATAAATTCAAAATGTCTGCCGTATCTGGGTCTGGTTCTGATGCTTCTTTGTCTCTTTAGGGAGTGTTTTATTCTGACTTTTATTATGTTTTGTAATTTTTTTTGAGACTTGAACATGAGGTATGGGGTAATAGGAACTGAGGTAAAGGCCCTTTATTGTGAGGTTTTTTGTTTATTTGGCTAGAAGATAGGCTGTGTTTATGTTTGCTCTAGCTGTAGGTGTCAGTCTTCAATTCCCTTCAGTGTCTTTGTTTTTGTCTTCCTTGATTTCTTTTGTTTCCCTAGAAATTCCTTTTTAAATGCAGTCATGTGTTTTGTACCTTTCTCAGCTGTGATCCTCTGTTACTATACTGGAGCTCAGTTGATGTGGTAGTAAGGTAAGGGAAGAGTTTTAGGATTTAATCTCAACTTTTTAGTGGCTGGAGTCCTGGGTTGTGACTTTCAGAAGAATATTTTAGCCTTTTGTCTGTTTGTTTGTCTCCACTTAAGCGAAATAGGAAGGCTAGGGAGGCTTGAGCATTCTAATTGCCCTTCCCCTGTTCAGACAAAGCTCTGGCAAATTAGTTCCACACTGGAGCCAGCTCCTGTGGTGGAGAACAGAATGCTCTGGGAGTATTAAAAAGTTAATTTTCCCCTCCCCCTACCAGACACAGGAGATTTTTCTGCAGTCTTCACAGTGAAAACCTGGTGGTAAATCTCCTAGAGGTAAAACTCACCAAAGTGTGGGGCACCCTAAGATTGGACCCCCAGGAGTTTTAACTCTCTAAATCTAGTCCACACCTGGCCTGCAGCAACTTGTGAATTACCATTTATGTGTTCTTATCAGATGCTGGCTTCTTCTGGAACTCATGCTCCCAGTAAGCTGTGATTTCTATATTAGCCATCTCTCCAGTTTTCAGTCACTTGGTTTGCCTTGTGAACACAATTCTCTGGTTGATCTAAGAGGAATTGTTGATTTGCAATTTGTTCAGCTTTTTCCTTGTTTTGAGGACAAGAGTGATTACTTCCAAACTCAAGTCAGAGCAAAACTTGAAGTCTGTTACCTAGTTTTGATTCATCATTAGTATTTTCTTTCTTTTTTTAAAAATTTATGTAGTTGTTTACTGCTTTTCTATTTTCTAGCTTTTAAAATGGGATACCTAGTGTGGTAGTTTGATATTATTTATAAATTCCAAAAAGAGATATAGATTATGTAAACTGGTCTGTTCCTCTGAGTGTGATATCCTTTGATTGTATTAGATTCAGCTGAGATGAAAGAAGCCAACAGATTTCTGGTATTCTGCATCAGCACCCCTTTGGCTAACTAATACACCTGCTTTGTCTGAAATATGCCAATCAGCACAGATCCTGGAGTCCTGTAATCCCCCACCTTATACAACATGGACTCCAGGGCAGAACTTCTCATTTTCTCCCTGGAAAATGCCCGCCTTACACTCTCAAGGGCTATTTCTGGTCTCTGGCTTTACTCTCCAATAAATACTCTGCATGCCTAATTAATTTGTTGCTCATGCTTTAATTATTTGTCATGACAAAGCCCAGAACCTAGACAACATCTCTGATAACAATTGCACATATCAAAATATAGCAAATATCTATTATCACAACAGATGCTGTTAAGCCCTTTCCTTATCAATATGCCCTCTGCCCAAAGATAACCAGTATTTGTTTTGGAAATTCTTTTCAATAAAGTACGATATTTGTTCTTTTGTGTGTGACTTCTATCAATAAGTATTTTATCAATTTACTCTAGAGCATTAACATCTCTAGGTATTGTCCTTTTAGACATAATTCTGACATTTTCAAGGTGGGGCCTCGAATAATTTTGCATAGATGCCTTTTTGTTTAATTGTAACTATAATTAATTTGAATTATAATTTTATCTCGATCTATGAACTAGAAGTGTCTTTTTAATTTCAAATGAATGTAGTTTCTCTAGATATGTGTTTGCTACTGATTATTATCTATATGATATGAATAAGTTGAAATTCATTATATATTCTTGAATTTTTGAATGCTTTTATCGTATGGTAATCAATTTAATGTAGCACTTTTGCTTTAACTTCTACTTTGTTGGTATAATAAATATATATCAGCAATAATTTAATTTATACTTGCCTGGTATAATATTATTTATAATTTATCTTATATTTTATGGTATTGTTCTTTAGGATTATATCTTGTATTTAGGATTTTTATTTATTTCTAATATCTTTTTTATGCTATTTTTTTTTCTATTTCTTTATTTGTCTAATTTTGGGATTGATTATCATTTTCAATCCATTTTTCACCCTCTTGGTTTGTAAGTAATTTTCCTTGTGTTATTTTTTATAGGCTACTTTCAGTGGTGGAAAAAAAAATCTGTCAGATGATGTCTTTACTCTGTGCTTGCCCTGACCTTGTTCTGCCCTTGTTCTTTAAAATGGTTTCACTGATTACCACATTCTAGGTAAAAAGGTGTTTTCACATATATAACAATTTTGATATAACAATTTCCTTTGCCTCTATCCTTGCCCTTGAAAAGTCAGCTCTTAGATTAATTGAGGTTCTGTTATAGGCAATCTCTCCCAACCCCAGCTGCTTTGAAGAATTATTCTTCATCTGTGATTTCACTATGCCTTGCCTAGGTGGGGATACCTTTCCTTCTTCCTCCCTTCCTTCCTCTCTTTCTTTTATCACTGACTTGATTAAATGATATTCCTTCTAATATCATATCTTTTATATAAAGATTTTATATTATGTTGGTATTAATATCTGGATATTGTCATATTTTTTAATTTTTAATTTTAATTTTTAAAGAGGTTTTAGATTACATAAATATTGCATAAACAATATAGGAGATTCCCACATGCTCCACCCCTCCCCCTCCCACACTTTCCCACATAAACAACATCCTTCATTAGTGTGGTACTTTTGTTAGAGGTGAACACATATTGAAGCATTGCAACTAACCATGGACTATAGTTTAGATTATAGTTTACACTCTATCCTATACAATTTTGTAGGTTACGACAAAATATGTAATGGCCTATATCTGTCATTGCAATGTCTTGTAGGACAATTCCAATGTCCCCAAAATGCCCCCATTTTACACCTATTCTTCCCTCTCCCTCCCCTCAGAACCTCTAGTGGCCACTACCTTTATATCCATGGAAAAGGTTCTTCCATTGCTAGAATAATAATAAGTCTATAGTAGAATAATAAAAAGTCTACTTTAGTCCATTGTTCATTCTCCAATCTTGAGGATTTGGGGATGGTCATACCCGGTCTGCCTCTAATTGAGAGAGAGCTTAGATCCCATGGGGCAGATGGATGGGACTATCTTGCTTGCAGCTGCAGACACTCGGGCGTTGTCCATCATCATCTCCTTGTTAGTTGTCCTGGCTGAGTCCAGTGAACTGGAGAGTTGGTGTTGCAACTCTGCTGAGATTGAAAGTTCAACTGGCATATGAACAGAACAAAGATTTAATTCTCTGGGACATATATTTAACAAGTATAGTGCTAATTATAGGTTCAAAGAAAAGGGGCAGAAGAACCTTTTATAGGAAACTATAAAGAAGCCTGAGTCTGTTACAGTGGGCACAAGATTCCAAAGGAAGGCCCACTGACAGGGAGCTGAATTCCTGAGCTTGTCTGCTCTCCTTATAGTGTCTAGATGTCTCCAAAGCCCTAGGGGCCCCACTGTTTGATGCACTGTTTACTGTGGCAGTCAATGGGATCCTGCTGAGATGTGCATAAGCATAACCTCTGGAATTTCCTCCTGACTCACTTTGAAACCTCTTAGCCATAAAAACTCATTTTTATTTAATATTTCCCCCATTTGGTCAAGGTCTTTTTCTGGATGCATTGCTAGTGGACAATTGGTAATAATCCCTTAGTGCCAGGGAGGCTCATCTCCGGAAGTGATAATTTTCACTCCTGGTCATTGTTGGTCTAATGCTTTTGCTTGTATTTTCTGCTAGTTCTCATTTTCAGTGTCTTGATTTCTTGTGTAAGTCATTATTTTTAATTGTGAGCATACATTACTTGGAAAGTTTTCTTGTAATAAGATTAACATCTGGATTGAAGTTGAGTTATATGAAAAGTTAATTCCTCTTGCTTCTGCCACTTGCCTTAGGTCAATTTTAATCTGATAATTCTTTAAAGTAAATTATTTCCTTATTTTTAAAAAACAAGTGAGTCAATTAGGACATCAGGCCTGTGTGAAGAATGCCTTGTGAACATGAATTCTTAAAGGAGATAATGTTTTCCTTCCCTTCCTTAGCAACAATACCACAACAGGACTGTTTCCAGCAGGACTCTAAGAAACATTATGTAATGTCTTAAAATATATGAAGTCTTCAACACACAGGAAGAAAAGAAGTGCAACCTTCATTATATATAAAAGGTAAAATATTAGTAATTTTCTTGAAACTTAATAAGCACAAGGCTTTTCTTCTAGCAATAAATAGCTATCAATTCATATTTAACAGTTTTTTAATAAAAGACCAGTAATAGAGGAGGCTTTTTATTTAATGGTTTGTTTTAGTTTTGTTTTGGTTTTTCACTTTTTTTTCTGAGGTTTTTTTCTATTTCTTCTCATGGTTTTAAAAATTATGTCAATTCACTGGACCCTATCAACCAGAGAGAAAACTTCCCTCTATAACTAAAACCTCACAGAAGTTGGCAGATATGTATAAAAGAAAACAGCCAATCAGTAATAATTTTAGTCTTTGTTAATCCAGATATTGGAGATTCATATGCTTTGAATTTATAAAGATTCTTTCAATTTATTATCTTTAACAGATTTTCCATTGAAAAATGTTTTTGTGTGTGGAGTAGACCTTTTTATTTTCTATTGGATCATTCATTAGGATTTGAGGAAGTTTTCCTGAATAGTCTGGCAGTTATCTCTCTTGGCATTTACAAAGAACTGATCCCAAGAAACCTGGCAGCAATCTGCCTGATAAACTGGAGAGCAGACTGCACTTTGGTGAGGCCACGTCCAGTAGCCTAACATCCTCACCCTTTGGTCTATCTACTCTATTTTTTGCCTGGAGCATCTCTTGATAAACAGTAAATTATAGCATTTTAGGTTATTCCAAAACTTATCTCTTGTTAGTTGACTAACCAGGTTAGCAATCTGCAGAGTGAAGTATGTACAATCTGGCAATATATGAAGACTTTACAAAAGTACATGGATATGTTAGAGAAAATAATTTCTCTGATCCTCAATTTTCATGTGGGAAAGGTGTGACTGTGGTTCTCCCTTTACAAATCCCATTTGCCAATCACCTTTCACCCACCTTCAGAATATAAAGGCACCCTGCCTCTTATGATAATTTTTCAGAGATGTAGATATGAAATTAAGTAATAATTACAAGTATTAGTGTCAATGAAGTCTTTTTTTAAGGCACAATGAATTATGTATCCTTGATTATCCCATTATGAGTTACATTTCCAAAAAGCAATAGTTTAATATTTTCTAATTATTTACACAATGTATAATACTTTATGCACATATTTTATTGTAGAAAAGTGAAAAGTTATCATCAATAAAATGCTTCAAGCTTAACAATATGTTAAAGGTAAGACACATTTTCCAATGACTGTATAAAGCCAATACGTTTTTAGGATAAGTAACCTATGGCACAGAATAAGGACCTATTATCCCAAATATATAAAGTTATTCTCAAAAGAAAGACGAAAAATATCAATCAACTAACAGAAAGTAAGCAAAATATATGAGGAAACATTTTATAGAAAAATAAATTAAAATAGAATTTACACTAATGTCAACCACTTCCAAAATAAGAGAAAGACAAATGTAAAAATCCACTTCAATACCATATCTTACCTATCGGATTGTCAGCAACCCAAAAGTGTGACATCATACCCTTGGTGAGTGTGGCAGATTGAATTCTGTATACCAGTTTAGACATGTTCATAATTTTAATCCACATTACTGCAAGTGTGAACCCATTGTAAATAGGATCTCTTACAGTTACTACTTTTAGTTAAGATGTTGCCCCACTGAATGCAGTTGGATATTAATCCCTCAAATAAAGGCCTCATAAAGAGAAAAACACTGTAACCAGTGTTGAGAGAAAACCGTGGTGAGGAGCTGGAAGCTGGAAGTCAATGGAACACAGAAGATCAAGGAGAGGGTATCACCATGTGACTAGAGGTAGGGATACAAGCTAAGAACCTCCATGGTTCACCAGCAAGCAGCACAAGAATGCTGCAGACTTTGGGGAGAAGGCATTGTCTCCCTGATCTCTTAGTTTTTTACTTCTCTTAAACTCAAAACCAAGAGTTAATAAATTCCTGTTGTTTAAGCCAATCCATTGTGTGCTATTTGTCATAGCAACCTGACTAAGGAAGACAGTGAGTATATAGGTCAGCAAGAACTCTTTTGTGGTGTTAGTGGTGTAACTCCTATGTCAAAACTAAAATTCATATTAAAATATTAAACTTCTATGGAGGGAAATTTGGAAATATCTAGCAGAATTTTGTAGGCATTTACTTTTTGATTCAGCAATTCCATTTCTATAATCCAGTTTTGAGGATGAGCCTGCACAAATATTAAGATTTATGCATAGAGTTTTGTTGCATTACTATTGTAATAGCAAAGCACAGGAAACAATGAAATGTCCATAATTAAGGATTGGTTCAATAAATAATGGCATGCTATATTGGAATACAATATAGTGGAGTACTAGACAGATCTAAAAAGTAATGAGAAATACTTTACATATATCTGTGGAGGGACTAGAATGTATATAAAAATAAAAAAGAGAAGAGTATGATTTGTTACCAGTCTGTCATCTGCTAACTATTACTGACTTGTTGTTCCTTTCTCATTATTCTCACTTTTAAAAAAGGGCATATGAAATAAGGCCAAGGAACATCAAACTGTATGGTTTAGATCAGCAAAATTCTTCAACTTGTATGGTTCAGAGATTTTTCAAGAAACATTTTCTGAAGCATTATCTGTACAGTTTAGATCTGCAAAATTCCTCAACTGTGTTTCAGAGATTTTTCAGGAAACATTTTCTGCAGCTGGACTAAGTATAGGCCCTGTTGTTTCTTTCATTGCAGGTTGAGCTGTTGAATATCCTGAAATGACAATGGCTGAACCAAAGTTCTGGGAGATAATTCTCCTTGGGTCTCACATAACTGCATTTCTTATGAGAAGAGGCGCTGACAGTTTCTCTTATGGACTATCTTTTAAGTGATATTTCTATAACAGGTTGCCCAGGAAGATATCAATAGTGTCTAACTCCAGAGCAGAGGGCAGATTTGTTTCCTGTCCAGTAAAATAAAGATAATTTCTCTGCTGGGACAAAGTTTCAAAAGGTTTTCTTGCAGCCTTTTATAAAAGTTCTTAAACATGAGGTTTCTCAGCCGTGATGCCAACTCACTGTGTGTGCAGGTCTATCTGGACCCACCCCTCTACTGCCCCTGTGGAATTTGGGGTGCAAGGGGAACTGACGTAATGTGGAATTTATGCTGCATTCTATGCCATAAGTAACAAAGTTCCTTGTCTCTGACCCAGGGATCTCTTCTGCTGGTATACATGAAACTGTGGCAAGCTAACTTGTTAGCTTACAGGTACGGTAAAATCTGAGATCGTTCATAGTTCTCTGCAAATAGTATTTAAAACTCAAGGAAAAAATACAAGAAATAATACAGGCAATTAGATGTATAAAATTAATAATTCTTGTAATAGGCTGTAAACAAAGGACATAGCCATCAATCTCAAGTCATAAAAACAAAAATATACACTGTAGTTCACCTGGGTCAGTTCTAGTCATGGATATTTTACCTAATACATATATACAATACACACACACACACACACACATATAAATGAGAGTACCTAGGCCAGTGCTTTAACTACTTGTAGAAGTGTTGTCTACCAAAGAACTAGTAACTTAGTGGGATTCAGGTATTATTGGGAATGTAAGTATTATTTATCATAACAGATGAGTCAGATAGTGGTCCCTTAGCTGGGGGAGATTTTCTGAATGGACTAAAACAGTTTCTGAAAAGCATCCTCGAGTAAACAGAATGGATATGGCAGAATGGATTGCACAATAATTGCCCCTACTCTTAGTGAATCTGGTTGACCTGTAGTCAAAATAAAATTTTTACAATAGTGAAGATTTGTATTAATAGTGTAAAGAAAATAAAAATTTTAAAAGGAACCAATGAATGGATATCCATATTCTAAAGTCTTTATTAGATCTAAATATTTATAGAGATCATCAAATGGAGAATGAAAAAATTAGTAAAATTTAATTTCAGAGCAGTAGCTGCAAAATACACATGAAAGTCTGGCCTTTCTTTAAAAGCCAGAACACCTTAGGGGATTATAAGTAAAAAGATAAAGGAAGATGAGAGAATATTAAAAATGTCTTTAAGAGTTTGTTAAGGTATGCCACAGTATGATAACAGATAAGATTAGTAGGAAAGCAAAAAGTTAATTTAAAAAAGGAGTAGATATATCAGAGAATTAATCTAGTTCCATCATCTTGGGTGTAAGTTTTCTACTTCATGGGAGCAGTTGCTTGATAAAAGGATTATAGTTATTTTTTTCTTCCAAAGACCATATGATTCAGGAGGATTCTGAAGAATCTTCATCTTAATATTTCATATCTCACAAAGGAATGGAAGGCCAGTGATATGCAGAAGAATCAAATGCCTTTTGATCAAGGAAGCATGAATCCAAGTATCAACCTACTGGAGTTGTATTCTTGTGCTAAATAATCATAGTTTCTGAGAAGTCCATTTCCACTGATGCTGCACTTTTCCTGTGATGTCCCTACCAGAAGGCTGTTTCCTGATTTCAGGCCATGCATAGGTAGTCTTAGTTTGCCAAGGCTACTATGACAAATATCACACAGTGAGTTTACTTACTCAATAAGAATTTGTTGTCTCATGGTTTTGTAGGCTAGAAGTCCAACGTCAAGGAATTGCCAGGGCTTGCTTCCTTCCAGAGTCTGTAGCATTTCCTTTGTGTCTTTCTTTTGATTTCCAATGACTTCTTGGCTCTCTTCCTTCCTGACTGTATCTGAATATCCCTTGCTTATAAGGACTCAAATTATATGGTTGAAGGTGTATACTGATTCAATTTGACCTTGTCTAAATAGAATCTTAGATGATCCTATTCACAAACGAGTCCTTAACTAATAATAACATCTTCAAATGTCCTATTACAAATGGGTTCACACTCAAAGGAAAGCAGATCAAGACTTGAACATGTCTTTTGTGTGGTACATGATTCAGTCTCCATGATTCAGGCCGACTCTAAGGAGATTCATTAGTTAATTGTTTTAAAAGCCCCATCTTGCCAAATTTTGCTTTTCTCCTGTGGCCTTCCCAATCAAAGTCTTCTCTATCGCAGGACTAGATGCCTTCTTCTTTCATGTTCTTATGTTATAATCTGAATTTATGTGCGTTTTCCTCTAACTAGCATAATTTTACCAAAGATAATTAGAATTTTTGGTGCTACTTTGAAACTAATCTTAAATCCAAAAATATGTCTATATGTGTGCTTTCTTTAATTGATATGAAGAACTTTCCAGGTGCAATTTAGAATCCAGCATTGCCTCCCTAAAAGTTGCTTTAGCTATAGGCAATTGTGGAAACTATCTTTTGTGGATTCACTCTTTCCTTCTGTTTGTAGGTGTCCTTTCCTTTCCATTGTTCTCTCTCTCCTTAAGAGTGCAACTTCAATACAAAGGAAATTCTAACTGCAATGTGTACCTGAAATCTGAGTCATGTTCTAATCTTTGTGCCCTTGGTAAGAATTTCCTAATCCCTAGGGCAGAAAGGAAAAAGTTGATTGAAGAATTCAGACTTGTCCTTGGTACAACTTCACTTTTCTCTATAGTTCACTCTTCCTTTATTCTACCAATGTGTCCAGCTTTGAGTAGGGCCAGGATGCCTGACCTTGAAACATATTACAAAGCTACAGTGGTGGTGCAAAAATTTGGTTGGAAATGGCTAGTTGGCATGAACATAAGAAGGATTTCAAAGTTATTGAGCTTTAAGGGGAAAACAAAAAACATACCCTTTTGGCAAAGCTGTTTGTCAATATTGTAAATGATAGAATTAGTAGAAAATTACTTGTCACAGCCTTGCTAAAAGTAAAAAGACAAATTAAATTTATATTACCTTAGGTATGTTTCCTTTCTTTAAATTTCTGATTTCTAAAAGAGTTAGTTCAAGGAGAAAATAAGAGTTTAAAGAGTGATTTTTAAAAAAAAACTATGGCCTTACTAAATTTCAAAATAAGAAGAGCAGAGCTTTCATCTTTTCATGATTTAAATAGGCTTTAAATTTTGCTTTACTAATACAGAAGTTTGTAAATGGTATTAAAGTAATATTTGAGCTAATAGGTACACAAATAGACAAAGTAATTTCATAATATTGATTTAAAGACAATTCTATTTACTCCCTGGTTTTGCTATATGAAAACAATGTCACTATAATATTCTAGTATGAGAAGAGGGTGGAATTGCTTATAATTAAATACTGTCTATATTAATTATATTGATTTTATGAGTCAAGCAAGCTTTGATAGCTTTCCTACCAAGTTTAAGATTTTAAAAATCATAAAAAAGTTGTGATGAGCCATATGGAATTACACTAAAGTATATTTTAAAAGGGTTTAAGCTTGTGAAAATTTTATAATGGCAATAAGAAATAGAAGTCTTTAGTTGGCTCTAAAATGTTAGATGAATATTAATTTAACTAAAATAGATACTTTGTGTATCTTTGCAAATTGTAAATAAGAAAAAATACAAAACAGTGGTCATGAACCTAGTTTTAATTTATTTTTATTTAGTAGGAAGGCTTTACAAGATGTAGAAATGTTTTTGAATGTTATTATAATTATGTGGTTTTTTTTTTTTAACCAACTTAAAATTTAAGGCATATGAAATGTTTGCTCATGGAAAAAATTTAGGCAACTCTGGGTTTTTCTTTCTTTTAGTTTTCTCTAGTGTTTGGAGAAAATAAAAGTTAATTACTTTGGTTAAAGGCCATAATTAATATGAATGGTTGAGACTATACAAGAACAATTTTATTACAGAAAGATAATGATCTACAATTTTGTTACCAGTGTTTCTGTACAATTTTGTTACAGAAACAAATAATTTGTTTCTTTATTGAGGAAATTTTCATGGTTTATTAATATGGTAAATACAGTATAATTTTGCCTTATTTTACCCAGTGATTAGGTGAATAATTTGATTAAATGTTGAAAAATTTTAATTTGTCAATTATTTATATATTTATGTATATTTACATATCCATATTATATATGTGAGTGTGTGTGTGTGTGTACTTATATGGCTATATTACTAAGATTAAAAAAGTTAAAAGATGGCTTCTAAATCTTTATTGAAAATTGTTCCTTGAAAGATATATAAAAATAAGAAAATTAGAAATTTGTTTTTATGTGTTTTTTTAAAAAAATTTATTGATACGCATTAATAAATAGCATAAATCCATCCAAAGGGTACAATCAAATGGTATTCAGTGTAATCACATATTTGTGCATTCATCACCCCAGTCATTACCAGAGCACTTTCATTATTCAAATAATAATAAACAAATGAAAAACTCATCATCTCTCAATCTATGCCTCACCTGCCATACATAGCTATTACTCTTTTTGCTTCTCTCTAGTATATTTGTATTTATATTTTGTTAAAACAGTCTTATATATGTAAAACCTCATGTAAAACACAATCATCATATTCGTGTTTTACATGAGGTTTTACTGTCTTATACATTCCCACGTTACAGTTTTTAGCTTTCCTTCTAGTAATATACATGACCTTAGACTTTTCCTTTCGACCACTGTCATACCCATACAATAGCTCTGCTAGTTACAAACACCACTAGATATGCTTTCACCATTTCTATTCATTTCCAAAGATTTAAAAACAACCTTTTTACCAGTTCTGCACAGATAAACCCTCAGCTTTCACAGCAGAGTTTCTTTTTTGTCATGTAAATATTGGTAACTTTCTGTGCTTTTGGTAAGCTTTAGGATGTTTTTAACACCACCTCTTTATTTTTTAGAGTTAAAATTTACTACTAATCATTATTTATTATTCATATGCATTTTCAAAACCTACACTGTCACTATTCCTTTTTTTTTTTTTGATACTTATGATGTAAGCTCATATCTTTTTTCCTCTTAAAATTTTATTTTCTCTTTCACAAATTCAAACTCCAGAGTCAGAATAATGAAACTATTTTGCTATCTTTAATGACTAAACTGTCTTTTGTTTTCCAAGAATGGCTACAAAGTAGCATGAAGGTTTGCTCTCCACCCTGTGAAAGAAAATGAGATAAAAATACCTGGGTATGCTTGGAGGTCCCCAGTTTTCTTTTTTAATACAAAACTATTGTGAGATTCTTTCTTTACTAAACTTAGACAAAACAATGGACAAATCAAAAGAGCAATTCAGTCTTCCTTGTGTTAATTATGTATAAGTGCAATGTATTAATAGAAATATATTTCCATCATTTTGAAAGTCTCGGGTTAAAAACAAAGCACTTTCTTCAAAAATATGATTTTATTTTAATATTTCTAGGTTAAATATTCTTTCCAGTCAGAAAGACTCACAATATACTGTATAGAATAAAGGCCCTAGAGGTTTGTTAACGTCCTTTTTATTTTGCCTTCACATATCCACATCCATCACACAAATACCCTGATATCTAATATCTAATATCCAGCAAGTCTTCTTCCCTTATCTGAGGAAGAAAAATTTCATGATTACTTAACCTCTTTTAGGAAATGTGCTTTGCCATTTGTAAACTCCCTTGGATAACCAAAACAGACATACCAAAGGCAGAAAATAATTTGCCACTCCAAAAACTGCATAGTTATTTGTCAGATAATGCATATCAGCTAGAGGCTTCATATAAAATATAGAACTTTGAATAAAGGTTCTCTTTTTTATAGTCACTACTATGTAGGTCAGAGAGAAGAATGTCCAGCTCTGGTGTCAGACACATGTGCTTAGTAGAGCCATTAATTATTGTGAAATGGATAAGGAAAAACCCACCCAGAAATAAGACTGTAAGTACCATTTTTAATGAACAGGGAGAAGTCTCTCAAGTGAGTAGATTAGACACAACTTTATCTAGGCTAATATAGATTTTGTTATGTGATTCAGGTTCTTCCAGAATGCCTGAATATATAACGTGATTTCCAGGTATAATAATTTTTCCATGCCTTTGACAAGCAGAGAGAATAAATATATAATTTTAAACTAAAGACCATATAGTCCAAACAAATGGGATTTTAGGATAATTCTCTGTTATGTTTAATTAAGTTCCCTGAAATGAGAATAAGATTGACTTTTTAACTTCTTATTTATAAGTGTAGTCACATGCATTTTATAAGGGTCTTATTATCCTCATTTTTTTGTTGTTGTTGTTAGAGGAATCAACTACATTCCTTAACACTTTAAAATGATATCTCCTTTTCTCTACCTTCTAGAGTTTTGGTATGATTAGTTTTGAACGTTCTCAATCTATCTTCCAAATCTCTGTCATATTTTCCATCATTTTAGTTATCCATATTATGGGAGATTCACCAGTTCTATGTTTCAGCACATTAATTCTCTAGAGAGCAGATTTTCACTATATAATAACTAATATTATAACTAATAATAACTTACATTACACACGCTACATAATTTTTCTTTTTCATTTTAATATTTTTTTTTCATTCTGAGATTTTCAGCTCATAGCTCTTAATACTGCCTTTTAAAAAATTCCTAATAACCTTCTCTTGTTTCAAAGCATCTGTTTTTAAAGTTTTTCTTTAGTAGAGAAGTTGTGGGTTTACATAACAATCAGGCATAAAATACAGGATGTCCATATACCATTCTGTTATTAACACCTTGCATTGGCATATTGAAATGATCTCTCACCACCTCTACACCTTCACCTCTACAACTCTCCTACAAGCTCCAGCCCTGCTGGGCCTCTGTTTTTATCAACATATGAAGCTTGTTCTTTAGTCAGGGCTGCTTCAATTTGCTAGCTTCTTTGCAGGGAATCTGCCAATTGTGTGGTGGGTAATTTTTCTGCCATTTATATTTCAACTTAAATTTCACCTCAAAGAGGACTTCATTTTCTGCTCTATTCTTCCAGCAAACTAACTTATTTGGAAGTCTTTCTAGCCATTCTCAATATCTGAAACGATCTTTATTATTATTTTTATTATTATTTCCTCTATAAGGAGCATCCGCTCCAGGAGAGCAGAGGCTTTGTTTACTTTGTTCATTCTTGAGTTCCCCAATCCTATGTCACATTATCTGAGACATACAGGGCATCTGACAAGTATCTTGGAAATGAAAGCATGGGTTATGATTGGGAGTTAGAAAGAATGTGCCAAAGACTTTTCATAGATTTTGAAAACTATGAAAAAAACTTTGGAAAAAAAAGGTTTATTAAAAGTAAAACCAAGTTGTGCAGAAAATTGCTAAGAAAAAGGAGTTATGGAAGAGATATTTACATCCAAAAAAAAATTCAAATTGTGTTTGAAATATACATTTTGATTAAAATGTAATAATCAGACTGAAATAAGTTTAAATTGAAGTCAAAAGCAATTAGTGGTTGATGCGTAAAACACTGACTTTTATTTTGACCTTGATATGTTTGTATCATTTAGGATTATTATTTACATACAAATGTAAAAACACATTGTTAAGATCTAAAATTTGAATAATTGCAATGTCAAAAATCCTTTTACATTGATTTGCCCTCTAATTATATTGCCATGAATATATAAGCAATTGTTTTACTAATCGGTAAGCAAATGAATTCCTAAAAATAAATTTTGAAGAAATTTAAGAATAATAGAAAAGCAATAAACTGTTTCAAAGCATTATCTGATAGTCCTGACTAAAAGTTTTAAGTATGTTTTTTTCCATTATCCCCCATTTTCTATGTGATGATGATGTTACAATAATGTTATAATAGTTTACCTAATTCTCAAGTTTTGGGATATATAATTTTTTGTGGAACATTATTCTTACTTTGTGGGCTTGAAAAGACATTACAGATTATTTAAGTTCAACAATTAATTCCCAAATCATAATATTAATTTTGGTTCTATTGTCAGAATATACCATGCTTTCCTTGACTATTCATCAAAGTCAAACACTATAAAGCTTGAAATGGTCTTTGTTATAAACACCTTTGAAAACAATAGTGGCTCTATATGTTTGTACTTACTTCATTGGTGTCTGTGAGCCTGATTGTGTTTTTAAGTATGCTCATTGTTATTATGGAATTAGTAATTTAGCATTTCATTATAAAAAGCAATGAAGTAGGAAGCAGTGGAATCAGTCTGGTGAACAAGTTAAGTCTTCATCTTTCTCCTGTATAGTCTTAGATATAACAGGACTTTTCAGCAAGTTCAATACACCTGTCCTACAAACATTGCATGGTGGTGAAAAGATTAGACTATTCAGAATACTATAAAAGTTAAAAGAGTTGAATATACAGTATCCTTTAAGTAACTGACTTTATTCATCATGAATACATTTGTTGGCCTTTAAAGATATGCATTTCATGTCAATAAGGATAAAAATACCGTTACTTAAAATCAGGAAATTATAAGTCATATATAGGCAGATACATAGACTGATCCATACACTCATACATCCATACAATAGCTATACATACATATGTACTAATGGATCTTTATCTATAAACACATATACATTTACATGAACAAAATTCATATATGAGTGTATCATGTGTATATACATGTACTGATAGATATAAAGGTATAGATACAGTTATATGCATATATACATCTGTATAAGCGTATAAAGTAAATACTTTTAAAATAAATGACTGAATTAATTAAATATCCATATGGAAACAAAATGAATCTTGACCTAAGGTAAGCACCTTATATGACTTCATATAAGCAAAAGTTAATATCAAATAGATTATAGATCTCAGTATTATATTTCTAAAAGTGAAAGTTAAACAATAAAGCCTCTAGAAGAAAACACAGAATATTTATATGATCATGGGGCAGGGAGAAAAAAATCATTAAAGAGGAATCTCAAAGCACCATTTGTAAGAAAATAATCATTGGACTTTATTAAAATGAAGAACTCCTGAGCCTCAGAAGATACAACCAAGAGAAAATGCAAGTCACCTAGTGGGAAAAATGGTGTAAATATCTGACAGAGAACTCCCGTTCACAACGTATAAAAGACAAATCTGAATTAATAAGCAAAGAAAAGAAAATCCAATAGGTAAACCATCTAGAGACTTGAATAGGTACTTCATAAAGGAGGATATCCAAATCATAAATAAATATTAAATTTGCTTGATCACATTCATCATCAGATAAATGTAAATTAAAGCACAATGGAATATCACTATATGCCCACCAGAGAAGCTAAAATGGAGAAGTCAGACAATCCCATACCATGTGGTGGTAAGACTGTAGAGCCACTGACCACTCTCCTATACTGGTGATGCATGTATAATTTGATAAACCCATTTTAGAAAACTATTTGTCACTATCTACTAAAGCTGAAAATACATATATCCTATGACCCAACTATTTTACTTTTGTATATACTTAACGGAAATGTGGACATAAATTTACCAAAAGGCATGTGTAAGAGTGTTCAAAGCAGTACAATTTATAAAAGCTGTGTACTGGAAACAACCCAAATGTCCATCTGCAAAAGAATGGATAAACAAACGTTGGCATATCCATAGTGAAATACAGCAATGCCAATGAACTAACTACTGATCACATGCCATATTGGAAAATCTGCAAACAAGTATCAAGTTAAAGAAATGCAACACAAAACTCATTTTCTATTATTCATTTCATGGTTAAAACACAGGAGGAAAAAATAAAGCTAATGCATGGTGACAGAAGTGAACCTGGGAGCACTGGTGTCTGAGACAGGGGGAGAGAGGAAGTAAGTCTCTGTGGTGTTGGTGAAATTTTATTAATCTGGATGCTGATTGCATGTTTGGGATCATTTTGTGAAAATTAATCAAACTGCATGCTTCTTAGGACTTTTAAAGGTGTGCTCTATTTAAATGAAGATTTTTTCTAAAATTTGCTGTATACTTCTCTTGGATAAGTTGCTTACCATTCATACATATATAATAAAGTAGGTTCTGAGAGAGAAAAAGGCTCTCTTTCTTATATCTCACTTGATTACAAAGAGAATTCACATTTAAAATCATGGTAAGTCATCAGTAACACAACGCAGTGCCTGTGATGTTTATTTACCTGATTAACTATGATTTGGCATCTTAGACATTTGTTATTGTAGGTGTTTTGCCTCTTTCACTGATCTAGATGCTTTCTTCAGACAAAAACTGTTTTTTTTTTTATTTTAAAGAAACTTTAGATTACATAAATGTTACATAAAAAAATATAAGGGATTCCCATATGCCCCTCTCCCTCCCCCTCTCATACTTTCCCCAATTACCAACATCCCTCATTAGTGTGGGACATTTGTTACAGTTGAGGAACCCATATTGAAGCACTGCAACTAACCATGGTCTATTGTTCATAGTTTACACTCTGCCCCACACAATTTTGTAAGTTATGACAAAATATATAATGGCCTGTATCCATCATTGCAACATCATGTAGGACAGTTCCAATGGCTGGAAAATATCCCCATGTTACACCTATTTTTCCATCTGCCTCCCCTTAGAACTTCCAGTGGCCACTGCTTCCACATGACCGATAAAAGTTCTTCCATTGTTAGAATCACAATAAATCTATAGTAGAATAATACTAAGTATACTTTTGGCCATCGTTCATTCCCTAATCTTGAAGATGTTGGGATGGTGATGCCTGCTCTGCCTCTAATTGAGAGGGGGCTTAGATCTCGTGGGGCAGATGGATGGGCCGATCTTCCTTGTAGTTGCAGACTTTCTCTATTCCTTGGGATGGGCATTGTCCATCATCATCACCTTGTTAGTTATATAACCTGTGCTATATACTTAAATTATATATTGCAAATATTTTCCCTATCACGCATATTTTTCTATAAATTTTTGTCTCTTATCTATAATTCCCTCAACTCAATGTATGAGCAATTAAACAATTACTAGTTTTGGATGTTATCAAAAGCTTCTGGTTTTCTTCCTCCTCAGAATCCGTGGCCGATTCTTTCCCTTCTCATCTTCTTAAGGTGTGAATGGCCAAGGCTCAAACTTTGGTGTTCTTAACTTTCCCATCTAACCCCATGCTCTGGAAATCACATCTAGACTCATGATTTAAAATATAACCATATTTTTCAATGTGATGTGCTTCTCAAATTTTTTATTTTAAAAATTTTCACTACTAGCTGAGCATGAGCTGTTCAAATTAAAGATCTGTAAATAGTTGTTACATTGCTAGACTCTCTCCCCCACCCCTCCTCTTCTTTTTGTGTGTCTGCACATACAAACACATAAATTTTCACAGGAAACATATTTGGGCTTTTCTCTGGTCTTTCTATTCTCTGCCATCCAACCTTTTTTTTTTTTTTTACTATGTTGTTCATCGTTATATATTGATTATATTTTAATATGTCATAGTGCCAATCTGCCTATACAATTCTCAATTTTAGAGAATTACCATATGTTCATCTTGGATACAATTTTGTTAAAGTTATAAATTCGTTTATAGAGAATTGCCTTTGAATCAGTCACGGTTGCAACAGTTAGCAGATGGCACATCTAAAATAGTATGACTTGAAGAGTTTTTACATATAAATTATTATTTACAAAGGGATGGGTGTTGAGAAGCCCCAAGGGTAGGACCCTGGATTTAGTAGAAGTAGGGCTTTACCAGCCTCAGGCAAAAGGAAAGAAGCTAGCAGATACCTGGATCAGGAGAGGGGCATGTTGTTTCCACCACCTTGAGAGACACGGTTAAATCCAGTTCCAGTTCACAGGCAGTTTTTGGTGAACATGCTGGGAAGGGCTGGGGCAATAAGTTGTATCACCTCACTTTCCATCCTCCCACCAGTCTCTTCACAGGGCTCCTCATTAGCTAAAACCAACCAGAAGATAATGTGCAAGCTAGCCCTGCAAATGTCCACAGTCAGATTCCTGAGGTCAAAGCTAATGGTAAGTGTGGCAGGTGACTCTGAAAGGACAAACAGAAGAAAACCAACATCGCATTTTTTTGAAATTTAATGAGTCCTATTTGTCTAATCATATGATTTTTTATCAGGATTCTTATATCTTCTAGAAAAGTTTTATAACGTTCATCATGCTTTTCTTCAACATTTTTTAAATCAATTTACATCTATGTCATTTATGTTGATGCTACATCTGTGAATATTATTTTGTATATTCTGTCTGGTAATTAATGATAAAAAGGTATATTAAATTTGTTCCTGGATATTGAGAATCCTTTCAAGAGATAACTGCTTGGCACACATGCCTGAGACTTGTCCAAACTCTGGTGTGCACTTCCCCACTAGTAAGCCATGTCCCAGATCCCATGCTGAGCTCTTACCCAAGAAAATGCAATACTTAGAAACTCAGAATGTACACTTCTCAGAAAGACTGCACAACTGAGCTATTCTCAAAGGATTGTACAACTACTCAACCCACTTCCATGAATCCATTGTCAGACTGTTCTCAATAATTTTTCATTTCCCCATTTCCCTTCCCTCTGTGCCCTTTTAAAATATTGTGTAAGGTTGGGGTCCACTTTCATTCTTCTGCATGTGGATATACAGTTTTCCCAGCACCATGTGAAGAGACTATTCTTTCCACACTGAGTGGACTTGGCACCCTTGTCAAAAATCAATTGGCCATAGATGTGAGGGTTTATTCCTGGAACTCTTCCATTGGTCTATATATCTGTCTTTGTGTAACTACCACACTGTTTTGATTACTGTAGCTTTATAATCAATTTTAAAATTGAAAAACAAACCACCCTAGCTATCTTTGTGCTAATTGGAGTTGAGACCAATTAGAGCTGCTGTTGGATTCTCTCCCCTGCTGGAGTAGCCTTCCCACTTTACCATCTGGTGCTTTTTTTGACAAAATCCTACTGAAGTCTCATTTAAATTCCAAATACGTTGTTTTTTTATTTTGTTTTCAGGTGATTATCCTTTGTTTTCTGTTGTGGTGTGGGACTATTATTTTATTTGCCCAGCATCCATTCCCTCCTACTTCTCCTAAATTGATTTCCTTCTCTTGTGAATCTGCTAGTATTGCATATTCCCCTATGCCCTGATCACAGGGTTGGGCTCATAAGTCATTCTCCTAGTCATAGTGAATAGTCCAAGCAGAATCCCCAAAACCTTTTCTGGGACTTTATATATGCATGTTGGCAGTGAGGACATTTTATTTCTTTTGCTATCACTAACTGGCATGTTTGAGCTACATGTAAGTTGTCCTAAGCCCCGTCCCCCACATGGAGGAGACCTTGGACATCCTGACAGACAGAGAGCTCAACACATGGAGACAAATAGCTAAAAGGCAGAGTTGAGAAGGTGAATATATGAAAGAAGTGTAAGAGAAGGAAGAATTGGAGTGAGAAGAAAGCAGGGGGAGGTAGGAAAAATAATCAGGTTTCAAGTACCTGTTAGGTCTAAGTCTAGCTTTATTCTGTACTTCCAATTTATATGAGGCAAAGTATTTTCTTTTTGTTTAAACTAATTTGAGTTGTATTTCTTTTACTTGTTGGTAATACAGAAATTGGCACTCAGAAGCATGTGTTCCAAAGGAATCTAAAATATGAATTAGCTGGTTTGAAGCTATTTTGGGGGCAGTGAGAATTTTTGTTTCTGGTTGGGCACTTGACAATTAATTTTGCATGGCAGGAAAGTGCTTGGAAAAAAAAATTCACTTGTTGACTTTTTTGGGGAGTCAGAACAAGTGCTTTTTCGTGATCAAGCACTAGGGGACCTAGAGTAAAATATTTGGAGTTTATTTTTCACCAATTTAGGCTTTTAGTAAAGTTCTAATAAAAAGAGACAAACTTTTGCCTTTCATCCCTGCAATATCTGCTGTCCAGTCTGTACCGTAGCATCTTCCCCCTCTCATTCCCCAGTGTCTCACTATTTTTCATTTTGTTTTCAAGGAAGTTTTAGGTCACAACAAAGTCACACACAGAATACAGGAGACTGTCATATACCCAACATCCTCCCCCTTTCCCCGCCCCCATATGGATATCTTTTTATATGTGTATTGTTATAACTGATATACAAATAGTGAAACATAACTACTAAACATTGTCAATGGTTTACACTGTGGTTTACATTTTAGACCGTACACTTTTATAAATTTTGATGATATTTACCATGTTCTGTGTCCATCACTGTATGGTAATGAAGAACATTTCCACTGACCACTAAATACCCCCTGTTTGATCTATTCTATTCCTCTCATGCTGTCCCCCCAGGGCACACGATGACCCTCTGGCTTGACTCATTGAACGACAAGGTTCATAGTTACATGCAACACATTATGACAGAATGAACACTCACACACTCCCGAGAAGCCTGCTCCAGGTATACCCTGTCCCGAATGCCCCCCAACTAACACCCTACACCAGGGACCCTTCCTTGTTTTTTTAAAATTTTTCATTCTTTTAATATTCCAATCTTTTAATTTTATTTTAGTTTTAGTTTTTTTTTTAATTTTTATCTTTTACATTTAAAATTATTATTCCATTTTCCTATTAATTGTATTCAGCTATTGTAATGACTTCATCTTTGAAGAAGCTTTGGATCACAGAAGGGTTACAAAGGAGGCAGGGGAGAATCGTTGGTTTGGGGTGTCAGGGATGGGAGATGCATGGGAGGAAGTTCACCTGAGCATAAATATAAGGTATCTAAAAATGTTCACATATTCACAGGGCATTGTCACAGTGGGTGGAGAATCACTCAATAAATGAAAGAATACTGAATACCCATACTGGAGAACTCCACCACATTCTCTAAGGGAGCAGCAACAGTCTCTCAAGTGCAGGGGCAGTGACTGGTGAAGGAGGATGATCCACTGATGGGCCCTTGTTATTGATGACAAGCCTTATGAGTCTTTGCTCTTGAAATTGAAACTTAGACTATTGTTATGGGGTGCCTAAGGGTTGCCTCCTGAGAGCCTCCTTGTTGCTCAAATGTGACCTCTCTCTAAGCCAAACTCAGCATATGAATGCATTACCTTCCTCCCATCGTGGGACATGACTCCTGGGGATGAGCTTCCCTGGCACCAAAGGATTGCTACCAAGCACCAACTGACAATGTGACTGGAAAAAAACCTTGAATAAAAGGGGAAAAGGTAAAGACAAATGAGTTTTTATGGCTAAGAGACTTCAAAATGAGTTGGGAGGTCATCCCAGAGGTAACACTTATTCACATCTCTGTAGGCTCTCATAGAATTCCAAAGTGGATATCACAAAAAATAGTGGGTCTCCTGTGGGCTCTGGAGACACCCAGGTCCTCTGTCAGGGCAGATAGCTCTGGAGTTCAGTGCCTTGCCAGTGGTCCTACTTTCGAGTTTGTGCTCCTGAGAGTGACAGAGTTAGATTCAACCATGTCTTCCCTGCACATGGTTCATCTGTCCCTTCTATTCAAACCTATACTTGGTGCTGGAGTTTGTAGGTGTACATCCAGAGACTTGAGTCTTTGGGCTGTACATGTGCCAGCTGGGTCCAGAACTTTGGTGGAGCAGCAACTCCTACTCTACAGCTCATTGGTCTCATCCAAGACAACTGGTGGGGAGATGATGATGGACAATGGCCATCCCAGGGAATGGAAAGAGTATGCAGCTGCAGGCAGGATAATCCTATCCATCTTCCCCATGGGATATAAACCCCCTCTCAATTGGAGGTTGAGTGGATATCACTATCCCAGACTCCTCAGGATGGGGGGAAGAGCTATGAATTATAGTGGACTTACTGGTATTCTGCTATAGACATATTGTGATTTAAGCAATGGAAGAAATTACAACATTGATGTGTAGCCAGTGGCCACTGGAGGCTCTGGAGGCAGGGAAATGGAAAAGCAGTTGTAATACAGGTGCTTTTTCGGGACTTGGGTATGGTCCTGAGCGACATTGCTATGGTAAGTATAGACCATTTTATTTTTTCAGATAACATGCAGAACTGTGTGGGAGAGAGGGTGGTCTACAGTGTGACCTATGGTCCATGCTTAATGGCAAAGCCCCAGGATGTGTTTATCAATTGCAATTAATGTGCCACACTAATGACGGATGTTTATGTGGGAGGTTGTGGGAGGTGTGGGAGGTGGGGCATATGGGAATCCCCATATTTTTTGTGTAATATTTATGTAATCTAAGTATCTTAAAAAAAAAAATAAAATAAAAATAAAGAGGCAAATTTTGGTCCAAGATGCCCTCTCTAGAGGCATGAAGTATAAAGCAAATAAATTCATTAAAATAAATTTGTATCCTGTAAGAATGGGATTAGAAAAAAAAAAAACAAAACAACAAAAACAAAACTCCAGCCCAGGGGCAAAATCCAAATTCCCTGCTTCATGCTAACTTTCATTGCAATAAATCAGACAAGTATGAAATAAGCTCAAGAGATGGCATTCAGGTCTGACAGATCCATTGGTCCTTGGGGAAGCCTTTTATGTCCAATTCCCCCTTCTTCTCCACCTTTCATAACCCACTGAAAGCCTAACCCATAGTAAAAGTCCTGCTTCTGAGCTGGAACCAAGGGTAGAGGGCATATTAGTTTTGTCTCATCTAATTTATTGTTTCATGTTTCCTCAAGGCAAAGAGCAGAACAGCAGATGATTTGGGGTCTATGCAGGGAGGGTGGGTGAGTTGAGCACTGAGACGTTTGTAAAGAAAATTAAAATTTAAGAACAGTCCAACTCTTAGATTTTTAAAGTTCCCAGAAAATCAGTTGGGAAGAAAATAAAGATTTAAGAGAATTTTCCCTCAGAGATCTCTGGCAAACAGGGAATTGTATCCAAAATTGTAAATTATTTATCAGTTGTTTGATATCATTTTAATTTGATATATGTATGTATCTTTTTATCTATGTAGCAATGTATCTCTATCTAGATAAATAACTATCAGGAGTAAGAGTGAGAAAGGGTACGGGTGAAGCAAGGAGAGAGTGAGTGTTCTGAAGTTGTCTTGCCTCAGGTCCATATGGTCTCAATCCTTGGACTATTTTTGGATACCCAGTTTTTTTTTTCTTTTTTTCCCCCTAAATAATGTGAGCAACTCAATACCAAAGAGTATTAAAACACAGATTTGATATCACCTATAAATAATTATGTGTCTTCTATCAGTTAAGTCTCTAATTCCCTTCCCTTTTACTTAACACTGGCAAAACTTTTAGAACAAATTAAAATAGCAGTGGAAATAGCAAAAATCCTTGACTTGTCCCACTCTCTTCTACAAGACTAACAAGTATTTCACAATGAGTTTCTGAAGGACTATTTGAGAGTGTGTTTATTATATTCAGTGTTGTCCTTCTGTTGGGTTTGTGTGTTATCTATTCATCTATCTAGTCAGAAAAGGATGTTGGATTTTTACCAATTACCTTTTAAGCATTTATTGATATGACTGCATCATTATTTTTTTTCTTGACTTTTATTTTGCCTTTACATCTAACATATGAAAGACCTACAACTTTTATTATTTTAAAAAGTTATTTTAGAGATATAAGTAAATTTAGAATCTTCATATCATTTTCGTGACTGGCAATTATATATTTGAAATGAGTATTCCTTGTTTCTTAAATAAATGAACTAATTAATTCATAAAAGCACCCATAACTGCTGCCTGGTTTTGCTAATTTTTATAATTTTATTATTAATAAATTGTTAAAGTGTTATTTATTGGCTTTTCGGATTCTTTTGATCCAATTGAGCAATTTCTTTTTTGTTCTAAAACACTTATTACAACATAAAGGTTTTTAAATTATTTGCAGTGAGATTACAGTATTATCAACTTTTAAAAATATCTGCTGTATCTGTAATAATAGTAGCATTATTATTTTTGAAACAAATCAATTTTATTGACACATATTAATAAAGCGCACAAGTCATCCAAAGTGTGCAATCGATATTTATCATAATCACATAGTTGGACATTCATCACTTCAGTCATTTTTAGAGCATTTTCATTATTTCAACAATAATAATAATAATAAACAAAAAACAAACAAGAAAATTCTTCACCTCTCAATCTCTCAGTTTTTTGTGGTGATGAATACTCAACATTGTGATTAAACTAAGAGCCATTAATCTACTTTGGATAGATTGTATGGCATGTGAATATATCTCAATAAACCTGCTTAAAAATAAATAAACAGGTGTGCAAGAATAATCAGAAATAGCGGCTATGTATGGCAGGACAAACAGAGAAATAGCATTATTTTTTCAAATTTTATTTTTTTTCTAATGCTGGTCTCACATTCGACTATATTTTTTAATCATTTAAAGAGGCTGGATTGAAATTTACATATCAGTACTTCTAATTTGATTCTATATTAGAATATTAGTTTCAGCTAAACATTTAAGTAACTACTTAAAAATTCCTTCTATTGGCTTTTTCTTTGGTCACAGTTTTTCACAGTTTTAAAAGTTTAAGTTGGATTTATCATTTCCTTTCATTCATCCTTCTTTAATAGTCTAATAATTTAAGACTAATATAGAACTGATATGCTTATATTGCATACATTTATTTAGGTAACATGTTTCTTTAATTTCTAAATTTTCATGTTTTATATTTCATTTTGATCTAAGACTTGGATAGGAGGGTATAGCCTGCTCTGTTTTTATATTTTCTAAAATCAGGTTTTCATTTTTTTTTTTGCTGGTTACGGTGGTAGCAGTACTACTTTTCTTAATTTTTAGGTTTTGCTTTTGTTTTGTTTTGTTTACATGGTCAGTGAACAGGACCTGCACAATTTATTTTAAGTGAATTCCATTAAGGCATATTTATTGCCTAGTATACAGAACATCTTCCATCAATGATATGCATGCCAGAGAGAAAGATATGCATGCCAGAGAGAAAGTCTGAAATATAAATATAGGGTTACTCGGATCTCTTACACTTTGTGTTTTGTTAACCTATATCATGTGTGACTAAGAAAAAATATTAATACCACATTCTAATAATTTTTCATTTCTGTAATTTATGATACATTTTATTTTGTACTTAGAAGTTTTTATTATGACATTGTGCAATATAAACATAAAATGTTTGTTATATCTCATGCATTTTACATATCATCAATAAAAAACTATTTTGGTGGCTTTCTGTGCTTATTATTATTATAAATTATGTATCTTTTTTTTCTTTTTATCTTTCTTTTTATTTGCATTTTCTTGGTGACCTTTCAAATCACTTATGTGTTTATTTTAACTCACGTGTCACATAGTTTGAAATTTATTTCTTATCATTAATACATAGCTGGACCTTTTTTACTTATTATTATTTTAAAAAATTACCACAACATGTTTATCAAGACAAGAAATTAAACCTCCAGTCAAAGATGGCAGATTGAGCATGCCTACCCCCAAATTTCTCTGATATGCTGAAATAGATAAAATATAAATCAATGAATCCATAATGATATGCAATCATAGAAAAGAAAGAACTGAAAGAGGAAATTTTAGCTGACATTTGATAGAAACATAATGCAGAACAGAGAATCTTCAACTTAAATTTCATAATGTTAAGGACATATTTGGGGAATAGAATTATTCAGAGACATAGAGAAACTTCAACCTTGGCATCAAGGGACTAAAAATAGCAGAAATAACCATGGAAATCATTTTTCAGTTATAAGTACATCATTTTGAAATTTCTCCTTACCTATGTATAAAGATAACCTGGCTAGGGAAAGATTTGCTTCCAGAATGAAATCCTCAACTGTAATTCAAGACAAATTCAGTAGGAATGAGATAGTGACAGAAAATGAGAAAGAGATAGTTTTACCAGTAAGGATTTGGTTATTGTTTGTACTGTGCCAGGCACTATGCTCAAGTACTTTACATAATGTGGAATCCCAGAAGTTAAAGAGGAAAAAATGGGCAGAAGTGAACTGTGATGGTTAGGTTAATGTATCAACTTGGCCAGGTAATGGTACCCAGTAGTTTGGTCAAGCTTGCACTTGCCTAGTTGTTACTGTGAGGACAATCCATGGACTCAAATCATCGATAAATTGATTGTACCTGTATACATCTACAGTCACCTGTAGGAAGTTTCCATCAGCAATGAGTAACATCTCATCCAACCAGCCGAAGGCCTTAAAAGGAGAAGTGATTCCGCACCTAGAAAGAGAATTCCCATCTCTAATTTGGACAGCCAGCATCTCGTGGGGAACTCATTGAAGATGTTCATTGGAGCCCGTGGCTTGCAGCCTGCCCTATGGAATTTGGACCTGTGCATCCTCACAGTCATGGGGCAATTTTAGAAAATAGCATACTATGTACAGATATTGCCTTTCAGTTCTGTTTCTCTAGTGGACCCTCAACAGATAAACTTCTGTCAGTGGGACACCATAATCAGAATTAATGCTTAAGTTACATATTGGCAAAATATTCATGCATACATTAAGCAGAATATAGATTACCAGCCGTAATTTTTAATGAATGCCTAAGCACCAATAAGGAAAATCCATTATCCTCAAATAAAACAGAAGTAGGGACAAAGTGGGAATATAAATTGCCAATAAACCCATGGGCGTTGCTTAATCTCACCAATGATCAGAATCGTGGAAAGAAAACAACGTGCCATTTTCACCAAATAATATTGGTGAAATGTTATTTCACCAAATAACATTTTAATACTTGATCCAACCTAGAATTAGTGAGAATGTAGGAAACAAAAACTAGCTTATTTTGGCTGCAAGAAAATGAATTCTTATTCTAGTTTGTTTTATTGAGTAAAACAGATATATTTTCCAAGCACAAACTATTTTAATTTTATGACAGAGGAAAAAGAAGCAATCGGCAGATATTTCCAGTCAAGTTGAACTTACTTACATGACCAAAATCCAACCACAATAGTGAATGTTTAAAATGACTTTTCAAAAATAAGTAAAGGGAAGCAGATGTGGCTCCGGCAACTGAGCTCCTGCCTGCCACATGGGAGGTCTGTGGTTTGGTTCCCAGTGCCTCTTAAAGAAGACACTGAACTGGCATGACAGGCAGGTACAGCAAGCTGATACGACGAGGTGGTACAACAAGGGACACAAGAAGAATAAACATAATGAGAGACACAACAAAGCAAGGAAAGGAGCTGGCTCAAGCGATTAGGCACCTCCCTCCCACATCAGAGGTCCTGGGTTCAGTTCCCGGTCCCTCCTAAAGACACAGCACAGCGCAAGTGCAAACAACGAGGGGGGTGGGGAGAAATAAATAAATACATGAAAGAAATCTTTTAAAAAATAAAGCACATTCAAGATGCTTTTTTTTTTTACTTTTAAAATGTTTTTTTTTCTAACATTGTGGACCAGATTCACGATAGAAATATACAGTGGTATCTTTTTCCCAGGAAACAAAGTCACGATCTTCTAGCCATAAAAACTCATTAATAGGGATGACTCAAGTATTTATTTGCTTCATAATCTTTTATAACCAATATATGTCTTTGAGGCTCAGTTTCTGCATTTCTAAACTTGGGGTTTATAATATCACCCACTCAGAGTTGTCACATTATGTGAATTAGATGCCAATGAAGATGTCTACCCCAGAGTTTTACCATAGTGGATGCTGCATATAGATGGATTGTAATCATGAATCTTAACTGAAGCAAGAAAGCAACAAAGTGATTTTGAAGTTGCCTTTGGAATTTATATTTCTTTGGTTTATGGATCTATGATGCAGTCACAGATCTCATCCCTCAACAAAACATTTGAAGAGCTATATATTTTTTTTATCTTTTAACATTTTATAAACTTCCCTGAACACAATTTCAATCCCAACAATTCCACAGACTAGGTAGTCTGAAAAACATCTCCTGAAAAAAAAAATTCTCAGCATCTGAGGGTAAAAGGAAGTAAAGGAATGCTCTCCCTCAGGGGGTGAGGCTACTACAAAGAAACTGAAAGTTAAGCTAAACCATTAAGCACACTTAAGCTTTCAAAAATAAGTTTTCATTATTGCATCAGATTTGTTTTCCAGTCTGCTAAAAGTTCTTTATTAACAATCCAGGCATAATTCAACTGATTTTGAGAGCATAGCAATTATGGTTTAAAAATATCCTACATGATTATTCTTTCTCACAACTCTAGATATTACAAAATCTATAACTTTTGCTCTTTTTTAGAGACTCAAAAATATGTGATTTACCATCCTACCACGCATTTTATTATCTGCCTATTTTTCTTAACCACAGTAATTGTCATATTAGCAGCAGTGGGGTAAGTGTCAGTACAGATAGGCTGTATTTTGCCATGGTTGTAAACCATCCCAAATCAAAATCGCTTAAAGCCCTCTTGTGAAACATCTACACATCTATCTTTTGTTAACATAGGTGTTCTGCTCCTTTAGAGATTTATGCTGATAAAACAGCCTCTCTATAGTTACCACAGGTCTGACTGAGACTATGGGGAGCTCAAGAGGGTCTCACACCTGCAATTAAAGTTCCCAACCTGTAAGTGACAAATGTCACGTATGGTCACAACATTTCGGCCATGTTTAGCCATATATTCCTATCTTTCCTCAAGGGAGCGAGTGTTACCATAAGGACAGCAATTTCCATTAGACAGGCATGCCCAGTCCCGCGCTACGAAGGCCAAACATGTCTTTTAGTGAGAAGGTGATTTATTGGGAGTACACAAGCAGGGAACGGGGGGAATCTTTCCCAAACCAGGTCAAAGTGAGTATGGAACCAGGGTTTTAAAGGCAAAGGAGAGGGTAGGGGGAGAAGAAAAACAAGTGGGAAAAAATTTTAAAAAGTAATGCCAGAGGTCTTTTGAGGAGGGTACAAGTTCTCAGTCCTGTGTTATTTCAAGCACATCCAGCTCATCTTTGATTTCAGCGGCTAATAAACCACAGTTTAGATAGAGTTGTGCAGGTGCAAGGCCTTCCTGGCTCCTTTCTCAGACAACTGCTTAAGGATATCAACCTTTTTGTCTCTGGGAAAAGTTACAGATTTACACCATTCTGTCAGGTTTTGCTTTGAGATATTATCTTATTCTTGTAAGCAAAACTGAGGTCTGGTTAATATCTCTCAGGTGACAAAGTGCAAAGAGTAAACTTCTGAAATTAGATGACTACAAAACCAGCCCAATTGTTTTAGAATGTTCATAGCTGCTTGAGTGAAGAAATTTTAATAAGCACATTTTCCAGCTCTCACCAGAAGCATAATCTTCATGCATTTAAAAGGAAAAACATGGAATTTATTTTTCAATACTAATGACTATCTTTACACATTTGATAAAATTATTTTGTTTTTCTGAAATGCTCAACTTTATGACCAAAAGAACCAGGGGCATCATAGGATGCCCCTAACATACCACAACATTGGTGGTTTTCATGTTGATTCATTTGATTCAGTTAAGTAAGTGTTTTGTTAATCCTAGTCTTCCATAAAATTCCCTCTATTTTGCAAATTATATATATAAAATAATATCCTTGGAATAATACCCAGAGTATTCTAATAAAATCATACACCTAAAGTTTTCCATCATTTTGATATGTGTAAAAAGCAACAATTCAATAGCCAGTTCACAAAAGAATAGTCAATATATGAAAAACGAATTCATCAGCTCAGAGTTAACTCATACACTTTAAGGATATAGAGTTCACACTGTTGGTAATTGAGGTTTTACATCTGATATTTGGCATAGAAGAAATTAAAGATGAATATAAACATATAATTATGGAAATATTGCCAAAATATTTTAATGTTATATAATCAGGTTAGTGAAAAATTTACCTTTAAATTAAATCTGCTTTTTTTAAATCTCATTTTTGACTTTCTTTCCTTTCACTTTAATGTAATCAGTTACATATTTATTCTTCCCTCTTCTGAAATAGAGTTGGAAGTCAGAATACCAAGATTATTGCTGTACCCATCCTTTTTGAATCTTAACGTCTACATTTATAAAATGGCGACAACACCTGGTTTACCTTCTTCCTTTAATTATCAGGATCTTAGTTCAATTATATATGAGAAACCACTTCATAAATTGTAAACCACTTCTCAAAAGGTTAACTATTATTAAAAAGTTGATTTTATGTCCCACTCTTAAAATACTTGAGACTTATTTCTTTATAGATAAAAACTCAACAACAGAAGCCCAAAAGATTATTTTTCTCATATGAAAATAAAAGTAATTTCTGGAATCAGATCTATGCCTACCTCTTGCAATTGATTTTTTAAAAATCATTTTCTCAGTATACTATAAGTTGTTATATATAGTGTATGTATATATATGTATATGTTATATATGTTATATATAGTGTGTATATATATATATGTTATATATAGTTTTGCATAATATTACACAATGCTGTTTTCAGAACACAAACTAAAACTATGTGAGCCAGTGAAAAGTAAACAACAACAACAAAAAAAAAACACCTAAGGGCAAGTATTTAATAATATTCTTGAAAACAAAGCAAAACAAGAAAATTCCCTAACTTTCCAAAGAAGGAAAGTTAAAAACCTAAAGATTACACTTAAATTTTTAGATTTCTTTTTCTGAGTCTTTAACATCCTAGTAAAATTTAATTTAATGGACAGGAAAAGTCAAATCAAGGATTGAATTAGGAAGTGATATAATTTCCCATTAAAAATATTCATAGTGAATTCTTTCACTCAGTTTCAAACTTCAGAGTAAATGCTGTTTACTTGGCTTTTCTTAGGCGCCCATATCTAAGAGTTAGCAAATAATGTTGTTACCCATTACACTTACTCTCATTTCTAGTCTTTTTCAATGGTCCCACTGCTACCACTTTAATTAAGGAACTTGTTGCCTCCTAGCCTATTTTAATGATTTAGAAACCTTCTAAATGGTATCCTAAAACATAAACCAATCTCTCAAACCACATTATAATACTGCTGTCCAGGGAATATTACAAAGCTCACTTGAAGTGTTTTGAAGATTACAAGCAACTGAGGTCAAGATTATATACCTTCAATTTCAATGTATTATTCTTCCTATCTTATTGTGCATAATATGCCTTTAATAAATGCTTTGGCTAAATTTAAAAAAGCCTTTCTGTAAATCAATGTATCATATGCATGCACTCATTATTTTAGATCAAAGGTATATAATTAATTTTATTAGTAACAAAAAACATTTTAATAATAAATGACTGTTCACATTAACACTATCATACATTCAAGTATCTTAGAAAAGAACAGCAAAATGAATCCCTAAAAATGAATTAATAAAGATATATTCCATGAAAATTAGTAAAACAGAAAACAAATTAAAAGTCCATTTGTAAAATATATCCAAGGACTGTTTTTTGTTATTTTTCAGTTTTAAGAGCCTCCTTTGCCAAATCATATTTTTAAAAAATTAAAAATAAATAAAATAGCATAATAAAAAGAAAGGAACTATAATTGTGGGTGTAATTTAAAAAGCTATGATCATATTATATGCAACCAAATCACACATTAAAATATTTAAATTAGAAAAGATTTTTTTAAAACACAAATTACTGTATGGGACTAAAAGAAAGGTAGAAAAACTGAATAGATCAATAAGTAGAAAAGGTATTCAAACAATGATTATACACCTATACATTAAAAACAATGGGCCCAGGGGTTTTTATGGGTCTATTATAACACCCTTCAGAGAGGAGAAAATATTAAGAAAGTTAATGTGTTCCAAAATATAGGGCAAGACAGGAGGCTAAAATTAAGAAAATGATATTTATAAAATTATTATAGATCATTATTATATACCCATCTCATTAGTGAATGGAATATTTGGAAAACCAACATAGCAGTGCATTAAAGTGATAAAAAATTGTTTATTTGGGGCCTTAAAAGATAGCTCGACATTACAGAATATGCTCAACCTATAATTACCAATTACAAGGTAATACACAATCCAGAGTGAGAAAAAAACAGAAAAACAAGAAATGATTAGCCTTCTGAATATTAGATACTGGGATTATCAGATCAGATAATATATTAAGTATGCATAAAATGATATAGAAACATAAGTGGAAATGGATATTTTAATGAAGAAGAGAAAGATTTGAGATAAAATTAGAATTAAAATACTACAATTAAAATTATTCCAAAAGAAAGGGAAAATGATGAAAACAAAGAAACCAATTCTTTTTTAAGAGCAGATATGACATATCTCAAAAGAAATTAGTGATCTAATATATATATCTAAAGAAATTACCCAGCATGCAACACAGAAAGGCAAACACATATAAAACACATGAAACTTGGGTTTCTACTCAGGGATTTAGAGACCTGGGAAGCATATCACTTGCTTCCTTACAACCAGATAATAGACAAACCACAAGTTCATAACCTCTCTTGAATCTACAGGGAATTGAGATTGCATGACAACCAAATAATTCAAAATCTATGAAGACAAAAAAGATGGCAAGATAAGGAGCACTTGCTTATCTTGAAAAGAGATAGACATAGTAAGAACTGAGCTAGAACAGATGACAAGTTGTTAGAAGCTTATCGTGGGCTGGCAAGAGAGCATGAAGCATCTGGGGACTGCAGATACAAGGAGGGAGAGGGTGGCTTTCTGTTGCAAACTTTTTCTCCACAAATGCTGCCTGGAATTCATAGAGAAGTTTGGGGTGAGTGCTGAGAAAGCTTCCCTCATAGTGCATGTCGGGCAGAAGAGGAGCAGCCACTTGGGGGGTTCACAAAACTGTATGTAAACTGGTGTCATCTATTCCCTCTATGAAATAAAAGTTTTAATCACTGGAGGAAAGAGCAATAAACACTGTCATCTTTAGTGAATAATGAAAACTCTTTGCAAGTGGGAGAAGTGAAGAAAATAAAGGCTTCTATCTCTGGTTGTAGGGTAGGAACAGCTTGTGGGCTCGGTCAGAAGCATTTGTGAAAGCCATGCCTTAGTGACGCAGATACAACGTGCCTGCCTTTTTCAGGCTTAAACAGTGGCTTACTCAGAATGTCAGGTAACACGTCCCAAACTTACACTACCCAAGTTGGAAATTTCTGAGTAAATGTAACAGTGGATTACTGCTCTGATAGCTGTAAAAGACTGATTTTTTTTCTGAGGCTCAGTGCAAGGGGAAACCTAAATCTGAGTTTGCAGCAGTCATTGAGGAAAAAATAAACCTCTGGTAAACCAGCTTTCACATCAAACACAAGGTATCATTAGAAGAATGCAAAGACTATAAAGCACTGAGGCTAATCCTAGTGACAGTGAACCTTATATTAAACTTAACTCCTCACTAGAACTCATACTACTTATTATAGGCTTTGTAGAAGGAAATACATGCCCATTTCCAAGAATAAAAATAGTGTATTTTAGTCTCTACTGTTCTACAAACAAATCCAGCTTTCAAAAACTCTATGAAGCAGAAGTAAAGGTAGGCAAATACAACACACCAACAGAACAATCAATAGAACCTGGCTAAGATATGGCTCAGATATTAGCACTTTCAGGTAGGAAATTTATAATAATTATAATTAATATGTAAAGATCCTAATGGAAAAAAAGGTGAACAACACACAATAGTAGATGAGTTTTCAGCAGAGAGATGTAAACTAAAAGAATTAAATGGAAACACAGTAAAAGAGATAAAGAATGACTGCAATGGGCTCTTTGGGAGACACGACAAAAGGAGAAAAGATTCAGTGAACTAGAATATGTCAGTACAAATTATCCTAACTAAATCCAAACAGATAAAGAAGTGGGGAAAAAACAGAACCACCAAGTGTATGAGACAATAAAAATATTCTAAAATACATATTCCTGGAATTCAAGAAGCAGAAGATAGAAGAGGGGAAAATAAAACAAAACAACAAAAATGAAACAGGGAACAGTTAGAAAACAAAACTGAAGATTTCATTCAAACATTTCAAGGTCGCTTAAATGTCAATGAACACCAATTAAATCCTGAGACTGTCAGATGGGATAAAAAAACAAAAACAAAACCAAAAACCAAGACCCTAATCTGTGCTGCCTACAAGAACCCCACTTTAAATATAAAAGCAAAGATAGGTTAAAAGCAAAAGGATGGCAAAAGATACATGATGCAAACACTAACTTGAAGAAATCTGGATCAATTATGTTATATTAGATAATCTGGACTTCAAAATAAGGGATATTATCACTTATGAAGACAAACAGGTCAATTCTTCAATTAAGACATAAACATCATAAGTGTGCATGCACCTAACAACAAAGCTTCAAAATATATGAAGCAAGACCAACAGCACTAAAAGAATAAATTGCCAACTACACAATTAAATTATAGAATTCACACTCTGTTCTTAATAACTAGGCAGAAAATTAGCATGGTAGGTGGAAGACATGAGCAAACACTGCCAATAAAACTGACCTAATTGATAATTACAGAATACTCTACACAACAAGAGCAGAAACATGTAGTTTTCAAGTGCACAAAATATTTATCAAGGGTGACTATATTCTAAGCCATAAAACAAACTTTAAAAAATTAGAATTAATATAAACTACGTTTTTGGAAATAAATTATGAATCAATAACAGAAAGATATCTGGGAACTCCCAAATAATTAGGAATTACATAATACTTCTAAATAATCCATGGGTTAAAAATAAAGTCAAAAGGAAAATTAAAATGTTTTGCACTAAATTAAATTGAAAATACAATATATCATATTTGTGAGATGTTTAAAGTAATGCTTAAGGGGAAGTTTCAAATGATTTTTGCCATAGGAGCAGATAGTTCAATAGGAGAATAAAAGTTTTCAACAAATGTTGGAACAACTGAATATCCACATGCAAAAAAATTAATTGCAAATCTAACTTACATAATATACATAATATACAAAAATTAATTCAAAATGGATCAAAGATTGAAATGATCGAAATCGAAATGAAAAAGCTAAAACTATACAATTCTTAGAAGGAAATATAGGTGTAAATCATTGTGATCTTGAATTAAGGAATGGTTTCTGAAATATGACACAAAATACACATGCAAAAAAAGAGAAAAATTGATAAATTGGAGAAAGGAAACTATCAATAAAATGAAATAACAACCCAAAAGGGGTATTAAATATTTGTAAATCTTATATCCACTTAATCCAATAACATCTATTGTCCAGAATATATAAAGAAACTTTGCAACCCACCAATAAAAAGGCAGACACCAAATTAAAGTTTAGGCAAAGGATCTGGATAGATATTTCTCCAAGGAAGATACACAAAAGGCTAAAAAGCACACGTAATGATACTCTAAATCATTAGTCACTAGGGAAATGTAAATCAAAACCTCGATGAGATACCACTTCAAATATTCTAGAATGGCTAGAATCAAAAAGTCGGATAATAACAAGTGTTGAGAGGGTGTGGAACACCAATACATTGCAGGTGGGAATATAAAATTATGCCCCTGCTTTGAAGAGGAGTCTGACAGTTCCTCAAACATTTAACATAGACTTACCATATGGCCCAGGGATTTCATTCCAACATATATATATACAAAGGGATGAAAACATATGTCCATGCAGAAACTTTTACATGAATATTTATTTATAGCAGTACTATTGTTATTATTCATAATATTCAAAAGTTGGAATAACCCAAATGTCCATGTACCAATGAATGAATAAAAATAATGTAGACAATCCAAACAATGGAATATTATTCAGCCAAAAAATTAATGAAGTACTGATACGTGCTACAACATGGATAAACCTTTGATACATTATGCTAATGGAAAGAAGCCAGAAACAAAAAGCTACATAAAATATGATCACATTTGTATACAATATCCAGAATAGACAAAATCATTGAAATCAGCATGTAGATTAGTGGTTTCTAGGCGTTGTAGGGAGGGGGAATTAGGATTGACTACAAATGTTTTGTTTCTTTTTCAATGATGGAAATTAGTTAGGGATTATGTTTGTATAACCTGTCAAAATTATGCAACCCACTGAATTATATACTTAAAATGAATAAAATGGTGAATTTTATATTATGTGACTTTTATCTCATTAAGAAAAATTTTTAAAAAATACAATGTAGGATATTTTCCTCAGACATTAGAAGTGGTCAAGAATCAATAGTCCCAAACCCGGGTTTCATGCCTATATGTCTTTAGATATTCTATTCTTTTTGCTTACAATTTATTTTCCTTAACTTTTCTTTAATTATTGAATGACTAATTACCCTTAAGATTTGGTTTAAATAACATATCACTTGCGTTATTTTTTTTCTTTTCACATGAGAAGACTCATGCTTGAAAATGTTTTGTTTAGAGAAAGTGTTGCTTGATCCCAACTGTGGAAACAAAGCATTCCTTTTCAGTCTAACCCTCTTCAAAAATCAATGTTCACAAAGTACAAAGGGAAAATATAAGAAAACTAAATCCAAACACAGGAGCTGTGGATTCTTTCTCTCCGTCAAACAATGGGAATTGGTCAGAGGAAAAGATTGAAATAACCAGTGACCTATTGCCCAGAAAATATGTAAGCAATGTGTTTAGGGAGAGAAATTCTCTAAGTGCTTGTTGAAGTGGCTTATGTGTTTTCACTGCAGAGGGGGTTGGAATACATTGATTTCTTCTTTAAAAGGTTCTTAATGAGTCATTGATTCAGATAGTTGCAGAGCAGATTTGTTTATATGTTCAGATAGCGTAGGTTTAAGGACAGATTTAGAGGAACTGTTTTTCATGCTGATTTTATCACACAAATGATTTTGATTAAGAGATTTAATTAAACCAAACTTTATCTTTGGGCATTTAAGAATATTGAGAGAATTGCCATTTTCTATTTTTCTTTTTCTTTTCTATAGTCCTTGAGTAAGTAAGTATTCTCTAGCCATGGATGACATTTCTCAAAAATTACAAAATAATACGAAAACTATTTTTTATTCAGACAGCCTATTCTAAAACATTCGCCTTTTCTATTATTTAAAATTTACTCCTCACCTTCAACAATGTTACATAATGAATTTTATAATTGCTTATATTTCATATTATTTCACCCACAGGAGATGCTCTCCTAATAAATTCAATTTTTATGTTGCTATGTTATAAAACATCACTTACAAGTCAGTTGTTTAGAACTTAGAACACATTCATTTAAGTGATTTTTTAAAAAAAAGTTGTTAAAAAATGTTATTAGATCCTTTGGTTCTTTTCCCCAAAGTCTATCTAACCTATGTTGTATAATACTAGAATCTTAAAGTGGCTATTTCTTTAAATAATGCAGTTTGCCAAAAAAATGTGTTTATTATATACTCTGTACTATATATTCTATACCGCGAGTATACTTTATGTATACATATGTATACATATATAGTGAAATTAAATAAAAAATATTTATGTTAGCTTTGTATATTATTGTGTAAAGGGACTAAATAATATGAATAGAAAATTTCAATTTATGTTGGTCTGGAGAGACTCCCAGGAAATTTTGGAGTTTTTAGTAAGGACCAAAACCAAGAACAATGTTGGTGATAGCAGTCTTTAAGCTAATGGTATAATATGAAACATTATACCATTATAATTATAGTTATAATAAATATTATAAAACATTACTGTCACTCTCCTCATCTTTATCAATTCGCCAATTACCCAACCAGGATAAGTTTTGGCCTGTTTTGCTTCTTTCTCTTGCAGTTTGACAAATCATAAAAATAAAAATATTTCTTTCCCAACTGAGCAAATTTTGGATGTCAGAAAGACCATTTCACATTATAATATCATTTTCTTATATGATTAACCTTTTTGAAAAAAATTACCAAAAATACTCATTCTTTGTATAATAAGAAGGCATCACACTCTTATCCTTCACCACTTACTGTGCCTCAGAGTCCATTTTTAATTCACATTGACATATTGGATTATTTTGTGTTGCCAGTGAACTGAATCTGATGAGGCGATGCATCAATCAATGATCTTTGTTGCCAGCAATACAGAAAAATAAGTTAATAAGTAATTATTGCTAATGCACACAATATCTGAGAAGGCCTAAGACCAGGCTTGTACACTGCATAGCCAAGAATCACAAACCACATCACACAAACGCTATGTACCACGGCTGTGTCTATCACTCCTGATCTGGACATGCTGTTGTACTGCTAGAACCACTGCCATTGTTGCCTTCCAAAACTAAATGCCCCAGCCTACATAACTGGGTGCCAGTCTCTTTACATCTCTGGTTTATAAGTCCAAATCTTGCCTTGGTGTACCTCATTTGTGAAGCATAAAGTCACTTGCCTGCATCCTAGATTCAAAGGAAGCTAGAAAAATGAGTATCTGGTATCAATATTTGGTGGCAGACACTAATAATATGGGAAGCCCCATAATCCCAACCATAAGAAAAGTTTAGAAGTGCGAAGTTACCGGTGGAATGAGTTGTTAAACGAAGTATCGTCCAATCACAGGCAGAGGAACAACAGAGATTCTCAACAAATTACCACTTTATTACTTATTTAGCAAAAAGCTTCAAAAGGGGTAGAGGTCCCATGACCGCTGGTCTCCCACGGAGGCAAACTGTTTAGGTCAGGGTCATAGGTGGCACCTCTGCACACACTGCTTCATCTAGCAGACAAGGGAGGGATGGATATTTAACACCCCAGTAGGGAGGAAACCCTGCCATTGAGCAATAAGCATGTATCAAGGAAACTCTTTAGAGTTCCTGTCCTGATAAGCAGCTGGAGCTGCTTGTTCCCGGTTTCAGTTTCAAGGTACAGTCAGGCTGTCCATTAGACCTAATGTCTTTCCTGGGCTATGGAATGGAAACGTAATGAAACATAATCTAACGAGAGGAAAGGGAGGGTTGTAGGCTATGGCTGGAAGATTGCCACTGATTGTGTCTGTGACTTCCCCAGCATTACCAAAAGATCAAAAAGAGTCAGAATATATCAAGATTGATAAGACTTATAACAACAAAAACATATGGAGAACTAAGATGTAAGTGGTATCACGTAAGTGGTGAAAGGTAGTTAAAAATTGTAGAAGATAGTGCTTAATGGATTATCTCAACTGAGGGTGAGGAATGACAGTAGTTAAGTAAAACTATTAGTTCAAATTGAATCCTATATATGGGTAGTGGGTTGAGTTTTGTCTCCACAAACTATATGTCCAAGTTCTAATCTTGGGTACTGTGACTGTGAACTTATTTGGAAGCAGTGCTTTTGCAGATGTAGTTAAGGATCTTGAGATAAGATCACCCTGGATTTAGGGTGAGCCCTAAATCCAGTGACTGGTGTCCTTATAAGAGAATGCAGAGGGAGAATTGACCAAAACAGGGAAGAAGGCCAAGTGAAGATGGAGGCAGAAATTAGCTGCCACAAAAGATTAACAGACATCAGAAGCTAGAAGAGGCTAGGAAGGATTCTTCTCTAGAGATTTTGGCTGAGCATGGTCCTGCCAACCCCGTGATTTTGGACTTCTGGTCTTCAGAACTGTGAGAGAATAAATTTCCACTGTTTCAAACCACCATGTTGGCAGTAATTTGTTATAGCAGCACAATACAATGAGTTAAAATAGTATAGTGTTTGCCTAAGAGGTTCTTCTCTAATGTCTATGGGCAGGTATAAGAAAGAAAACTTTTACATTACTGGCCTGTCTCTTGAGCAGGATATGCCTCTGCTGCGAGTTGTTTGGCTATAGTATAATAAAGAATGTGACTTGTTTTTTTTCCAGTTCTTAGGAGATATCTCCCAACTCTTTGGATTTCCAGAGATAGGAGCATCTTTTGTTATTCATGGTGGTTCTTGGACCGCACTGGTAGTTCATATGTCAAGGAGATTATTCAAGATGGGACCAGAGTCACTGGTAGATAGACTTAGAAGGGGTGGAGGGATGGCCACACCAGAAAAGATCAACCATACGATTAGGGGATTGGGGCTTTGAGCCATATCATATCAAACTTAACTTCCTTCCATTAAAAGGAAGTGTGCTGGAGATTGTTTCAACCACATGGTCATCGATTCCACCAATCATGCCTACATAATGAAATTGCATATAAAGCTCTGGTGAGTTTCCATGATTGAAAAGATCCATCACTGTACTCGTAGGATGAGGTTTTCTGACTCCACGTGGAGAGGTCATAGAAACGTGGGTTTGAGACCCTCCAAGGACACCTCTCTGGGAATCATTGTTTTGGCTCTTTCTTTTTTGTATCATTTCACTATAATTAAACGATAATCATAAATATAGGGCTTTCAGTGACTTCTGTGAGTTGTTTCAGCAAATCATTGAATACAAGGCTATGATGGGAAATGGTGAATTTGTAGCCAGTTCATCTGAAGTGGAGGAGCCCTGGGCCTTTGCCTTTAAACCATTGGAGTCTGGACTGACTCCGGGCAAGGTAGTTAGAATAGAATAGAATTGACTTGAAGTTACTGCAGTTTTGCTGTCTTTATACTTGGTGTCAGAAGTTACTGAACTTATGGTAGCCTATATATTGTATTTTATTTTTAGCAAGATTATAATTTTATAAACCCATTTTTCATAAGTATTAAAATGTTCTGTATGGCCTTATGATAATAAATATCTAAATAGCTCATCTTTTAAATAAACAAATTGATAATTTTGAAACCTAGATATTTATTGATATTTTAGTATTTAATTTTTTGGGAAGATTTCAAAAGAAATAAGGAAAATAAGAATAGAAAAAATGAGAAAGCTTAAAGAGAGAAACAATTAGAAAGCACTTATTTCTATGAATGTTTGTGTAATTAATGTGTGCAAACTTACAAAGTTTTCAATTTAACTTTGCATACTAAGTATTGAATATAAAGAATTAGCTTGAGTTTTATTAGCAATTACACAAATATGCAAGCAAAAGAAAATGAGAGAAAAAAAGAAAAAGAAAGGAAAACTCACCATCATGATGGAATAGCAATTATTTTAAGTGTATTGACTTTTATATTAGATATAATCATATATATGTTAGTTAGGTAGCATGGTGTAGGTTGGTTTGGGGGAGAGGCCAAATAATGAAATGCAGTTTGGAAATAAACACTAATTTGGTTGTATAAATTGCTGTCCTGAGTAGGGATAAAAACAGATGGAAAGACTGGGACAAAACAAAGAAATATTGGACAGAAAGAATCAGAAGGATGGTAAAATTACACAATGAAATAAGAAAAGAAAATGGTGAAAGACTGGTCCATTGCTAGCTTGGCTGATTAGAAGAATGACAACATGATTGGCAGAAATGGTAATATAAAGAAATTGAGACAGATTATTTGAGTTCTTGCTAAATAACCTTTGACAGAAACTACTAAGGAATAGCAAAGCATTTAATAATTTAAACATCTTTTTCCCTGGACTCTAGATAGCATTCCTAAAACAGGTTAACAATGTCAGCTCTCATTCAAGTTGATTATGTAGTTATCTGTGACGAGATGATTTGTGAAGTATTCACAGGCAATAGCACTGTCAGAACCTCCAAAGAGTGATTGTCCCTTTTTTGGCTTAGGAGAGTAGAGATTCTCTTGCAGAAGGAGTGGGATGTGGTATAATTTCTTATTTGAGGCTTTAATTTCAAAAGTCTCGAAGAGGTGATGACTGGAAGATTTGAAAGTACATACATACTATGTGATGAAAGAGTTTTCTCTTCACCTCCCACATCATATTTTTTAGTGCCATGATAACATCCTTCAACCTGTAGATGGAGAAGAGCAGGGAAAGAAAGAAAGAGTTTTAAGATAGTGGAATGGTAGTACTGATGCAGGGTTTTTATGGGAAGAGGAGAGGATATCATTTTCAGAGTTTAACGAGAGTATGAGAGCAAAGAACACTTATTTTCTAGTTCTTCTCTGGGTTCTAGGAGGTGAAACAGGAACAGTAAGACTGCTTCAGCTGCCAAAGGGTAAAGGGCAGATTAATGTACCTACAGCAAAGATAAGGGGAGAGAACATCCATAAGTTTTTGTAGCCCTGGGGAAGCAGAATTTAGTTCAGAGAATAGAGATGTTTTCCTACCTGAATTCTCAAAGCTGATGAATTCTTACTTAAGACTCAGTTTTAATTTTAATTTCTTGCACAAAACTTCTTTAACCATCCCTCAGAGCTCTCATGGTGACTTGTACATTGTAATGTAGATATTATTATGTATTACTTACCCTATTAAATTGTAAAGCTCTGACAAGTATATTTTCAGTTCCTTAGCAAAACGGTCATTATATATGAAATTTCACAGGCAGTCAATACAGATTGTGTTGTTGCCTAAAGTAGCACATGTTCATTTCTGAGGCCACGCAATGATGTCCTTCTGTGGACCTCAACCTACAAAAATCCTGTGGAATTTCTTCACATTTTCAACTACATTTTCAATCCAGTTTTCACTTCCAGGTATTCATTAACCCAAATAGGAATCAATTATAAGAATCTTATTGTCTTTCCTTCATCTAGTCTTTTCTTCCTCAAAATTTCCTTACACTTAGTAGTGTAAATTTCCCAAATTCTATTTATTTTAATTTTTCCCTGTTAACTATAGAATAATTCTCCCAATCACTGCCTGATATTAAAGACTTTCTTACATTTACTCCAAAAAACCTTTCATTGCTCTATGGTTGTTTCCTAGTCCCTTTTTGATTAACGGAACTCCCTTTAGGAACTATATTATTACTGGTTCTTTCTCCCCACCTAACAATACTTCTTCTCTATCCAACCCATGCCCATTCTTTCAGATTGTTCACTTTATATGTCACTTATGAATCATTTCCTGAATGACTCTCAGCCAGGGTCTCTCAATCTTGGCAGTATTGATGTCTTGAGTGGGATAATTCCTTGCTGTGGGAGTGGTGGTGGGAAGGACTGTCTTTTGCATTGTAGGATGTTTAACAGCATCCTTTACTTCTATCCCCTAGATGCCAGTAGCTGCCCCAAACCCCAAGTTTGACAACCAAAAATGTTTCCTCATGGAAAACCACTGTTCTATATCTCGATAATCTTCTGAGGTTAAAAAGGAGTTCACAGGGAAGCGGCTGTGGCTCAATCAGTAGGGCTCCCGTTTACCATATGG
>JAKSZT010054341.1:11926982-12120151 GCA_026826555.1 Tolypeutes matacus | reverse complement strand
CTTCCTTCCTTCCTTCCTTCCTTCCTTCCTTCCTTCCTTCCTTCCTTTCTTTCTTTCTTTCTTCTTTCTTTCTTTCTAATTTGAGAAGCTGTGAGGTGAGGTTACAAAAAAACACATTCATACCAAACAGGGAATCCCATACGATGGTGTGACATATTTGTTAAGATTGATGAAAGAGCATCATCATTATATTACTGCTATCTATAGTCCATAGCTTATATTTGGTGTATTTTTTCCACAAAGCATTCTATTATTATCACCATATAGTAGTAATGTATATTTATTACAGTTCTTGAAAGAACATTCTCATATTTGTACTGTTAATCGCAGTCCATAATTCACCATGGGTGTCACTGTGTTATACACTCTCCTGCCTTGTACAATCCCACCAAAGTGTACCCTCAGTGGCCCTCACTTTCAGTCCATTTCATAACATTTCATTACTCTAAAAGGAAAGATTCCATACTCTTTTATATACCCCATTATTCACCCTTAGCATTGATATAGTACCTTCTTTGCCATTGCTGTGTAATATTACTATGTTACTGTTAACTATAGACTATAGGTAACATTAGTTGTATTTTTCCATGCATCACCATATTCTTAGCACCTTCTAATAAAGGAATATTCTTGTGTTTGTACTATTATTCACAATGATCATCTACTACTGGAATCACTGTTATATAGTCCTTAGATTATCCTCTAGCTTTCTTTTAATTGACATTAACTTCCCTAGACTATCCTGTTCTACTCAGTATAAGGTGTTACTGTCAACACTATCCATTTCCTCACATTTACAATCCACCTTATTAACATTCTACAAACATTCAGCATCACTCCCCTTTCTTAATCCACGTTCTAATTCCTAGTAACCTATACCTATAGTTCAACTCCATGACTTTACTCATAGTATTTAGTTCATATTAATGAGACCATACACTATTTGTCCTTCCATGTCTGGCTTATTTCACTCAACATACTGTCCTCAAGTTTCATCCATCTTTTCCTATGCATCTTGTCCTATGCAATCAAGTTGATTTCTTCTTACTTCTGAATAATATTCCATTGTATGTATTTACCACATTCATCAGTTGGTGAACACATGGGTTGATTTTTTCTTTTAACAATTGTGAATAATGTCGTTATGAACATCAGTGTGAAAATGTCTGTTTGCCTCCTTGCTTTCACTTCTTCTGAATATGTTCCTAGTAGTGGGATTGCTGGATCATATGGCAGTTCTATATGTAGCTTCCTGAGGAACAGCCAAACTATTCTCACAGAGGCTGCACCATTTTACTTTCCCACCAGCAGAGAAGGAACGTTCCTATTTCTGCACATTCTCTCCAGCACTTACAGCTTTCTAGTTTTCTGGGGTTTTTTTTTTTGTTGTTGTTGTTGTTTGTTTGTTTTAATAATGGCCATTCAATAAGGTGTGATGTGATATCTCATTAAAGTTTTAATCCGCAGTTCCCTAATAGTTAGTGATGTTGAGAATCTTTTCATGTGCTTTTTGACCATTTGTAGTTCTCCTTTGGAAAAATGTTTGCTCAAGTATTTTGCCAATTTTTATATTGGATTGCTTGTCTTTTTATCATTGAGTTGTATGATCGCTTTATATAGCATGGAGATCAAACCCTTCTGGAATATGTGGTTTCCCAAAAATTTTCTCACATTGAATAGACTGCCTTTTTACCTTCTTAACAAAGGCATTTGAAGCATGAAAGTGTTTAATTTTGAGGAGATCCCATTTATCTATTTTTTCTTTCCTTGCTCATGTTTTGGGTGTAAGATTTAAGAAGGCACCACCACCTACCACAAGATCTTAAAGATGTTTCCCTACATTTTCATCTAGGAGTTTTATGGTTATAGCTTTTATATTTAGGATCTTGATTCATTTTGAGTTAATCTTTATATAAAGCATGAGATAGGGGTCCTCCTTCCAAAAAAGAAGATTGAAGTTGGAGGACACTTACTCCCTGACTTTAAAGCATATTGCTTAGCTACAATGGTAAACAACAGCATAGTACTGGCATAACGATAGATATATTGACCAATCACCTAGAATTGAGAATGCTGGAATAGGCTCTTACATCTACAGTCAAATTATTTTCTACAAGCCTGTCAAACCCAACTCAGGTGGGTCAGAACTATCTATTCAACAGTTGGTAAAGAGTTACCCTTTTGATTTAACAAATTTAATTGGAAAGACATAAAAATAAAAAGCAAATTCAACAGTTTTTTCTCTATGCTTTCCCCAGAACAAACCTATTTTTCCTCAGTGCAATGGGATGTATCAAAATGATTTAAAAAACAAAACAAAACTCAGATACTAATAAACGTGGATGAGAAGGTCACACATATTACCATTTTGAATTATTATCTTGCTGCGTAAAATAACGTTCACTATTCATCAATTACACCATTCTTCTTTATGAGGACCCATAGGAGAAGTATCTTTTGGACCTAAGTCAGTGTTAGAAACGTAATGCTACTTTTAAGAATTTAGAGCATGGAATCAACACCATTTGGCTACCAGTAACATCAGGGCCAAATGTACGGCCTATTTGTAGCAGATGGTAGGTAGAAATGACGTTAAAAAGAAGAATGTCTAATATATGATATAAAATAAAAGAGATGGGGGAGGTGTTTTATATATGTTATAAAAGGAAATCCTGGAGGAGATGTGTCTGGCTCAATTGAGCTGAGGCTCACATTTGAATGTAGAACTACTTTATATTGCTTTTTTCTGGCTCCTAATCTCCATATCCCAAGAAAATTTAAAAAAATCGATTCAATATTAAAATATAACAGCTTTATATTTATTATTTTAATGTCTGACTAGTTATTAATTCTGCAGTTATACCATGAATTAACAACTCTTTCTTCTGCTTTTGGACTTCTAAGCTGTTTCCAACATTTCTTTATATCCCTATGACTATCGCCCTTTCCCTATTAAATTCCTTGTTCAAAGTTTAATAAATGTAGGTGTAGAAACATATTGCAAAAATACTTTCCAAAAGGTTTGACATCCATTTGCAGATCTGCCAGCCAAGATTAAATTAATTTGTTTTGCTGTAATGTCATGATTCATGGCCCTTATAATTTTTAATTATTTCTTGTGTGATATAGAATGTACTTGTTTTTTTGAAGCATTGCATTTTAAAAAATTAACCAAGCTGAAACCTTACCTGTATTTAATCATATCCTATATTGAACCTGTTAAAAAATCAATACTAAATGTAATATACAAATTTTTGAATCTAGTATATAGATATGGCTTCAGAAAAATGCAAAACAAAATAAAACAATTTTGTTTATCTAATTTTATATATTGACATAAAAGCTCTGTGTTTTATATTGTGCCATAATGTGAAAAAAATCCCTAAATATATTTCTGTCAAGGACTTCATGTAAAAGAATTTTAAGTTTCTTAGGAAATTTTCTCTGTTTCTTAAATAGTATGGCCATGTTTATCATGGGCTAAAATTTACTAATTTTTAAAAAAATGTTTGGGCCTATTTAGACTTGTTGGAAAATATTTAGAGTACTCACTGATCTAGCTGGATGGAATGAAAGCAAGAAACTGAATTAAAATTTAATCAGAAGATCCCCCTGTCCCTAAAGGCTTTCACTAGAAAAGGTAAGGAAAAACAGATCTTTTAGAAACAGACATATATTTCTCTAGAAATACAATAAGAATCTAGTAGTATGTGTATGATGATGCCAGGGAGAGGGGGGGGGAAAGAGAATAAACATCTTTTTTTTTCCTTCTACTTTAAGTAGTCCTATTTGTAGATCTGATTGCCTTAGCCATTGTATGAGTCCTAGTCAAGCCTTAGTTTTCTTTCTTTCTGAAATTGCTTTATATGATTTGGATCCTATCCTAGGAGATTTACATGGAAGTCGCTGGTTAATAAGCATAACAAAGGACAATCTGGAGATCAGCTGAGTAGACTTTAGGCACAGATTTCTTTGTTTAAATAATGGCATGAGTATGTAGGAGGGGAAAGAGCCCAGGTAGTAAGGGGCTAAGTTTAAGAAACCTTGCTGGAGGGAAAGAAGATTTGACACAGTGACAATCAGTATGTTGTCCTTTTTATCACCTCCTATTAAAGAAAGAAAATAAATCTGTGGAATTTGTCAGACTGACATGGGAGAAGGTAAAGAAGTCTAAGCATCTAAAGGGCATATCACTTTAAATATCTTTTGAAACAAACAGCTTACCCAAAGAATTTACTGAAATCATAATCAATCACCACTTCTGTTTCTCTTTATAATTTATTTTTTGATATAAAATTGTCTTTGATATCCAATTGATTCCATATTTTATGACATTTTATTAATTCTTAATTATGTAGACATTTTAAATGTTTATTCTGAAACAGTTTATTTTTCATATTATTTTCTTAAAACATAAAAAATTATGAATCAGAAATCCTTTTTTAAAAAAAGAATGAAATATAGTTTTTCATTTAAAGGCCGGTTTATCTGGCATCTAAAGGAAGGTTTAGAAAACTCAAAAGGGATTTTCTTTGTTGCTGTCCATCACTTAATCAGTACTATTTTATCTTTGAATCTCACATTTAACTTCTAGAAAACAAAATTACTTTTGAATAGATTTTCATATATCAAAGACTTCAAGAAAACAGAGACCTGATTTACCAATGGATCAAAAGGGAACTAATCATGATTAAAGTATCATTTTAAGTTACCTGTAGGAGAAGATTAAACCATATTAATGATTATAGTTGTAGCAGCTTTCAAAGACAGCAAAAAGGAAAAAAAAAGAAAACTTCTAAAGATAATATTTTACTCTTTTACTTAGATGAAATGAAATCCATATGAAATAATTAAATGCTCTTATTGAATAACATGCTTTTTATAAACCATAGAAGTACATGGTGATCAGAATGCAGTTATTGCAATAAGTCCAACAATAAGGCTGAAATAATTAATTCAAATAAAATATAATTTAGAGTGATTTCTTTGCATCTGCTGTCTTAACAACTAACGTTTGATGTCTATGTTGTGATTTATTGATTATTTTAATGTGTTCTTTTCTTGGCAGGGATGTGTTGTGGAATCCAGAGGAAAGAAAAAAAGAATGCAACATTATGGGTCTCAAGTAGCTTCAAAGCGCCAAAGAGAAATTTCTTTTACTTGGCTTCAGATGGCTTAGGCAGGCCTAAACCACACCAGGGACTAAGTTGAAAGCCCTCAGCCTTTTACCTACAAGAGTCAGTAAACAAGCAGTGTAAAACAAAAATAAACTAAATTGCATAACCTAATTTCATACCTGCAAAGTATCAACCCATAAATAATATGTAACTGAGTACTCATCACCTTTTAAAGAACAGATCTAACTCTGCTATACACACAAGGGAGATAAGTGTTTAAGTGAAGTAAAAGTTTCATGACATATGTGATAGATGTTAAACTGCAGGACTACAATCTAAAGAGGAAAAAATATGTATAGTAGCAAGCTACTGTAGCAGACCATTGTGCTTAGGCTTTTTTTTTTTTTTTTTTGTCTTTCTTTTTGACAACAATATGGTGAAATTTTCTTACAGGTATTATTTCAAAGAAATTATTTTATTAAAGAATATTCCATTTCTTAACAGCACATCTGTATTTTTGAATTGCCACATTCTGGGACTAAAACTCTATGTATAATAGTGCCCGTATTTATATGTGTGTTTTAATGTGAAATTAGAATATTAAAGCCATGGGTTTATTTCTAATTAAGTCCTTGGCATAATCTCTGCCAGAATCTCTTGCTTTTAGTTACTCAAGATCTGGATATCGGCAATAAAGGTAGCATTCAGGAAATAACAATAATCAAAGATTTATCTTCTTCCATCAAAATTCCAGGTTAACAAAACTCCTCCTTTATAAAATCTCTGACAGACCCCAAATTAACATCTATGTTCTGTCACAGGCATTTTAGCTCTCCAGGTATATTACAGATCCATATCCAACTTGAGCTCAATTTCAGATCTAAGTATTAGTCTATTAGTGGTTGAGATCTTCAGTAGGATGGATTTTTATCTATTTTTTTCGAGTCCCTAAGATTACAATTATATTAGACTTATATTTTTATATGACTTTACTTCAAGGAGCTCAAAATATATTTTCCTAGTACTCAATTTTCAGAAGTGCACAGTTGCATCATAGAATAATGAAGCCTATATTTTCTTTCTCCACCATGCTTATTCCCTGTTAATGCTTAAATATTTCGACTTTATCTATTTCAGAATCTAGTTGATGCTTCTTAGAGTATGTCACAAGGATTGGTTAGTTAAATCCTTTTATGAAATATAAATCTCTGTCAACTGAATCTCTGTGATTTTATCTCCTGGGCAAGGAGATTCTTGGAACTTACACAAATAGAATTAGATGAGCAACTATTATATACTAGATACTCATTCAAAAGGCCCTACTTGTCTATTCCGATATTCTTTAGCATTCTATGTATCCTTCCATGGAAACTGAAAGTCCCACCAGAACATTTATGATATTCTGTAGTTGCTGAAAAGAAACTATCCCATTTTTTTACGTTTTCCATTTATTAAAATGAAAATATGTATTTCACTGCCTTTGGTTATTTGATAATTACCGAAGACATTATCTGGTAATATTTTATATGCTTTTAAAAGCTTAATGTTTTTGTCTTTTAGAATAATATTTTCTAATCATCTTATAGTGACTTAGCTTTTCATTCTACTTCTTTCTAAATATAAACTAATTCCACTTTTTCTAGTCCCCTTGCTTAGGTTAGGTGTTATTTGATTGCCAATATGTTTTGTGTTTCTAATAAAAATAAACTATTCATTTATTATAATGAAGTCGTGTGTTTTGGAACTATGAAATGGTCTCAAATTTACTTCAAAATCTCTTGAAAATACAGTCAAAGTTATTGAGAGTCAGACACAATTCTTCATTCAGAGCACATGGTAAATTTGAAGTTATTTTACAAATATTGGTCCTTAAAATCCTATGCCAAACTCCCAGTTTCTTGCACATAATGTGGTCAAAAATATTTATTGGATGTTCATTAGGGTAAATATTAAATGATGTTTAGAAAAACTTCTGCCATAGATTTTCTGTTTTATATTCAAATTTCTCAATCTTTTCATTTAATGTAACATTTACAGCAAGTATTTAATAGTTTGAGGTTTCTTATTTTGTTGATAATAATGCTATAACTACATGTATTGATTTATAATATGCAAAATGTGACCTGGAGTAAATTTACTACAATTTTCATTGTAAGGCAATTTATGAAGTTTACTCTATATTCTTGTATACCCTGTTTGCCTGAGATCCTAGTCTACCTATTTAATATTTAATTCTGTCAAGGAATTTATTTTTAAATTATATAGTAAAATGTAGCATATATTTTAGTATGAATATAAAAAGTGACATTGGTTTCTCTCTACCCCCTGCCAGTGACTCAGATACCCATGGAATCCAATTATTGAAGCTGCCCTGAGGAAAAGAAAGCTTCTGAATAACTTAGATTATTTCTCTGCTTCTGACAACACTCCTTTACTTTTCTAAATACTTAAATCATTCTATGGCTTTAACCTTTAAAATCTTAAAAAGCTGAATTATCTCAGGTTCTAAGCCTCTTTGATTTTATAAATTCACAGGAAAGATGTGTCAATGCCCAGTCTTACAAAAAATTTTGTCATTGATATAGAAGGTTAACTAAGCTTTTCTCTGAGAGCTTAGAAGTACACTGTTTTAACATTTATGGTCTTTAGGACGTAAGCTATTCAAGCAACTATTAATGTTTCCATGACATTTGATGTAAAAGGGAATCAGGGCACACATTTCAATCACGGTATTTGACCTATTTTAAGTTAAATGTACTATCAGTTTTGTCGTTTGTAAAGTAGTTTACTCAGGATCCTGAGACTGCCTTTGTCAATATATTTTTAATTTATTTTGCTTGAGATAAAATAATTCTAATTTTTATACAGAATTAGTATTCCAGTTTTCTCCACATAAAATGAGGATACATGTTAATAGTACTCAGTGCCCGGAGGTGTTGTGAGATTTAAATGGAGCACAGTTATCCCATCCTCATGGCAGGGTGAGGGGCACTGTGCCCCTGCGACCTGGAAAATCCTCGTGAGTGGCAAGAAGATGAATTCAACACCTTCAACGTGGAATTCATGGGGTTCTGCACGGCTGGGGGCATGGTCCAGAAGCAATAACACCTTAAAATGTAATCCCTTGCTGGCAAGGTATTTTCTTACCTCCAGCACAAAAACACGGATGGAAAGAGGTACCGGAGATTGAACTCAGGATCTCGTACGTGGGAAGCAGGCGCTCAACCACGTGAGTACATCCGCTCCCTCACTTTCTTATTGAACATCCAGAAGAGGGGTATTTGTGTTTTCCTGGTATTTGTCCTTTCATTTCAAAGCACGAGGGTTAGCAGCTCTTTATATCAGAGCTGCCTTTATTAGGAACGCTAAGACACTGGCACAAAAGCAGGTTTATCCTGTCCTTGCGACTTTAAAACCTGGGGCTCGCTTTGCCTCTTGGCTGATGTACATCCTCTGAGGCATTTGCGCCCCCCCCCCCCCCCAATAAAGGGCAGTTTCGTTGGCATTGATAATCTGTTCTGGTTTGTAGCCTTTCTCTTCAATCACTTTCTTCTAAGTTTCAGGAAACTCCCGAGCTGACCCTTGAACGGCTGATGCTGCCCCTCCCGTTACTTTTACATTGCATAAGCCAATTAAAAAAAAAAAAAAATTCAAACCAACCTTTGCTGGCCTGAAAATCCATAGGGGTAGACCCTTCACCTTCATTTTCCTTTAGGAAATCATGTAAGAACTTGGCCTTTTCTTGTATGATGCCAGACTCTACTGGAATGCCTTTTTTAGAAACATTCTGAACCCCAGAAAAGTTGCACTTTCTATGTGAAAGAGATGAGGATCTCATGGTTTATGCAGATGTTTTGCAATTCTTGGGTAGCTGCAGCAATGGCTTCATGGATTTCCTTCTCCTTTTTTCTTAATATGCCTTATGGTTGACTCAACGTCCTGATGGCAGCCAACCACTGTATTGCCTGAATGAAGCATATCTAACAAATTTTTTCTCCAAGCTATCACTCTCCTCTGTTTCTTGGAAGCACTTTCCGAGCTATAAGAACACTACACTTGGGACCCATAATTTTAATAGAGTTTATGGTGTTTAGACAACACAAGATAGGAGAAACTTGAGATGCAAAGGTCACCGCGAGATCACTGTGAGATGTCATGTGAGAGATTGCCATAAACACGCTTGGCATCCCCAAACCAGTACGTGGGACCGCAGTTCTTTTACTACAATTTTAATTTTAAGAAAAAGAAATTATAGTTGTTTATTTGTGTTATTAAAAAGTAAAAGACATACTGTACAGGTGATCTTGTACGTAACTCTACATACATTTTATGCATTTATGAATTACTAAACTTTTAAAACTATCACTACATTTCTAGCCTTTGTGTGTTGTCTGCTGGCTTTCATATTCTTTTAGCAAACTTTAACTTTTTACTTGTTTTAACTTTCATAAAGAATTGTGTATATTTATGATATTAAATGATAAAATATGTTGATATTATATAATACTATATGTATATTTTATGTATTTCTGAACTTCTAAACTTTTTTCTGTGTCCTCTTCAGGCCTTCCCGTGTCAATTCCCATTTAATTTCTTATGCTGACCAGGGATATATCAAAACCACAATGGGAAAAGTTGGATGTGGAAGGGATAACTGTATTAAAAAGGCACACCAAAAAGTGCTATATGTATTAAATCAGTGTTAATTTTTTTTAATTGTAGCCATTTGAAAGTTTGATGTAATTATGAATTCCAAAAATATAATTGGATCATGCTTGTAAACTGATCAGTTAATCTGGGCATGATTAAGTTATGATTAGGTTGTTGACTGTACCACGTCAGTAGGGCGTTGAGCCCCATCCCTTGGTGGATGAGGGCATCGAAAATAAAGGCAAGGCAAAGGGCAGAGGGAGCAGGTTTTGAGAATCAGTTCTGATGTTGGAGTTTTGTAACTGAAGCCTGGGGAGGCGAGCAGACGAGGACCTTACTAGGACCTTGGACATGAGGAAAGAAAGAAGGCCCAGGGATAGAGATGAGCCATTCGCCTGAGAGTTCACAGCTGGCCTTGTGGAGAGAAACAAAGTTTAGAGAGCCTCATAGTCTACAGCTGACCTTGTGGAGGAAACAGGGGAGCTGAGCCCAGAGAGAAACACAGCCCTGGGAAGAGAGGAACCCAAGAAGCCTGAACCCTGGGAAACATCGGCAGCTGTCTTGCTCCAACACGTGGCAATGGACTTTGGTGAGGGAAGAAACTTATGCTTTATGGCCTGGTAACTGTGGACTTCTACGTCAAATAAATACCCCTTATAAAGGCCAACAGTTCTCTGGTAATTTGCATCAGTACCCCTTTGACTGACTAATACAATTATTATCACCATTATTTTCATTAACACTTTTATGTTTTTCCTACACACAAAATGAAGATAGAACAATACGAGGCGCATTTAACTTGCTAGGGTATTCACGTCATATCTGCCTTTTCCCCTTTCCCACCTCTGCCTCCTTCATGCATTTGTTTCTTATTTGTCATTGTCTAACATCGTTAACAAAGTAGGAAAAATATTTAAGAGATATCTATGAGACTCCTGCAATATATGTGTTTACTCAATTTATTTCTTCCCTTGAACTCCACTTATTTTTTAGGAATGTTTGGAGGCATCTAATGTGTTTGGGTTTTAAGAGAAACCAATCCATCATAGACCCTGTGATAGACTCTCTAATATCTGTCCTTCATAGGGACTTTCTTTTATTAAATCAATACCTCCTTCTATTTGATAATCATGCAATCCAGAAAAATCTGAAGTCACGGGAATACATATATATTGAATTGTCAAACATACCAACAAGTCCATTAAATTAATGCTGGCATTTCTTTGTAGTATTTATCAATGATATATTAAAAAAATTTTTTTTCTCTTTCTTTTTTTCTTTAGGGGAAAGCATGAACGCAGTCCCCTACTACCACAAATTATGCAGTCGAGTTTCCCACATTTGGGAAAATCGCAGGGGTCAGCACATCTGGAGTGCAATGGATCAGCCTCGCCCTGGGAAAACCACCTTCGTGACCATGGTATCTCCCCTGCCAGGTAAGTATCAGTGATATATTTTTGACTTGTACTTGTCTCTCAATACCCTTGGTTTGTGTTCTAAACTTTGATATGTAGACCTCATCATCCATTTGATTATTTACTTACTCATTCACCCATTCATTCATTTATTCCCTTACTCGTTCATTAAACAAATTTTATTTAAGCCCAAGCACTAAGAATAGAGTGAAATGCAAGCCACATCGTCATCGATCTCATGGTTTATCAAATGTGGAAAAGAAATATTTAAATTAAGAAATAAGAATGTACAATGAGAAAGTTCCAACATTTTTTGAAATAATATAATGCAAATACCTAATTTGGAAGGGAGGTCAGAGAATGCTGAGACCACAACATTGAGTAGAAGTTATCTAAACAGAGATGGATGGGAGGGTAATCCTTGACTAAGGAATAGAATGTGTGAATAGTTTCTGTGTAGAAAAGTATCAATTGCTTTTGGTAAACAGAGGCCAGCATGTAGTGTGAAAGAATAAAAGCGAGAATTCTGGGTGATAAAATTGGTGAGCTAAGCCATGGTCTTCCCCAATTCTGACAGCATATGATCCTAATTCTTATTTCATGGATATAATAGAAACGATTGAGTATGGAATCCATCAACTTCCTATCACACATGTGAATTCATACCCATTATTGTGATTATTTTATCCCTGCTTTAAAGGATAAAGCACCTCCTTTTCTGTTCAAATTTTAATCATTCTCTCTGTATTCCTTCACTTTCTCTGAGGATGTCCTTAATCAGTTCCCTTAGCTTAGTATTCTTTCTACAAGGTTTTTAAAAATTAAATAGGTTTCTTTCCCTAATCTTTAACTATCTTAAAAAAGAGAGAGATTGCAAAGGACACTGGCTTATTTGTGTTTGTGACATCAGAATGCAAGAATATCTAGCTAACACTTTCAAGATATTAAAAGACTCAAAGCAGTATTAAAATTATTAAATATAACAGCCAGTGATGCACTGGAGCTGGCTCTTATTGGCTTATTAAAACCAATTGTGTGCACCACTTCCCAACTCTGCCTTCAGTGATCTAATGCTGATAGCTTGAAATAGACCGTGGTAGAAGTAGTTACAGCATGGAAATCAGCAGAAAATACAAACCAAGGCTGTTTACCTCTCCTCTGCGAGTGGATGTGTTAAACATTCACTAGTATACCACTGATTACAATATGACAATTTCCCAACATCAAAATAACTCAGTGTCTAAGGATGCATCTCAAGCATTACCTCATTCAATTAGTTTTCTACTTTAATTGTACTCTTTTACATATTAGTGAATTGAAGCATTATTTCTGGGCTTCATTTTTCATTACTTCTGAGGTGCATCAATTTGTCCGCCATTGAATGTTCTATGTCATAACCCTCTCAGCTCAATGTTCTCGCTGGTAGACATTGCTATAACAGTATTCATTTATACATATAAAAGTATATGCTTATATATTCATGTATATGTAACATATTGATAGAAGTGAAATGACTCATATTTGAAGGCTTTTGCTGAAAAAGTATGGGGTATGTCAAACTAGTTGAGAACTATTGACTTTGGTATTTACCTCCTCTACTTACCATGCTAATATTCTCTTTCTTTTCTAAGTTAAACTCTGAATAACCCATCTCTACTCACTATCCAACTGTATAAATACTGACCATTCTTTTCTCAATCTTAGGTCTTTTCTCACTTCTAGACCTAGCATTAACTCTGAAATTTTTATTTCAGAATGTAATTCTCTTACCTCTTGCCCTTTTCTTTCAGTCACCCACGCAAATATTCATATTGTCAACCCATTGAGACTGCAAAACAATTTATCCACCAATTTTACAAAAGTTCATAAGTTTCATTTTGTTTACTTAATTCTTCTTTTACCTCAAGATTTCCCACTCATTACAAAACATGAGAACACACACAGATACACACGACACATTTCTGTCTCCATTCTATCTTCCAAATAACTCTGATGTCAGGTATAATACTATGAGTTCACAGAAATATTTTATTTTTCTCTGAATACACATGAAAACTATATTTCTCATGCCCTTACACTACTACATTCATATGGGATCACCAGACTGAATTCTGGTCAATAGAATATGGATGGGAGTGATGATGCCTTTTCCGGGTCTGCCTTCTAAATGTCTTAATCAACCTTTATTTCCAGTCTATGGTAGAATAGAAATACTTGGACATGTTTGAGCCTCACAGTGAATAACCTAGAATTTTTAGTTTTAATTTGGAGGAGTCACCCAAGATTCCCAGGTGAACAGGAATATTTACTGCAAAATAAAGTAAAAATAAAGTAAAAAATAAATCTTCACTTTAATGAGACTCAGATTTGGGTTCTGTTTATTATTTACCCCGACTAATATAGAAGTTGGTACTGGAAATGGTGTGACTATAATAAAATTAAATCATATGACATTGGCTTAGCCATAGGGTGACTGGCATCGAGGACACTGATATTAAAACTGGAAAGATGAGAATGGTCAACAGCAAAATGCTTGATAGAACTGTCACCTCTGGAATGTAGGAGACAGTCCATGTGCCTAGTGAGCCAGCATCTCTATGGCACAGATAAGACAGAACCTTAAAAAATATATTGATTGGTTGGTTGTTATTGGCTCGATGTGAAAGGAAAGAGATGAGCTCAGGGAAGATTTGGACAGTTTGAAGGCAGAAACATAATGGAATAGTGAGTGAGTCTAGGCACTCAGAGCCTTGCAGGACCGGAAAAGCAGACAGATGATAAGTTCTAAATAATATGGGTCATGGTTTAAAAGGGATTTTAGTGTCTAGGGCCCAAGAAAACTTTTCTGTAAAATAAAATAATTCAGGCAAAATCAGGTTCAGAATAAAATCTCCTCCCACCCCCCACCCCCCATTCTTCTATATAGACAAAGAATAGTCACCATTAGCTTGAGAGAAATCCATGGTGTGAAGAAGCAAAATAAACCAGGCTTGAGAAAAATGTCTGGGGAAAGAACTTCGTGGGTGAATACTAGCACATAGAAATGATAGAAATGAAATAAATCAGATGGCTACTCTACTTCTGAAGATATTGTATCGATAAAGAAACCATGGTCCTGAAATCAAAAGTCATTTGATGATTTAAGGCTAAAAATAATCCTTGCTTTCCACTCCTCAGCTTTGTTCAAATAGAAATTGAATTTTGAAAGCTATAAAGCCCCTGAGGAGGGCTTATTTTTCTAATACCTATTACAGGTGTGGCCATAAGGAGATGGAGGGCATTTTCAAGGATTCCTCCTACCTCCACACTGGGAAGGAATTCTTGGAGGAGACTTTGAGGCACTTTTGGAGGAGACTTCTGTAAGTGCAGCCTGGATATTCACTTGGTACTTTTCCTGAAAAAAATAGACTTTTATTGTATGAGACAATTTGGAGTTTGTTTGTTAGAGCAGTGCAGGGGATGACGTACTTCACTGTCCAGATCCCTTCTTCAAGACTGAGGCACTTGATCCCCCAACTTCCAGGACTATTGCCCCTGACAGTCCATATCTGTGTCCCTCTCTATAAATTGATTTCTGCCCAAGGAATTGCATTGCAGAAGGCTAGGCCCTTTACACCAGGCAGCCTGTTTCCAATGCTTGGTCAATACAAGAGTAAAATAATCTCCTTCCTCAATTTGGGGCAACGGCAAAGAGCCATCCAGCTCCACAGTTCCCCTTGAACTTGGCTGAGTCCTCTGTGGCAACTGCATCACAGTTCAACTTCCACCTTCTCCAGATCCTGCTTCCTTCACTTTCTTAGAGTTGTTGTTCCCCAACAACTCTAAGGGAGTTAATTCCCAAAAAAACTCCCTGAATGCAAAACTTTGTCCCAGAGTCTCTTTCTGACCAAGACCTAAGACAATAGCTCATGATTTTTACTCTAACTGACTCTTAGATCTTTATTTGTTCAATACATATCTCAAATGCACCACCTTCTTACCTTGTCCACCAAAACTGCATTAGTCCAAGCAACCATCATCTCTTAGAGAACTACACAAGCCTTTGGACTGGTCTCATTTTGTCCAATCTTTTCCTTTATCGAACATTTCTTTTTTTCAGAATAAAAGGGATAAACGGAATTCATATCATATGATTACATTCACTTAAGACACAGCAAAATGTTACATTTCATTTGGAATAAAATCCACACTCTGTATTATGGTCTGAGAAGTTCTGCATGGTATGACCCACCCCTAGCTCTCGAATCTTATCTTTTCAAACTCTGTTTCCTTCATTATGCAACAACCATATTTAGGTTCTCAAACTCATCATTCCCCATTTCAGGACATTTTTTACCAGTTACTATCTTAGCATTGCAATGTATTCCTTCACAACATAGTGCACATTTTTAGTTCCTTTCTTTTTTTAAAAACTCTTCTCAGGAAGATCTTCAGTGATAACATGACCTAAATTACTTTCTCTGATTCTCTGTCTTCTTTCCTTGTTTAACTCATTCATTGTCTTTATTACTGCTTTTGACCTTTTTATGTAAACATTTGTATATCCCCTATAATACGCATTTAATGAGGTTAGGTAGGAGTCGTGTCTGCCTTATTCACTTATGGGTCACCAATGTCTAGCATTATGACTCTACTAAATCTCAATAAATGATGTTGTATTAATAATACTCTAATAGGGCTGTTAAAAAGAAGTCACAAATCATTCCCCAATCACCAAATCTAATGGTTAAGTTTCAGTCCTTTCCAGATCTGAGTTTTCTTAACACTTCTTTTGGAAACCCTTTCCTTTTTTGTTTGTATACATCTCTATATTCTGACTTTAATTTTATGCTTTCCTTTTCCTCCCATTTTCCTTTGTAGACTTCTTATGCCTTGCCAATAGTATTATTTAAAATCTCTTGCCTTCTTCTCACCTAACAATCACAAAATTTACCACTATCAAAATGGTTATCTACTATCAATATGGTCAAACTTATCTAGCCCTATGTTTCCAGTAAATTAATGGTTTACTTAGCACCAATTCCAAGTCCTGTTTTCTTTGTCTTTTTTTCATTTAGAGGCTGTAAAACTAAAATACAAAATATCACTGCTTCCCTTGTAGCTGGAGATGGACCATGTGGCACATTTTGGGTAATCAGATATTGGTGGGATTTTCTGGGGAAAGAATTCCTTCATGCATATGTGCACATACACACATAAACACACACATCCCCAAATGAAAAGGTGATTTACCTCTTCAAGGCAATCATATATCATAAATCATTTCTCCTTTCCAGGAACAAGTTAGGTCCCTGAACTTGCAGCAGTCATCTTGCTGTTATGAGGATGAAAACTCTACTTTTCCCTCTAGTTCAGCAGGGGGATAGAAGGAACCCCTTTTCTGAGTAGCAATATCAACCTATCAACTTTGGACTGAAAACCTCCAGTTTTATATATTCTAAGAAACATAAACCTTTACTTTTTAAGTCACTGAAGTGAAGTTTTTCTGTTACTCACACCTGAATGAAATCATCACAAACGACCTCTCTTGAGGTACAAACTAGTATATTCAATGCTGTATTTGACAGTTCAACTTGGATAATCTCACAAACATCTCATTCCTAAGATATTCCATATTTAGCTCATTTTATATTTCCTTCATCCCAGAATATCCTATTTCCCTTCTTGACCTGAGTTTCTTCACTACTGATGTTGGCTCTTTCAGTATAGTTATAAATGCAGTGTTATTCTATCCTGATAAAACTCTCTTGATTCTTATGATCAATTGGTAACTAAATCCTCTTAGATAAATCTGGAATTTGGTATGTTCTTTCCACCTACATTTGCACTGCCCTGTTTCAGGCTCTCAGTATATCTCTCATTTACCATTGTATTTGTCTCTCATATACCTTACATTTCATGCATGCTCCATTGACAATCCATCACCTGACAAAAAAATAGGCTTTTTATAAAACACAAGTTTTGATTGTGTTAATCCCCAGTTTCATAATATCCTTAGTGGTGGCTAAAACCTTTGTAGAACATGCTAACATAGCACATAATGACTTTCAGGACATAGGTTTTAACAAATTTTCTAAATCTCGCATCTGTCAATCCGCCCTTTGACTATATATATATACACACACACACACACACACACACACACATATATATATATGTATATATATATAAACCAAGTACTTGTTTTCCCTAAAAGTCAACATGTGATTCCATGGCTCCATGTCTTTTTTCATGTTTTTTTGCTTTGTTTTGGTTTGATTTTTGTGTATGTGTGTGTGTGTGTGGGGTGGTTTGCTGTTGTTTTTGGTCCTCTTTACCTTGTTTTCTTAGTGGACTATCATACATTATTAATCTTTAAAAAACAAGTACAATTTGTAATTTCTCTGTAACATTTATTGAGCCTTCATTTCTCCCCTAGCACAGACATAATTTCTTCCTCCTCTATATCACCATTTTATATGTATATCACTTTGCAACAGATTGAAAGCCTCTCCTAGGTTTTCTAGGGTAGTCTATCATACTTAAAGTCAACTGATTTAGTACTTTAATCACATCTATAAAATATCTTCACAATGAAACTTAGATTAGTGGTTGATGGAATACCTGATTATAGCTGCCTAGCTGAGTTGACATATAAAAATGACCATACAGTTCTTAGGGGCAAAAATCATGACTTTTCATCTGTATATTCCCAACTCCTGTTTTAGGGCCTAGGATTTGTTTATAACAGAACACCTCTGCTGAGAAAGTGTTAGAAATTTGATTAGAATTAATTCAATATATCCTTTCTCCCATGCAGCTCTTTATTTCTCTTCCTTAAATAGGGACTCAGGTATATCCTGGTAAAGACAAAAGTCCAAAGCCTGACCACCAGTGAAGTTTAATAATATGCAACACCTCCTGATAGACACAGGTTGGAAAAGGCAATGTGTTTGTAAAATATAACTCACTATAAGGAAGAAAGAAAATGGAACATTAATGTAGACTCAGTTCTAAACCTATGGGTTCAAAAGTTCTTTTGATTCTGGATATAGTTAAATGGCTGATAAGAAAACTCTTCATGATGCAGTCATGCTGCTTGCACATGTATATCCAAGAAAATTGTGGCCTTTGTGTTGAAGGGATATAAGACTCGATGTCCGTTGGTCTACCCATTCTCAAAACTTAAAACAGAAAGAAGTAATTAATCCTGCTTCCCTGAAGAGTCAGTACTATGAAGGTGATTCAACAGTGTTGTGTATTAAGTAGAGAGGCAGGCTATTGACAAATCTTTCTGGAGTTTAAATCCAAGGTGATGAGTGAATTTACAGCACAGGGAATTAAAAATTTTCAGGGATAGAAACAATTTCTTAAATGATACCGGTGTTGAAAAGGGAAGGAAGGAGAGGTAGGTAATGGTGAGAGTTAAGGGCATTTTGAGAAGATATTCTAGATGGTTCCAAGCTCTGGAATTGAGAAAAGGTGTAGAAATTATTGAGAAACTAAAACAGTGGTTATGAATAGGTATTGAGAGCAAACAGTAGAATACTGGAAGAAGGAACTAGAAAGATTGACAAAGAGAAAGTATGCATGGATGAGCAGACTGTTAAAATGTTTGGATTTTCTTCTAAAGGCAATGGAAAACTACTCTAGGATTTTGGTAAAAATGTAGGATAATCAGCTTGTGCTTAAACTAGAACATTCTGGTTCCATTGTGGACAATAGATTGTATAAAGAAAATACAGGAGACTAGTAAAATATCCCAAGAAAGCTCAGATGATGGCTTGGGCTAGAGTGAAGGCAGAGGAAAGTTGTGAGAGAGATTTGGAAAGTAATATCAACAAGTTTGTGGGAACAAGGAGCAGAGAGAAATACTAAATCCCATGTTCTGGCTTGAACATTTGGGTGGATGGTGGTACAATTTAATGATATAAGGTTAACAGTATAAATAATGGGGAATATGACATGTCAATTTTAAAGATATTCTTAAGTGTTTAAATAAAAGTGCAGCTATAAATGACAGCTGGATATACAGGTCTATACTTAAGCAGAATTATCTGAGTTTGAAATACTGATTTAAGTCATCTGTATACAGATCATGGTGAAATCCATAGAAGACAGGATATATCTCTGTGAGCAAAAAAGTAGTGAGAAAAGGGAATAGAACTAAAAATAAGATGAAGAGAAAGCATAAGAGGGAGCCATGGGACACTAATCTTTAAGAATCTGGTGGGGGTAGTAAGGAGGCAGAACTCAACTCTCTTACAAAAACAATGGAAAAAGGGCAAAAATCTACCTGAGGGAGCTGCTTAGGGGATCAGCAGAACAGGAAAGTGCTGCACATCATCCAGGACAGAGAGACAAAGAGGCCAAAGGAAAACCATGAGTTACTCGGCCCTGAGTAACCCTGCATAACCATGAGTTACTTGCCCCGGTGGCTGGGAATGCACATATACCACATCCTCAGGGCAAATAACCTCGGTAAAACCCCTGGCTCCCTGCAGCTAACTGAGTAGGAAAGAACATTCTCCTCTCTGGGAGGAAGACGTGTCTGGCGGAGGGTGGAAAGTTGTTTCTTTTCAGTGAGTTTGGACAGCTGAGCCCCCTTCGAATCTCAAAAAAGACTGCAATCCAGCACTGATACAGCCCCAGGGAGACGAGATCCGGATCTGATCAGGCAGGTTGTCATGCCCAGTGCCCTAGGAAAGAAGAAATAGGTAAATGAAGGGACAGAGACAGGCACCTGACCAGTCCAGCTCTAGCAAACTGTTAGAAAACCAACTTACCTGAGGAAACTGTTATAACCCAGGAGATCGACCACACTCAGACTTTAGCCACTTTTATGAAGTTTATTGAGCTAAGTCTGCGGGTGTCTGCAGCACGTCTCATGTAGGAGAGAACTGCAGCACCCAGGTTCTAAAATGGCTCCCTTTTATAGGGGGTTGCAGACGCAGTTTGCAAGCAAGCAGGATGTATAGAAGCGGATTTTGGCAGTTAGCTAGCGTTTGCACAGAACGGCCCTGATAGCCTGGGGCATAGCTGCAGGGTTGAGATGCCCTTGCAGGATTGTTCAAGGGAGGGGAGGTTGTGTGCTTGTCTGTCCTTGCAAGATTGTTCAAGGGAGGGGAAGTTGTGTGCTTGTCTGTCCTTACAAGATTTTTCAAGGGAAGGGAGGTTGTGTGCTTTTCAGATAGGACACTTAGGGGACAGTGGAAAATTTTCTTCTCTATGTTACTCTGGGTCTGGTTGCCATAAAGACCTATGAATAGGCTAATTTAGGGTTCAACATTCCCCACTTCTCTTCTTAGTGGGTCAAATCATTGACTCATCGTAGTGGTCTCCAGTTGTTGGCAGGTGTTGGTAGGGTTGGGCTAATACCATTAGTTTGACCCATTGGACTCTGTCCTTGACAAAAGCTACAAGCCTATTGATAATGATAGGTCTGCAAGTGAGACCTGAAAGTAACAGTATGAGAGGGCCTCCTAGGGCTGAAATTAAAGTAGTCAGCCATGGAGACCAATTGAAAAGGTTCTGAAACCAAGACTCAGAGGATTGTTCTTCTAGATCTCTCTCTCTGAGTCTCTTTTGTAGTTCTTGCATTGATTGTTTAATAATTCCTGAATGGTTTACATAAAAACAGCAGGCTTCTCCGAGGGCGGCACATAAGCCACCCTGTTTCAGAAACAGTAAATCTAGTCCTCTTCTGTTCTGTATAGCTACTTCTGCTAAGGAGTTAACTTGTTTTTCAAGATATTGTACTTGGGTCTGAAGTTGAGCAATATCAGCAGAGAAAGGAGCTGAAAATTTTCTAATACCAATATCAGAGGTAATCATGGCCGCAGCTCCTATGGCTGCTGAACCTGCAATCCCTAAGGTGGCTAAGATAGGGACTAGAATTGGAGTCCTTTTTTGCAGTCTAAAATGTTGATCCTGAGCTAGGAAGTGGGCAGTACCTGAGGGTCCAGCATATAGGTAAACCTGGGGAATTATATAAACACCAATACATAGGTCAGAAGCATTACTAAGGGCAATACAGCGGGTGATACCAGATGAGCAGGCAAACCAGGTACCGTTGGGGGTGATTAAAGTCCAAGTGGATCCTGAAGCAGTAAGGGGGACAGTGTTCAGGCAATTGTCCTTATAAGGTGAGTCGTCTGTGGAGTAGCTGCTGCTGGTGCATTAGTAGCTATATGCTTTCCATCTCTGGTTCGAATTAGGACCCACTGGTACTTGGTGGGAATGGAGGAAGCAAAAGTAGCAGGTAGGCTAAGGCTTGGGAGGAAATAAATCTGACTCGGAGTGGGTCCTTGCCATCTGGTCTGACCTCCCATTTCTTTGGGATCTGGTCAGGGTGTGCCTTCTTTACCTGAGTATGGTGCAACCAATGGCGTTTCTCTGTTACTTTAACAGCTGTTGGGGTTGAGAGGATTACAAGGAAGGGTCCTTCCCAGGTGGGTTCTAAAGTCTCTCCGTTAAATTTCTTAGTCCAAACCCAGTCCCCAGGCTCTATGTTAAGTGTTGGAAGCTGAACGTCTTCTGGTTGTCTCTTCTGCTGGGCTAGAAGGTGTGCTTCTTTCCGGATGAGGTTGATAGCCTGTAAGGACTTAAGAAACTTGGTTAGTTAAGTCACCCAGGTGGTCCAAGTGTAATTTGGGGATTATGGGAGGTGGTCTTCCATAGATTATTTCAAAAGGGGTTAAATGTTTCAAATAAGGGGTACATCTGGTTCTTAGTAAGGCGAAAGGGAGAAGACTTACCCAACTTTCTCCAGTCTCCAGTTTTAATTTAGTTTAAGTCTCCTTTAAAGTCCTATTCATCCTCTCTACCTGTCCTGAGCTCTGAGGCCTGTAAATGCAATGTAATTTCCAGTCTATTTTAAGTGCCTCAGCTAGACTTTTGGATATCTTGGCTATAAAAGCCGGGCCATTGTCGGACCCCAACGCCAAGGGTAAGCCAAATCGTGGGAGGATTCCTGTCAGGAGGTGCCTGGCAACTATATTGGCAGTCTCATGCTTGGTGGCAAAAGCTTCAGTCCATCCCAAGTAAGTATCTATAAAGACCAGGAGATATTTATAGCCATATTTGCTTTTTCCAATTTCAGTAAAATCTAATTCCCAATGTACCCCTGGTTCATGGCCTCTGATTTGGACCCCTACACTGCGAGAGATTGGGGGCCCTGGGTTGACCTGAGCACATGCTGAGCAACGGGTTACCTCTGAGTTGGCAATAGTCTTCAAATATGGAACATAGAAATGTTTATTAATTAGAGCAATTAATTTCGAGGTACCAAGGTGAGTGCTATAATGGAGGTCCCGGCCTAGGGCAATACCCAATGCTTTTGGCAGCAGCAGGCGCCCGTCGGGCAATCGTTGCCAAAGTCCACCCTCAGTGGTGCAATTCAGTTTTTGTTCTAATTCTTGTTCTTCTTGGTTATAGCTAGGAGAAGTAGGTAGGGCTCGTTGGGGAAGAAGTGGCAAGATTTTGAGTGGTTTCACTTCTCCCAATGCTACCCGCTTCGCAGTCAGGTCTGCAAGATCATTCCCTTTCTTGGTGCGACTTGGTTGGGTCTTATGCCCTTTGCAATGGATAATGGTTACCTCCTTAGGTTTCCAGATAGTTGCTAAAAGGGCTAAAATCTCTTGCTTATTTTTATTTATTTTTTCCAGCCGATGTCAAAAGTTCTCTTTCCTGGTAGAGGGTTTCATGTACCAGGGCAGTTGCAAATGCATACCGGCTGTCAGTATAGATATTGACTTTCTTACCTTTTGCCCAGTGAAGCGCCTGGGTCAGTGCAATTAGTTCTGTTTTCTGGGCAGAGGTTCCTTGGGGCAAGGCCTGTGACCAGAGTACTTAATTTTCCTTGGTCACTGCTGCGCCTGCATATCTCAGTCCATCTTTCAGATAACTGCTTCCATCAGTATAAAGCTCGTAGTCTGGGTTTTCTAGGGGAGTGTCCCGGAGGTCAGGTCTAGATCCAGTGATAGTCTCTAAAATGTCCAGGCAATCATGGACAATTTCTCCATATTTAGAATCTGGCAACAGAGTAGCTGGGTTGAGAGCCATGGACTTAGAGAAAGTGACTTGAGGGGGATTTAGTAGCAGCACTTGATATTGAGTAAGACGCGCATTCGAAATCCAAGGGTCAGGTGGGGATCTAAGGAGGGCCTCAGTGGTGTGGCCCCCGATAATCTGCAAGTCCTGGCCCAAGGTCAATTTCTGTGCCCCCTTGACAAGAAGGGTGGTCGCAGATATCGCTCTCATGCATGATGGCCATCCTGCAGCTACAGGGTCTAGTTGCTTGGAGAGATAGGCCACTGGGCGTTTCCAAGGCCCTAAGGTTTGAGTGAGGACCCCTTTGGCAATCCCCTACTTTTCAGCTACAAACAGCTGAAAAGGTTTCATGATGTCGGGTAGGGCTAAGGCAGGGGCTGAGGCTAAGGTTTGCTTGAGGGCTATAAAGGCCTGTTCTTCTTCCCGAGTCCAATGAAAGTTAGGGTCTTTTCCACCTGTGCAGGCGTATAAGGGTTTTGCAATTTCAGCAAACCTGAGTATGCAGAGCCTGCAGTAGCCTACCGCCCCTAGGAATTCCCGTACCTGGCGCTTGGTGGTTGGAGTTGGGATATTCAGGATAGCTTCTATCCGTCCCAGAGATAGGGTCCTCTTACCTTCTTCCAGATGGTAGCCCAAATATGTGGCTTTTCGCACGCAGATCTGAGCCTTTTTCATGGACACCCGGTAGCCGAGGCATGCTAGTTCAGAGAGCAATTCCTTGGTGGCGATTAGGCAATCCTCTTCTGATGCTGCTGCAAGGAGAAGGTCATCTACATATTGCAAAAGAGTTACCTGAGGGTGGGATTCCCTGAATCCCAGGAGGTCTCGGCTCAGGGCTTCATCAAAGATGGTTGGAGAATTCTTGAATCCTTGCGGGAGTCTAGTCCAGGTTAGCTGGCCTGAAAATCCCCCTTCGGGGTCCGTCCACTCAAAGGCAAAGATGGGTTGGCTCTGAGGTGCCAATGGTAAGGTGAAGAAGGCATCTTTCAGGTCCAGTACAGAATAGAAAGTCCGTCCTGGAGGCAGAGAGCTCAGAAGGGTATGAGGGTTAGGTACAGTGGGGTGAATGGTTTCAACCCTCCTATTGACTTCTCTTAGGTCCTGTACTGGTCTATAATCTTTGGTCCCTGGCTTTTTACTGGTAAAAGGGGGGTTTTCCAGGGTGATTGGCAGGGAGTCAGTATCCCTGCTTCTCTTAATCTCTTGATACGTTTCGCTATGCCTTCCCTTGCCTTCTGAGGTATGGGGTATTGCTTAACTTGGATGGGGAGAGCTGTACTCATGAGTTGCACAATGATAGGAGGTTGATGCAAAGCCAATCCTGGCGGGTTGCTCTCTGCCCAGACCCCGGGGATTTTAGTAAGTAGTTCCTGGATATAGCTTTCTCCTATAGCCCCCTTGGGCTCTTGCTCAAATAGAATATATTCTTCGGAGATAGGGACAGTTAACATAATTGATTGAGGGGGCTATCTCCCAGTTGCAAAATTGTTTCCCCATCTTTAAAAGAAATGGTTGCCTTTAATTTCTGCAGCAAGTCTCAGCCTAAGAGGGGGTATGGGCATTCTGGCATTACTAAGAAGGAATGGGTAACAAAACCCTTTCCTAAGTCAGTAATTCGGGCTTGAGTCCAGGGGTAAGATTTAGGTTTTCCTGTTGCCCCTATAATAGAAGTCTTCTGGGATGAAAGTTCCCCGGTTGTCTCTTGGAGAACTGAAAAGGTGGCCCCCGTGTCTACTAGGAATTCAGTTGGCTTCCCTTTGACTGTTAACTTTATCATGGGTTGAGGGGGCCAAGCGCAAAGGAACCCTGACCCCCTCAGTCTTCAGTTTCTACTAAGAGGCGGACCGGTTCCTTAGGTTCCTGAGCCCTTCTGCCTATCAACTTAGGACAATCCTTTTTCCAGTGCCCCATCCCCTTGCAAAAGGCACATTGGTTCTTCTTTAGGTCTCCTCTCTCCGGCCGTCCCTTGGAGGGATGGGGTTTCCGGGTTGGTGCTGCCAGCAAGATTCGCGAGAGCTGCTTGGTCTGCTCCCAAATAGGATCTTCTCTATTTTGGAAAACTTTCTGAGCTATTTCTACCAATTTACTTCTAGTTTTTCCTTCAAACCCTTCTTGCTTTTGAAGTTTTTTTTCTAATATCTGGGGCCGACTGAGAGACGAACGCCATGTTTACCATTCGTCTGTTATTTTCATCTTCTGGGTCTAAGGGGGTGTACATTCGATATGCCTCCAATAATCTCTCTAAGAAAGCAGCCGGGGACTCGTCCTTACCCTGCATGACTGCACTAACCTTAGCTAAATTAGTAGGCTTTTTAGCTGCAGACCTTAGATCCCTAAGTAGAGACTGGTGATAGTGGTGCAAGGTTTTCATCCCTACATCAGTGTTAGGGTCCCAACGAGGAGGACTCGAAGGGAGTGATTCCTCTAATTCATCCCTCCTAGTCTGAGAGTCCCCCTCATTGTCCCCCAAGATAATCTTAGCAGCCTCCCGATGGATTCTCTCTCTCTCTTCAGAAGTGAACAAAGTCTATAAAATCTGTTGACAATCATCCCAGGTAGGCTGATGAGTGCGGAAAATAGTTTCCAAAAGCGAAATCAGCCTCTGGGGGTCCTCTGAAAAAGGAGGGTTCTGGTGTTTCCAATTATAGAGATCAGAGGTGGAAAATGGTACATAAATCATTCGAGTATGGCCCGGAGGCGCCCCTGGTTGAGGAGGAACTTCCCTGAGCGGCAACAGGGGCACTGAAGAATCAGGCCCTGGTGGAGGGGGCTGATAGGGAGTTCCCCCTCTTGTGTGGGGAGGACTCTGGACTTCCCCTCGGGGCAAACGCCCTGGGGCCTGTTGCTGCGAGGGAGTTCTTGGGTAAGGCAGGGGGTCAAATAAGCTTTCAGCTATATCATCAGTTTCCCCCGGCAGAACAGGATATAAACGGGGTTTCTGTTTCTCTGGTTTCTCATCTTTCTTTTCTTTCGGGGGATCCCGTGCCCCTCGAGGTTTCAGGGCAGTTACTAAAATGTTTTTTCCGCCTACCCTTGCATACATATCCCCTTTCCTTGGTTTCTGGCATTTCTGGATATAATCTACTTTATCATACACAATGTCAATTCAAACATCTATATAAATGCTCTGGTTGGGGTGGAGAACCCCATAAACAACAGACCGTACAGCAAACAACAGAGATAAATCAAATGAGCCTTCCAAAGTCCAATCTATTCGGAAGGCTGGCCATTCAAGTTCACAGAGGGTTCGTAGGAAGCCTGGATCTGCTGGCTTCCCATAGTCACAGGATCTCTTAAAGAAATCAGAAAAATTAGCAAGAATGCATTCAAGAGGAGTCCGGGGAGTGGATTTTCCTTGTCTCATCCTGTTAGGGTTGAAACAATTAAAACACCAAGAAACACTGAACATAGACAGACAAACGAACAAAACACTGGAGACTAGTCTCACTCCCACTCACACAGCCAAATACCAAAGTGAAACCTAACAGTTTCCAAAATCAGGAAAGGGCATCCCGTCCCTGATTCGGGGTGTGCAGTACCATGGCGTCCCGCCTGCAACAGCTCCCACAAATGCTCCGGAGCCAACACAAAAGGGAGAATCCCTCACCAGATTCCTCGTGGCCACGGTCCTAGTCCGAATCCGATCACGAATCGAAAACAAAGGCGAGGAAGTGGAGGCACTTCCTGCTTAGTCTGAGGAGGTCAACCCCAATTAAGGGGGACCTCGTGGTTGATTCCGCTGGGGCCTGCAAATGTTATAACCCAGGAGACCGACCACACTCAGACTTTAACCACTTTTATGAAGTTTATTGAGCTAAGCCCGCGGGTGTCTGCAGTACCTCTCACGCAGGAGAGAACTGCAGCCCCCAGGTTCTAAAATGGCTCCCTTTTATAGGGGGTTGCTGACGCAGTTTGCAAGCAAGCAGGATGTACAGAAGCGGATTTTGGCAGTTAGCTAGCGTTTGCACAGAATGCCCTGATAGCCTGGGGCATAGCTGCAGGGTTGAGATGTCCTTGCAAGATTGTTCAAGGGAGGGGAGGTTGTGTGCTTTTCAGATAGGACACTTAAGGGACAGTGGAAAATTTTCTTCTCTATGTTACTTTGGTTCTGGTTGCCATAAAGACCTATGAATAGGCTAATTTAGGGTTCAACAAAACCTAGGTGGGAAGAACCAGATAAGCTTTCAGAAGTCTACTTAACCTGTGAAGTGGGTGTAGCTCAGGGTAGAAATTCTTGTCTTGCATATATGAGGTCCCTGGTTCAATTCCTGGTACCTCCTAAGAGAAGGGATTTAGAGAGTGATCCACTGTGTTATCAGGCACCCAGCTGTCATTTAATGACAGGGAATGTATAGACTGAGATTTTTGTTTGTTTTAGTTTTTTTTTTTTTTTTATCTGCTGTTTTTTATTCTTTATTGGTTCCTTTTTTTTTTCTTCTTTATTTTATATGCTAAAACCAGGTACCTCACCTGCAGAGGGCAAACTGCAGGGTGATTGATTGATTGATTGATGAGCACTGGCAGCCTGAGAAGCTCTGTAGGGGCCTAAGAGGGAAGGGTGTTTTCCTGTTTTGTTTTTGTGTGTGTTGTTGTTGATGTTTTCTTTCTTGTTTGTTGTATTTTCCCTTTCTATGTTTCCATTTTTGCTTTTGTTTATCATTTCTACCTACTTTATTTCTTTTCTTTTCCCCATTTTTCCACCTTCTGTCTTCTGTTGCTTTTATTTCCTTCCACCTCTTCTTGTTTGGTCTTCATTATTTCTCTCTCTCTTTTTTATTTTACTTTCTTCTCATTTTTCTGACCTTTTAATTCATTCTACTTTTCTTCTGTTTGTTTCATGTTTCATTTTTTTCTATTCCACCATTTTTATGCTCATTACTTTGTATTTTTATGAGTTTTTACTTGTATTATATATTTATTTTCCTAGCTCTTGTATGGTTCATCTTCTACTTTTTTTTATTATTATTACTATTATTCTTTTTCTCTTCTTATCACTTTTCTTTTCTCTGGTCCTAATATTTTTTCAAGGAAAAATAGACAACTGCAAGGATATAGAATAAGAGGAAACATGTGTAAAAAGGAACCTTTCCACAAAACAACAACAACAAAATAAAACCCTAGAGTAGAAAGAGATGCTAACTAACTGAATAAGCCCATCAAGATAAACAGATGCTTAGACACCAACAAAAAATTACAAGCCATACTAAGAAACAGGAAGACATGGCCTATCTCACAAACAAACTGAAAAACAGGAGGAGATACACAATGTGGAACAACTAATCAAAGATATCCAATCAAATATTATTAATCAACCTAATAAAGTGAAGGAAGAGATAAAGGATATTAAGAAGACACTAGGACAACATACTGAAGAAATTGTAAACATACATAAAAAGATAATGGATCTGATGGTGATGAATGGCACAATGCAAGAAATCAAAAATATGCTGGAAGCACATAACAGAGGATTTAAACAGACAGAGGAAAGAATTAGTGATGTTGCAGACAGTACATCTGAAGTCAGACAGATAGTAGAACACATAGATAAAAAGAAAATATCCAGCAGGGACTCAGGGATTTGAATAACAACATGAAACACACAATTGTATGCACTATAGGCAACCCAGAGGGAGAAGAGAAGGGAAATGGAGCAGAAGGAGTGTTGAAAGAAATAATGGCTGAAAATTTCCCAACTCTCTTGAGGAACATGGATGTACATGTCCAGGAAGCACAGCATACCCCAAACAGTATAAATTCTAATAGGCCTACCACAAGACATATACTTATCAAATTGTTCAATGTTCAAGAAGAAGAGAGAATACTGAAAGCAGTAAGAGAAAATAGATCCATCACATACAAGTAAAGCTTGATAAGATTAAGTGCTGATTTCTTATTAGAAACCATGGAGGCAAGAAGGGAATGGTATGACATAGTTAAGGTGTTCAAAGAAAAAAACTGCCAGTGAAGAATTCTGTATCCAGCAAAACTGGCATTTAAAAATGAAAGAGAATTCAAAATATTCACAAATAAACAGAAATTAAGGGAGTTCGTCAATAAGAAACCTGCCCTTCAAGAAATACTAAAGGGCATTCTGCAGGTTGAAAGGAAAAAGCAGGAGAGAGAGTGTTGGAGGAGACTGTCAGAAGGAAGATGATTGGTAAGAATAACTAAAAAGATAAAAAAAGAAATGAAAACAATATAGGACATATATAAACCTAAACAAAATGTGGCTAATGTAAGTAATGCCTTAACAGTGATAACATTGAACGTTAATGAATTAAACTCTCTAATCAAGAGTCACAGATTGGCAGAATGAATAAGGAATTATCACCCATCTATATGCTGTCTGAAAGAAACTCACCTTAGACCAAAAAACAAGGAGGTTGCAAATGAATGGTTGGAAAAAGATTTTACATGCAAACAATAACCAAAATAGGATGGGAGTAGTTATATGAATATCAGACAAAATAGACTTTAAATGCAAAACTATTTTAAGAGACAAAGAAGGACACTATATATTAAAGAAAGGGAAAATTGATCAAGAAGAAAAAACAATCATAAACATTTATGCTCTTAATCAGGGTACCTCAATATACATGAGACAAACATTGGAAGAACTAAGTAGAGAAATAGATGCCCTATGGTTATATTGGGGGATTTTAATAAACCATTATCACCATTAGACAGAACATCTCAAAAGAAGGTCAATAAAGAGACAGAGACTTTGAATAATATGTTAGAGGATCTAGACCTAATAAATAAGTACAGAACATTATGCCCAAATACAGCAGGATATATATTCTTCTCAAGTGCACTTAGATCATTCTCCAGGATAGACCACATGCTAGACCACAGAAAAACTCTCAAAGAATTCAGAAAGATTGAAATTATACAAAGTAATTTCTCTGACAACAATGGAATGAAGCTGGAAATCAGTAGAGGGAAGAGATCCAGATTAGGCATAAAGATATGGAAGTTAAACAACACACTCATAGACAATGAGTGGGTCAAGGAGGAAATTGCAAAAGAAATCAGTAACCACCTTGAATCAGATGAAAAATGACAACACAACATTTCAAAACCTATGGCAAGCAACAAAAACAGTGCTGTGAGGGAAATTTATACCCATAAACACCTGTATTAAAAAAGAAGAAAGAGCTAAAATCAAAGACCTAACTGCACACCTAGAAGAATTAGGGAACAACAACAACAAACTAATACCAAAACAAGTAGAAAGAAGAACACAACAAAGATTAAAGCAGAGGTAAATGAAATTGAAAATAAGAAAGTACTAGAAAGAGTTAACAAAACCAAAAGCTGGATTTTTGAGAAAATTCATAAAATTGACAAACCCTTAGCTAGACACAAAGAAAAATGAAAGAAGATGCAAATATATAAAATAAAAAATGAGGAAGGGGATATCACCACTGATCACACAGAAATAGAGTATCATAAGAGGATACTTTGGAAAATTGTTTGCCAAGAAGATGGATAACTTAGATGAAATGGACAAATTTTGAGAAACACACAAGCAGCCTACACTGATGAGAAGAAATTGATGAAGGCAACAGACCAATCACAAATATTGAAATTGAATTAGTCATCAAAAACTTCCCAACTAAGTTAAGAAAAGCCCAGGACCAGATGTTTTCATGAGTAAAGTCTACCAATCATTCCAGAAAGAACTATCACCAATCCTGCTAAAACTCTGCCAAAAACTAGCAGTGGAGGGAACATTGCCTAACTCATTCTATGATGCCAAAATGACCCTAATACTAAAGACACCACAAGAAAGCAAAACTACAAACCAACCTCTCTAATGAACCTAGATGCTAAAATTCTCTTCAAAATTTTTGCTAATCATATTCAACAACACTTCAAATGAATTATACACCATGACCAAGTGAGTTTCATCCCTGATATACAAGGATGGTTCAATGTAAGAAAATCAATATAATACACCACATAAACAGATCAAAAGAAAAAAGTCACATGATCATCTCTATTGCTGCAGAAAAAGCATTCGCCAAAATACAGCACCCATTCTTGATAAAAACAATTCAAAAAATAGGAACAGAAGGAAACTTCCTTAACATGATAAAAGGCATATAATGAAAAAAAAAAAAAAAAAAAAAACACAACTAACATCATATTCAATGGTGAAATATTAACAGTTTTCCATCTAAGATCTGGAATAAGACAAGGATGCCCACTATCACTGCTCTTATTTAATATTGTGTTAGAAGTACTTGCTCATGCACTTAGGCAAGAAAAAGACATAAAAGGCATCCAAATTGGAAAGGAAGAAGTAAAAATTTCACTATTTGCAGATGACATGATTCTATACATAGAGAGCCATAAGAAATCAACAAAGCTACTAGAACTGATAAATGAGTTCAGTAAAGTAGCAGGATATAAGATCAACATGCAAAAATCAGTAGAATTTCTGTATGCCAATAATGAACAATATGAGGTGGAAATCAAGAAAAAAATTCCATTTACAATAGTGACTAAAATAATCAAATACCTTGGAATAAACTTAACTAAAGATGTAAAGGACTCATATGCAGAAAACTACACATTATTAAAGGAAATCAAAGAAGATCTAAATAAATGGAAGAATATTCCATGTTCATGGGTTGGAAGAGAAAACATCATTAAGATGTCTGTCCTACCCAAATCAATTTACAGGTTTAACGCAATCCCAATAAAAGTTACAAGAATATTATTTTTTATGGATTGGAAAAGCTAATTTTGAAATTTATTTGGAATGGAAAGGGGGCCCAAATAACCAAAGACATACTGAAAAAAAAAAAAAAAGGAATTTGGAGGGATCACCCTACCTGACTCTACAATACTACAAGTGATCCGGGCAAGATGGTGTCGGTTTAAGTGTGGACTCATCATCTGTCTCGCAAAAAATGGCTGAGTGGGGGCAAGATCCTGCCTGAGTGAGCTGTCTGGGGAACCCACAGAGCAAGAAGCTTCAGGGCATCAATCTGAAGGGAGCTGGACAAAGAGATAAACTGCTCAAGGCAATACCCTAAGGTTCTTGCCTCTGAGGCTGGAAACTGCAGGATGGCTAACCCCCACTCTCAAGGCAAAGCTGCTGCAAACTGGAACCCTGACTCCTGCTAGCCACCCAGTGGGAGGGAGCATACTCCAAAACTGGGAGGGTTCTGGTGAAGGGTGGAGAGGGGTTTCCTTTCTGTGGGTTTGGTTTCTGGACCCCTTCTGAGCTTTGAGGGACATACTAACTGGCTCAAGGTGGCACCAGGAAGAGGGGAGAGGTGAATCTGCTGAGGCAGCCTTATTTACCTAACTGCTCTGGGATAGAGAAACTTGGCCTGAAGAGGGCGGAATCAGGCAATTTACTATTCTTGTGCTGAAAACTATCAAAACTTCAACCCCCCTAAGGGAGATGGGCAGTAGGAAGTGCTTAATAAGCTTCTGAGATCCTGTTTAGGGTCCCCTGGGAGGAGAAGGTTGTCTGGAAGAGGGTTGAGAGTCATTTCTTTGCAGTGAGTTCAGTCACAAGGGTCCCATTTGAATTTCACAAAGGACCTAAACCTGACTGGGAGAGGTGAGGGGAAATCCCCTCATACAGGCTACTGCATCCTGCTGCCCTTGGAGAGAAAGTAATAAGAATAGAAAGGGGACAGGGACAGACTCCTAATCAGCAGGAATTTATGCAACTGCAAAGAGTCAATCTGCCCAAGGGAAAGTGACTAGCTTTCTGAAGAGCTAACTGCCCCAACAAGAAAGTTTAGCTCAGTGGAGGAGTTTCTGCCTTGAGTAGACAAGGTCCCTAGTTTGATTCCAAGCTCCTCTTAGAGTAGTGATCAACTGGGATATCAAACATCCAGCTGATACTTTAGGACAGGGATATCATAGACATTATTTTTGTATTATCTTCTATTAAGCCTCTTATTTTTCCAAAAAAAAAAAAACATGCAAAAAAGCAGTCTCACAAGTTAACTTACTTTACTCTCTAAAACCTGCTTCAAAACCTTCAGAGGGAAGGCTGCAGGGCAATTGATTGATGAACATCGGCAGCCTGAGAAGTTCTACAGGGGCCTAAGAGGGAAGACTGTCCTTCCTTAGTTTTTTTTTGTTTGTTTGTTTGACTGCTTTTTTGCATGTTTTTTTTTTTTTTCTTTTCTTGTTTTTCTTTCCTCTTTCTTACCACTGCCCCCTTTTTTTCTTTCTTCTTTAATTAGGTACTGCTGGCTTGTTTCTTGTTTGCTGTGTTTCCTCTTCCTTAATTTCCCTTTTTCTGTGTGTATCTACCAATTTTGTCTACCAACGCTATCTCTTTTACTTCCTTCATCTTTCTATCTTCTGCTTTCTGTTGTTCTTACATTTCACCTCTTTATCTAGTCCTCAATTCTTCTGATTTTTATTTCTATCTCATCTATTCTTTTTTATTTATTTTATTAACTTTTTTTCTTTTTGTCCTTTCTTTTCTCTTTCCCTCATCATTCTGGCCTTTTAATTCATTCTATATATTTTTCTCTATTCGATTTCCCATTTCATTGTAGGTCCTCTACTTTTTTATTCCTATTACTCTACACTGCTTACATGAGTCAAATATTCATTTTCCTAGCTCATATATGGTTCATCTTCTAAATTTTACTATTATTATTACTATTATCTTTTTTCTGTTCTTACCTCTTTCACTTTCTCTGGCCCTTATCTTTTTACTTCAAGGGAACATAGAAAACAGCAAGGAAATAGAACAAGAACAAGGTGTCAAAGAGAAAACTTAATACATACACAAAAACAGCAACTAAGTAAAACCCTAGAGTAGAGAGAGAAAGTAATCAACTGAATAAACCCATTAAGATATAAAGATGATCAGACAGCAACAAAATATTACAAACCATACCAAGAAACAGGAAGACATGGCCCAGTCCAATGAAAAAATAAAAAACCAGGAAGAGATGCAGAACAGCGAACAATTAATCAAAGCTGTCCAAACAAATATCATGGACCAACTTAATGAAGTGAAGGAAGAGATTAAAGATATTAAGAATACACTGGGAGACCTATGCGGAAGAAATTGTAAACATACATAAAAAGATAACCGATATGATGTTGATGAATGGCAAAATCCAAGAAGTCAAAAAGACACTGGAAGCCCATAACAGCAGATTTGAACAGGCAGAGGAAAGAATTAGTGATGTGGAAAACAGTACATCTGAAATTAAGCAGATAGTAGAAAGGATAGATAAAAAGATAGAAAAAATCCATCAGGGGCTTATGGAATTGATTGACAACACAAAATGCACAAACAAACACATTATAGGCATCCCAGAGGGAGAAGAAAAGGAAAAGGGTACAGAAGGAGTATTGGGGGAAATAATGGTTGAAAACTTCCCAACCCTATTGAGGGAGAAGGATGTACTTATCCAGGAAGTGCAGCACACCCCAAACAGTATAAATTCTATCAGGTCTACTCCAAGACATATACTTGTCAAACTGTCCAATGCTCAAGACAAAGAGAAAATACTGAAGGCAGCAAGAGAAAAGAGAACCATCACATACAAGGGAAGCTCAATAAGATTAAGTGCTGATTTCTCATCTGAAACCATGGAAGCAAGAAGGCAGTGGTATGACATAATGAAGGTACTAAAAGAAAAAAACTTCCACCCAAGAATTTTCTATCAAGCAAAGCTGTCATTCAAAAATGATGGAAAGTTCAAAATATTCACAGATAAACAGAAATTAAGAGAGTATGCCAATAAGAAACCTGTCCTTCAAGAACTAATAAAGGGAGTACTGCAGGTTGAAAGGAAAAAACAGGAGAAAGAGAGAGAGTTGGAGGAGAGTGTAAGAACAATGAAAAGGACAAAAAGAAAATAAGAACAACATATGACATACATAAACTCAAAGAAATTATGGCTAATGTAAGTAATTATTTGAGAATAATAACACTGATAATGGGTTAAAGTCACCAGTCAAGAGACACAGATTGGCAGAATAGATAAGGAAATATGACCCAACTATATGTTGTCTACATGAAACCCACCTTATACCCAGAGAATCAAGGATGCTGAAAGTGAATGGCTGGAAAACAATCATACATGCGAACAACCAAAAGGCAAGAGTAGCTATGCTAATATTGGACAAAATAGACTTTAAATGATAAACTTCTTAAGAGACAAAATAGACACTATATATTAGTAAAAGGGAAAAATCTTTCAAGAAGAAAGAACATTCATAAACATTTATGCGTCTAACCAGGGTGCCTCAAAATACATTAGGCAAACACTGGTAAAAGTAAGTGGAGAAACAGATGCCTCTACAATTATAGTGGAGGACTTTAATACACCATTATCACCATTAGACAGAACATCTTGACAGAGAATCAATAAATAAACAAAGACCTTGAATAATACTTTAGATCATCTGGACCTAATAGACATATACAAAACATTACACCCAAATACAATGGGATCTACATTCTTCTCGAGTGCACATGGATCATTCTCCAAGAAAGGCCACATGCTAACCCACAGAAAAATTATCAAAGAATTCAGAAAGATTGAAATCATACAAAGTAATTTCTCTGACCACAATGGAATGAAGCTGGAAATCACTAAGGGTCAGAAAACTAAACTGGGCACAAAGATCTGGAAGTTAAATAACACACTCTTAGACAAACAGTGGGTCAAGGAAGAAATCTCAAAAGAAATTAGTAACTATCTTGAAACTAATGAAAATGACAACAGAACATACAAAAATCTACGGAATGCAGCAAAAGCTGTACTGAGAGGGAAATTCATAGCCATAAATGCATTAATCAAAAATAAGAAAGAGCTAAAATAGAACATCTAACTGCACACCTGGAGGAATTGGAAAAACAACAACAAACTAACCCAAAAGGAAGTAAAAAGAAGGAAATAACAAAGATTAGAGCAGAACTAAATAAAGCAGAAAATAAGAAAGCACTAGAAAAAATAAAACTAAATGCTGGTTCTTAGAGAAGATCAATGAAATTGACAAGCCCATAGCTAGACTAATGAAGAAAAAAAGAGAGAAGATGCAAATATACAAAACAAGAAATAAGGAAGAGGATATCACCACTGACTTCACAGAAATAAGCAGTATCATAAGAGGATACTTTCAAAAATTATATGCCAACAAGAATGATAATTTAGAGGAAATGGACAAATCCCTAGAAACACACAAGCAGCCTACATTGATGAAAGAAGAAATTGATGAACTCAACAGACCAATCACAAGTAGAGATAGACTCAGTCACCAAAAACCTCCCAACTCCACTTGACACTGTTGGAGCAGGGAGGGGATGAGCAGTTGAAATACAGGGGTTTCTTTGGGATTTGGAGGTTGTCCTGAGTACTGTTGTGGCAACGGATGTAGGCCATTTTAAATCAGCACACACCACTCAGAACTGTGTGGGAGAGAGTGTGGTCTACGATGTAAACTGTGGTCTATGGTTTGTGGCAAGGCCCCAGGATGTGTAAGTCCACTGAGGGTGGTGGGCCACACTTGTGGGAGATGTTTGTGTGGGATGTGGTGGGAGGTGTGGGAGGTGGGCAACATGGGAATCCCAGTAGGTTCCATGTAATATTTTAGGTAATCTAAACACCTCTTAAAATATATTTATATATATATAAATAACATTTTTGTAAGAAAATGCACATATATGCATATATATTTATATATCATTTTACAAATATTGGTATGTATTGTGAAAATTTTTATTTTTACCCACAATAAAAATAAATAAATAAATAAAAAAAAACCTCCCAACTAAGAAGAACCCAGGACCAGATGGCTTCACAGATGAATTCTACAAAACATTCCAGAAAGAACTAACACCAATCCTGCTTAAATTCTTCCAAAAAAATAGAAGTAGAAAGAACATTGCCTAACTCATTCTATGATGCCAACATTACCCTAATACCAAAGCCAAACAAAGATGCCACAGGAAGGAAAATTACAGACTAATCTCTCTAATGAATCTAGATGCTAAAATCCTCAGCGAAATACTTGGTCATCATATCCATGACATATCAAACGAATTGCAAGGATGTTTCAACATAAGAAAATCAATCAATGTAATACACCTCATAAACAGATCATAAGAAAAAAATCACATGATTATCTCTATAGAAGCAGAAAAAGCATTTGGCGAAATACAGCACCGTTTCCTGATAAAAACACTACAAAAGATAGGAATAGAAGGAAACTTTCTGAATATGATAAAGGGTATATATGAAAAACCCACAACTAACATCATATACAATGGTGAAATCCTAAAAGCTTCCCCTCTAATATCAGTCAGAAGACAGGGATGACCACTATCACCATTCTTATTTAACATTGTCTTAGAAGTACTTGCTCGAGCATTGAGGCAAGAAAAAGAAATAAAAGGCATCTAAATTTGAAAGGAAGGAGTAAAAATTTCACTATTTGCAGAGGACATGATCCTATACATAGAAAGCCCTGAGAAATTTACAACAAAGCTGCTAGAACTTATAAATGAGTTCAGTAAAGTCACAGATTGTAAGATCAATGTGCAAAAATCAGTAGCATTTCTATATACCAATAATAAGTAATCTGAGGAGGAAATCAAGAAAAAAAATATACCATTTACAATAGTAACTAAAAAAATCAAATAAATAAGAATAAATTTAAATAAAGATGTAAATGATTTATACACAGAAAACTACACAGCACTGATAAAGGAAATCAAAGAAGACTTAAATAAACAGAAGAATATTCCCTGTTCATGGATAGGAAGACTAATATCATTAAGATGTCTATCCTAACCAATCTAATATACAGATTTAGTGCAATCCCAATAAAAATCAACACAGCATTTTTTACTGATTTGGGAAAACCAACTATGAAATTTATTTGGAAAGACAAGAGGCTCTGAATAGCCAAAGACATATTTAAAAAGAAAAATGCAATCAGAAGAATCACACTACCAGACTTTAAAACATATTGCAAAGTTACAATGGTCAAAACTGCATGGTATTGGCACAAGGATAGACATACTGACGAATGGAACTGAATTAAGAGTTCTGTTATAGATCCTTGCATATATAGTCATCTGATATTTGACAAGGCCATCAAGCCCACTCAACTGTGAGAGAATGGCCTCTTCAACAAATGGTACTTGGAGAACTGAATATCCATATCCAAAAGAATGAGAAAGGAACACCATCTCACATCTTATAAAAAAATCAACTCAAGATGGATCAAAGATTTAAATATAAGAGCCAAGATCATAAAGACCTTGGAATATAATGTAGGGAATCATCTACAGAATCTGATAATAAGAAATGGCTTGATGAACTTCACATTGAAAGCACAAGCAGCAAAAGAAAAAATAGATAAATGGGACCTCCTCAAAATTAAAACCTTTTGCACCTCATAGGAGTTTTGCAAGAAAGTGAAAAGACAGCCTACCCAATGGGAGAAAATATTTGGTAACCATATATCTGATAGGAGCCTAATGTCTAGCATATATAAAGAAATCCTATATCTTGAAAATAAAAAGACAAACAACCCATTTTAAAAATAGGTAAGTGATTTGAACAGACACTTCCCCAATGAGGAAATACAAATTGCTAAAAAGCACATGAAAAGATGCTCAACATCACTAGCTATAAGGGAAATGCAAATCAAAACTACAATGAGATACTATCTTACACCCATTAGACTAGCAGCCATTAAAAAACAGAGGACCACAAGTGTTAGGGAGGATGTGGAGGAATGGGAACCATCATCCACTGTTGGTGGGAAAGTAGAATGGTCCAGCCATTGTGGAGAACAGTCTGGTGCTTCCTCAAAAAACTAACTATAGATATGCCATATGATCCAGCATTTCCACTGCTGGGTATATACCCAGAAGAACTGAAAGCAAGGACATGAACAGCTATATGCACACCAATGTTCATAGCAGCATTATTCACTATTGCCAAAAATTGAAATCAACCCAAATGCCCATCAGATGAATGGATAGACAAAATGTGGTATATACCTACAATAGAATATTACTCAGCTGTAAGAAGGAATACATTACTAACACACAAAATAACATGGATGAATCTTGAGGAACTTATGATGAGTAAAGCAAGCCAGGTGTTGAAGGACAAATATTACATGACCTCTCTGATATGAATTAAGCAAATCTAGCAAACTCAGATATCTAGAGACTGGAAGATAAGTTTACAGGAAATAGGGAAAAGAGGTTGTGAGGCAACGCCCATATGGGCAAAACCTATGATAAGGTGGTAGTGAATAGTTGGGCAGTGAAGAGATATGACAGGGGTGTAGGGATACTATTGGGTTGGGCTGTGCAAGTTTGACAGAGGGGTAGAGTGGGGAGGATGGGTTGAACGGTCCCTCTAAATGGGAGAGGGTTGTGGGAGGGAGCAGGTGATCACTGGAGATTGGTGTATGTGGGTGAAACTACAGTGATGAGAAAACCTTTTTGGCAATATGACAAGGAAGGGTTACTGGTTTAGGGTGTTGGATGGTGGGGGGGCATTTGGGACAGGGCACACCTGGGGCAGTCTTCAAGAGATTGTTCAAGTAATCATTTTGTTGTAGTGTGCTGTATCAGTGGGGGGATACCCACATAATGAGTGGGAAGGAGTTGGACTCCTATGCTGGGGAGGCCCAATATGTTCTCAAACAGAGAAAAGAGTATCTCTAGAGAGCATGGGTAATTCCTAATAGGGGAGGACAGACTAGTGTGTCAAGCCCTCAGTGTTGTAGCAAACAGCTATGAACTTTGTCCTTCAAGGAGTGAAGCCTGGTGGTCACCATGGACCTTGAGGGGAGAGGGAGGGAGGAATAGAATAGATGGAAGAGGGGTTATTTAGGGGGCAATGGAAGTGTTCTACATGATCTTGTAATGATGGATACAGGCCATGTTAAATTTCATCAAAAATTTATAAAAGTGTAGGGTCTAAAATATAAACCATAATGTAAACCATTGACCAAGATTAGTAGCTATGTTTCAATATTTGTATTTCAGTTGTAACAAATGTACAATCCCCATGTAAAATGGTTATTAATAGGGAAGGGGGAAAAGGGGGAGGATGTTGGGTATATGGGAGTCCCCTATATTCTGTATGTAACTTTACGGTGACCTAAAACCTCTCTGAAGACAAAATGTAAAAAAGTAAGACACTGGGGAAGAAATGGAAGAAAATGCCACTGCACATACAGGACAACAGATATTACAGTGATGAAAGGCAAAGCATCGAAAAATTTTTTAAAAATAGTTTTCATTTTTAAAATACCCCTTTTACTTTATTTTAGTTTTCTAAGTTATTATGCATTTTATTTCTTAATTTTAATCCTATCATTATTATTTCATTTTCCTATTCATTGAATTTGGCAACATTCTTGGCTTGATTTTTGAAGAAGTTTTGGATCACAGAAGGGTTACGACTATGGCAGGGGAGGACCAATGGTGTGGGGTGTCATTAATGGGGGATACATGGGAGGAAGTTCACCTGGGCATACATATAAGGTATAAAAATGTGTTCAAATGTTCATGAGTCATTGCCACAGTGGGTAGAAATTCACACAACAGCCGAAGGATTGTTGAATCCCCACCCTGTGGAGCTCTGCCACATTCTCTAATGGAACAGCAACATTCTTCCAAGTACAGGAGCAATGACTAGTGAAGAAGGATGTTCCATTGATGGGCCCTTGATATTGATGACTATGCTTATGAACATTTTGCTTTTGAATTTGCAACTTGGCTTAGTGTTGTAGGGTGCCTAATAAGTACCTACTGAGAGCCTATTTATTGCTGAAATGTGGCCTCTTTCTAAGCCAAACTCAGCATGTGGATGCATTACCTTCCCCCCCAGCACGGGACATGACTCCCAGGGCTGAGCCTCCCTGGCACCAAGGAATTACTACCAAGCACTGGCTGGTGATACAACTGGAAAAAGACCTTGAATAAAAGGGGGAAAGGTAAAGGCAAATGAGTTTATATGGCTAACAGACTTCAAAGTGAGTCGGGAGGTCATTAGAAAGAATGCTTATGCATGTCTCAGCAGGATCTCATAAATGGCCAAAGCGGACACTACCCCCAAATAATGGAGCTCCCAAGAGCTCTGGAGGCATCCAGGTCCTGTGGTTTTGGTGGATAGCTCTGGAGTTTGGTGCCTTGCCAGTGGGCCCTATTTTTGAGATTGTGCTCTCGAATGTGACAGAGTTGTACTCAGATATAACTTCTCTACACATGCCTCTTCTGTCCCTTTTGTTTGAACCTATAGTTGGTGCAAGAGCTGGTAGGTGTACGCCTAAGAGACTTGAATCTCTGGGCTATCCATTTTGCCAGCTGGGCCCTGAGCCACAGCAGAGTTGCAGCACCTACTCTCCAGTTCATTGGACTCACTCAGGACAGCTGATGGGGAGGTGAGGATGGACAACCACCACACCAAGGAACTGCAACTGAAAGCAAGAAAGTCCCATCCATCAGCCATATGGGATCAAAGTCCCCTCTCAATTAGAGGTGGAGTGATCATCACCATACCAGAATCCTCAAGTTTGGGGAATGAACAATGGACTAGAGTAGACTTACTGGTGTTCTATAATAGAACCAATATAATGGTTCTAGCAATGGAAGAAATTATATCATTTATATGGAGACAGTGGCCACTGGAGGTGCTGAAGTCAGGGAGAGGGAAAAAGAGGTGTAATATGGGGGCATTTTCAGGACTTGGAATTGACCTAGATGACATTGTGGTAACAGATTCAGACCATTATATATCCTGCTATAGCCTAGAGAATTGAGTGGGAGAGAGTGTAAACTACAATGTAAATTATAATCCATGCTTAGTGGAATGTTCCAAAATGTGTTCATCAATTGCACAAATGATGAAAGAAGTTGTTAATGTGGGGAAAAGTGGGATGTCTGGGGAGTGGGGCATATGGGAATCCCTTATATTTTTTTATATAACAATTTATGTAATCTAAGTGTTTTTAAAAAATAAATTAAAAATATATTAAAAAATAAAATACCCGCAAAAAAACAAAACTAATTAAGACTCACCTTTGCAGTGAGGCCTTACCTGACCAGTAACAGCCTGCAGTGATCTTTCCCTCCTCTGGAATCCTCAAGTGACAACAAGGAAGTTTAAAATGTAACAGCATTTAATTCTTTAATAATCTCCTTATTTTTCCTAATTGCTGCTTATGGTTTCATTTGTTGTCTTACTTAATAAAAACCTCCATGAAGAGAGAGGGGAAAAAAACATACTACAAAGTTACAGTGGTCAAAACTACATGGTATTGGCACAAGGATAGACATACTGACCAATGGAACAGAACCATGAGTTTTGATAATTATCCTATCATCTACAGTCAACTGATATTTGACAAGGCAACCAAACCCACTCAACTGGGAGAGAATGGCCTCTTCAACAAATGGTACTTGGAGAACTGGATATCCATATCCAAAAGAAGAAAGAGGAACACCATCTCATGTTCTATACAAAAATCAACTCAAAATGGATCAAAGACCTAAATATGAGCAAAAACCATAAATCTCCCAGAAAATAACATAGGGTAGCTTTATAAGATCTTGTAGTAGGAAATGGTTTCATAAACTTTATACCCAAAACACAAGCAACAAAAGAAAAAAATAGGTAAATGGGACCTCCTCAAAATTAAAAACTTTTGTGCTTCAAAGGAATTCCTCAAGAAAGTGAAAAGGCAGCCTACTCAGTGGGAGAAAATATTTGGTAACCATCTATCTGACAGAGTCCTGATAACTGGCATATATAAAGAAATCCTACATCTTGAAAATAAAAAGACAAACAATCCATTTTAAAAATGGGCAAGAGATTTGAATAGACACTTCTCCAAAAAAGAAATACAAATGGCAAAAAAAGCACACGAAAAGATGCTCAACATCACCAGCTGTTAAGGAAATGCAAATCAAAACTACAATGAGATAACATCTTACACCCATTTGACTGGAGGTTCCCTTGCATGGAGGAATTATTCCCTAGCACCAACTAGCAATGAGTCTGGAGAGATACCTTGACCAAAAAGGGGAAATATTAAATACAAATGAGTTTATATGGATAAGAGATTTCCAGGTGAGTCGGGAGGTCATTCCAGAGGTTCCACTTATGCACATCTCAACAGGATCTCATTGACTGTCACAGTAAACAGTGCCTCAAACAGCAGAGCTCCTGAGCACTCTAGAGACATCCAGACACTATAAGGAGAGCAGACAAGCTCAGGAATTTGGTACCCTGTCAGTGGGCCTTACTTTGGAATTTATGCTCCCCAGTTTAACAAAGTTATACTCATTTATATTTTCCCTACACCTGGCTCTTCTGCCCCTTTTATTTGAACATATAATTAGCACTATACTTGTTAAATATATGTCCCAGAGACTTAAATCTTTGTCAGTTTAGTCCTGAATCTCAACAGAGTTGCAACCGCTATTCTTTAGTACATTGGACTCACTCAGGACAACTAACAAGAAGATGAAAATGGACAATGCCCGTCCCAAGGAACAGAGAGTGTCTACAACTGCAAGCAAGATAGTTCCATCCATCTGCCCCATCTAAGGATCTAAGTCCTTTCTCAATTAGAAAGAGAGTGGGCATCACTATCTCAAAATTCTCAAGATTGGGTAATGAACAATGGACTAAAGTAGACTTAATATTGTTCTATTATAGACATTATTGTTCTAGCAATGGAAGAATTTTATCATTGATATAAAGGCAGTGGCCACCAGAGGTTCTGAGCAGAGTGACATGAAGAATTGGTATAATATGGGGGCATTTGGGGGACATTGGAATTGTTCTGCATGACACTGCAATGACAGATGTAGGCCATTATATATTTTGTCATAGCCTACAAAATTGTGTGTGACAGAGAGTAGACTGTAATGTAAGCTATAGTCCACAGTTAATATTAATGATTCAATATGTGTTCATCAATTGTAGCAAATGTACTAAACTGATGAAGGAAGTTGTTAATGTGTGGGAGGGCTAAGGCATGGGTATATGGGAAACCCCTATATATATATATTTTTACCGGGAGGTCTCAGGGATCGAACCCAGGTCCCTCCATATGGGAGACACGCCCAACCATTTGAGCCACATCCACCCCCTCCCCTATATTTTTTATGTAACATTCATGTAATCTAAACCTTCTTTAACAATAAAAAAATTTTTTTTTAATCATTTGGTTAAATAATAGCAAAGGGTACTGAAAGTAATGAGCAGAGAAATTAGGAAAACTTTGAGCATGTGGTATCATGGAACAAAGAGAAAATATTTTTAAAATGTGATAGATTAGTCATCAATCAGGTCAACCACTGGAGTAAATAAATGGTGAAATCCCCTTAGTATTTAGAGATATGGGAGGAAGACAATAACTTTAGTGAGAACAGTTTTCCTGAAGATGTGGAAATAAACATCAGATGGAAGTGTTAGGTAATGAGCAGGAGATGAATAAAACAAAACATCCAAAATAGAATACATGTTCAATAAATTGGACATTTGCAAGGGATGTTGGATGCGACAGAAGGGAAATTGTATGTGTGTGTGTTAATGTGTAAAATAATTTTTGCAGGAATATTGAGTCCTGCTTGGTTAATTGTGGCAAATTTTGTAAGAATTCTATGACTTTTTACTGTGTTCCTCAGTAACTGAAGCAGTCCACCCAACCCCACCCCAACTGAGAAAAATCCAGAAAATGCCAGAAAATGTGTTCTCCTTATGTTGCACTTGGCATGGTAGTAGCACAGCCAAAAGGCACTTGTGAGTGAAATTTTGGTGACATCAACAGGCCTAGGACTACAGTAGGGAAGGATAACAGGATCTTAAAGTAAGCATATCTGGAGCTTTATTAAGTATTGGGATAAGAGTAGTTCATGAAAGAATAAGCGTACTTTTCCAGTACTTTTTTTCAACTAAGAGCATGGGTATTCAGAACATGGGGAATGTATTGGCCAGCCAAAGAAGTGCTGATGCAAAGTACCAGAAATTTGTTGGCATTTATAAAGGAATTTATTTGGGGTAGAAGCTTACAGTCACAAGACCATAAAGAGTAAGTTACTTCCCTCACTGAAGTCTGTTTCCATGTGTTGGAGCAAGATGGCTATGGTCTCTGCGAGGGTTCAGCTTTCCTCTTCTTCCTAAATGTCTCTCTCCCCAGGGCTCGTTTCTTTCTGGGCTTAGCTGCTCTGTTTGCTCCACAAAGTCCGCTTGTAGACTATCAGGCTCTCTCTCTTCCTGGGGCCTCTGCCTTGTCTATGAGCCAACTCTATTCCTCTGTGTTCTTTTCCTGTGTGTTTACTTCCCGGGGCTCCAGCATCAAAACTCAAACTCTCTCCTCTGCTAGGTGAGGACTCAATGTCCTTCTGACAGAGCCGAATCAAAGCCCTGTTTAATCAAGTAAAAGTGAAGCCGCTGATTTTAATGCAATCAAAGGGTATCACAAGCCCAGAGGAACAGGCTAGTTTACAAACTATTTCTTTTTGAAATTCATCAATAATATCAAGCTGCCACAGGGATTATGATTTAATTAAAATATAATGATAGTTAAATATAATATAAAATTCCACAAGGAATTAAGTCTAGATTGTCATACACATAGTAGGTGATCAATGAATAATTGTTGAATGGAAGACTCTTTGATAATTAGGGGTCAATGCTTTATAGCATTTCCTTTCTTCATACAGAGAGTATGGAAATCAAATTGAGAGAAAAATAGATAATCAGAATAAATTAAATAAAATTGTAGGAGAAGTCAAAAATTTAAAATCCAGAACTACAGGCTTGTTTGAGGTAATGTGAAAAGAGATTTTTCAATGTCAGAAAAGCTGGTTCAAAGTAGCACAATGTTGTTTCTATTTAATTACAAAATTGGAAATGAGGCTGACACCAGTATGCATTAGGAAGTAATGCCATCTTCCAGCCCAATTATTTTTAGATTTGGACATTGCTGGGTTTTAGTCATATAGTACATTCTCGAATTTATCTATTCAGGTAAATAAGAGTTAAAATAGGAAGAGTGTGAATTTGGCCCCACTAGATAATTAGTATAATCTGTTATGTATGAAAGCTGGGTTGGCAAGTCCTAGATTTTAATAATGCCTGTGGTATCAAATAAACAATTTGTCATTATGGCTGTAAAATGCACAGATGGACAAATAGTCATTCCTTATTTTGGAATTTATTTGTTTTTCCAAAAGAATCCTTTGGGATTATTCTATTTTTATTTGAATATTCAGAGTCACAACAAAAGCTACTGACTGAAATGTTGCTTTTAAACATGTTGTATCATTTTCTTATTTCTCTTTGTAGTACAATCTTTACATAATGTCCTATTATTTTTATTTCTGTATTTTTATTCTCATATTGGGGAAGGTATATAAAAGCATAAATTAATGGCTGGAACTATATCCAATAATAAGATCATCTTAAACATATGTATATGTACTTAATATATAGTTATATATTAATATATATGCTCCAATATATATGAAGCATATTAGTGTATTTGTAGTTCATAGTTTACTGTATATATTTTGATATATTTATATAATATATACCAATAATAGTTTAAATTTACAACTTTATATGTACAGAGTATTCATAAAATTTATAACTTGACAAATTTGAGATGTTTGTTTTAAGAGGCACATACTAAATAAACTTGCAAAATTATTATAATCTGTCTTTAGAAAAATAATTACATAAATGTCATTTTTGGTATATGCTATTTTTAGAATATAACCGATCAAGTATATTCTCAGGTATATAAATTAAACTGAGACCTTTGTTTTTTAAAGCCTTTTCTGGAGATCTCTCACTAGAAGGAGAAGCTAGGAAAGGAAGACGGTATTTCCAGGAAACATAATGGTCCACATTAAGTTATAGCTCATGTAATTCTGGCTTTGATAGTATCATTCTATGGATTTGAGATCTTTCTAATTTGGTGTGTTATAGAAAATATACTTTCACACTATGGATAAGGTAATTTAAGGATTCTGTCTCTATCTCTCTTGCTCACTGTTTTTCTCTCTATTTATATGCTTTTGCTATGTATATATGATGTGGTGGGTGTTTGTATATGGCAATAACTTAGTGAGTATTGTTAAATAACAATGTAGTGTCCTGGAAAGAAAGACATAAACAAGCTTAAAATATGTCATTTAAGCCACTGTTCTCTTCTAAGCATAAAGGTGTGAATTATTTCAAATAGAAAAAGATATTTTTAAGACAACTACAAAAAGAAAGTACACTGCTTCTATTTTATAAAGTCCTTTCTTCCCTAGTAGTATTTATATATAAGACAGTTTCTGCTTCAGTTCAAGCTAGTTTCCTTTCAATATTTAACAAGGCAGAGATGGAAGAAAGGAAGAGAGAGAAAGAGGAAGTGCTGAGGAAAGAGGAGAGAGAGGGTGGGTGAAGAAAGGGAAGAAGGAAAACAGCAGGAAAAAGGAGACGGGAAGAAACAAAAATGAGAGAGAGAATCTGAATTTATCAACCTTCCCCCACACCGCCGCCACACACACACACACACTCACACACATTCTGTGATTAACTTGTGGGAAACTTCCCAAGCCACTAAAGGCCTCACCCTACATGTTATAATGAGATCTTTTTGGTTCTCAAGTGCAGTAAGCATATTGTGCGTTGAATATGAACTGTTGTCCTTGAAAATTACAGTCTATTTCTGCATAATAGCTAATATAATGTTAGAGTAATTGGATAACAAACTATTAATTGAAAGCTTATTGAACAAATCATTGAGAGCTCATGTAGTATGGGTGGCAGGAACCAACAAGATGACTGTGGAACCCAAATTTAAATGGGGAGAATTGAAAGCCTTTCCTAGACGTATCTGACAGCTGGAAATACTGTCCAGGTCATTGACTATCACTTCATATGCCACAATTATACAAACTTGAGAAAGAAAAACCTAGAATAAGACTTTCTAGCTGAAGTAGCTTCAGGGACCACCATCCTCAAGGAGCAACCCACCTATTCTGAAAACCTGTCAATGAGCCCGGGAAAAGTAGTTGGTATTATCATAGAATTCTTTAATATCTCCATCCTTTAATCCAAGTAAATAAGCAAGAGTCCAAGGAAAGATCAAGTCCTTTCTGTTCTCTAACTCATCTTCATTATGTTCGCTACCAAAATGTATGACTTGGGAGAAAAAAAATAAGGAAACATTTAAAGTAAGACTCTTCATTTTAGTCATGAAATTCAAATACACATTGTGAAGTTTTGCCAAGTCACCCTATCTTCAAATCACATGCTGAAACCAAGGAAAATGGTGATCTTTCTATCACCCTGTGTTCTCCAGGGATTCACTTATCTACACAATATTTGGATGGTGTTTCTTCCAAGATTCTCATGGACATCTCTTTGAAGATTGAGAGATGGTGTTAGAGAATGGGAGTTAGTGGTAGGTTATGAAGTCCCCTCCTCTGCAGTTGTTCTTGGAGATGCGAATGGTATCTAACAATTTCTTCTTCCACAATCCATTCTAAGTTCCTCTTACCTTCAGCTATCAGCTGGTTGCTTAGCGATAGAGTTCCTAAAAACTCATTCCTAAGGGTTCTGAGTTCTTTGTAATCATGCTCTTCTAAAGCCAGTTTTATTGTACATGCCCATTCAGTTACATTCGGTCAAAGGTATACCAAAGGACATCCATTTGAATCAAAATGAGCTTCAAACACATATTTCTCTTTTCCTTCATTTTGTAAAATCAGGATCAATTCAGAGCCAGGATGGCTATTCCTTAGCTCACTTTCTGATTCCAGGGCAAAAGGACCACAAATGTTCAAGTGGCAGCTGTTGTTTGTGTTTCAGTGAAACATATGCTATGAACCCTGGCACAAATACAATGTCTTTGGTGACCATGTCTTCTAGCCCCGTAGAGCCTAGAGTCATAGCAGAAAACAGTACAATGTTTCCCAGTGGTTCTTTGGGTACATGATTCAATCCCAACTCTATCTTATTTTCCACTGTATATGATGTTGTTCCATAACTCAAAGTGACAGAATTTTGATTGTCCTACTAGGGTTTGCCATAAATTCCAGACTGCACCATGCCCCATCACTGAGAACTCCAACACAAAGTGGTCTGTGAGATTATATGGCCCAAGCTGTAGGATCACTTGCAGTGCAGTCCCAACCTTATGCAGAGCCATTTTCTGCCCTAGGTGACCTTCAAATTTGTCAGCTTTCCATGTTACCTGGTACATAGGCCAGGACCGTATTTTTAGATGAGGAATGCTTTTTTTCTTTCCCATCAGTCATGTTGCTCTCAGATTGTGACAAAATAGATACCTTTCTATACCTTATATGTTTGAAGAATTTAAATGTTTTTTTTAAATTATTTTAAAACCAAGATATTTTAAACATTTTTGGGTGAAATATTAATCTTTGTGTAAGGATAACTGCTCTAAAAAATCTTTTCTAGATAGTTTCTATAGCTAGTTTCTATAGCAGTTTGATATTATTTATGATTTCCAAAAAAGGTATTGATTATGTTTATAAACTGGTCTGTTCCTCTGGATATGATACCCTTTGATTGTATTAAATTCGAAGGTTTTAAGTTTACTTAATTAAATCAATTTAGGGCCTTTGATTTGACCACATCAGTAGCGCGTGGCTCAGGGTTGAGTCTCTCTCCCCTTTGTGGGTTATATAAATGGACACTCAATCAAAATGACACACAGAAGAAGAGAGAGAACTTTGTCAGTTTTGATCCTGGAACCCCGGAAGATATTTGCCTGATAGTTAGCAGCTGAAGAGACCAGAGCCCTGAGCAGCTGAGAAGTCCTCAAAAGAAACAAGCCCTCCATCCTACAGCTGAGATCAAAAGAAGCTGGGCCCATGGAGCCTTAATAGGAAGAGAAAGGCTGAACCCTTGCAGAGATCGTCAACCACCTTTCTTCAACACATAACAATAGACTTTGGTGAGAAAATACTTCTTATGGTACCTTGAATTGGACTCTTTAGGGCCTTGTAACTGTAAGCTTTTATCCCAAATAAATACCATTTATAAAAGCCAACAGATTTCTGATAATTTGCATCAGCACCCCTTTGGTTGACTAATACAGTTTCCATTCAGGTCATACAACTTGTTTAAATAATTTTTTCCCTTTATTTTTAAAGGAGCTTTAGATTACATAAATGGTACTTTGAAAATATAAGGGATACGCATATACTCCACCCCCTCTCTCTTCCACACTTTCCCCCATTAACAACATCTTTCATTAGTGTGGTACATTTGTTACAATTGATGAATGCATCTTGAAACATTGCTAAGCATGGTCTATAGTTTACATTATGGTTTACACTTTGCACTGCACAATTTTATCAGTTTTGATAAAATGTAAAACAGCTTGTATCTGTCATTGCAATATTATGCAGAATAATTCCAGTGTCCCCAAAATGCCCTATGTTACACCTATTCTTTCCTCTCCCTTCCCTCAGAACATCTGGTAACCATTATCTTTATATCAATTTTACAAGTTCTTCTAGTTAGAATAATAGAATAATTAGAATAATAATAAGTTTACTTTAGTTCTTAGTTGCATTCTCTCCTTATGTTTGTTCATTACTCAGTCTTGAGGATTTTGGGATGCTTATGCCCACTCTGCTTTTGCTTGAGAAGAGCTTGGATCCCATGGGGTGGATGGATGGAACTGTCTTGTTTGCAGTTGTAGATATTCTGTTTTGGGGGATGGGCATTGTCCATCATCATCCCTTTTTCAGTTGTCTTGGGAGAGTCTAATGAACTGCAAAGAAGATGTTGGCTGCAATTCTGCTGAGATTCAAGTCTCAAATGACATATGAACAGCTGGAAGATTTATGTCTCTGGGCCACATATTTAATAAGTATAGTGCTAACTATAGGTTCAAATAAATGGGGCAGAAGAACCATGTATAGGAAAATTATAAATGAGTCTAAATATGATACATTGAGGAGATAGGTTATATATTCCAAGGTAAGGCCCACCAATGGGGTACCAATTTCCTGGGGTTGTCTGCCCTCCCTATAGTATCTAAATGTCTCTAGAGCACCCCTGCTTGAGACACTGTTTACTTTGGCAGTCAGTAAGATCCTCCTGAGACGCGCATAAGGGTCACCTTTAGAATGACTTCCCAATTCACTTTGAAATTTCTTAGCCATGAAAATTTATTTGTATTTAATCCCTTTTTGTCTAGATCTTTTTCCAAATACATCACTAGTTTGTGCTTGGTATTAATCCCTTGGTGCCAGGGAGGTTCATCCCTGGGAATCATGTCACGTACTGGGGCGGCGGGGACAGGGGGGAAGGTAGTGAATTTATATGCTGAGATTGGCTTAGAGAAAGGCCACATTTGAGCAACAAGGAGGCTTTCAGGAGGTAACTCTTAGGCAATATATGTTACTAGGCTAAGTTTCGATTTTACAAGAACAAGTTTCATAAGTACTAGCATCAATATCAATGGCCTGGCATGTTGGTCTGGCTTCCTTCATTAGACACTGCCCACATACTCTAGATATTCTTGCCACTCTATGCGAGAATGTAGCTGGTCTTCCCAGGATGGGAATTCAATATTGTGTCTATTATTATGTGGGTCTTCACTCGCTAAGACAGCACCCCATGACCACATGAATGCATTCATATTCCCTTACACATCCCCCCACCATGGATACCCCATACCAGTGATCCTCCCCTGCCACAGTTGCAACCTTTCTGCAATTCAAAGCCTTCCCCAAAACAAAGCCAACAAAATAATAATAATAACTTCTTGAGAAAACAATAGGTGGCATTAGAATTCTGAAGAGCAACATACGGGTCAAATAAAACTGAAGCAGTATTTTCAAGAGACTTAAGGAAAGAAAAGATAAACCAAAGAATTTATATCTAGATAAGCTTTCTTGCAAGAATCAAGTATTTTTTAAATTGGAATGTGCAAATATAACTCAGGAATTAATGCACACATAGTCACTTTCTTAAGAAATCTATTAGTCAAAAGACATCTGAGAAAATTTCAGCAAAATTTTTATGTAAAAATTAAATACATTGAATTGTAAAGACTAAACCAAGATTAGGACTTGGAAGGAAGAATTTCATGTGAACATTATATGTTCTGACAATGCGAAAAAATATATATACATCATGAAAAAAAGGAAGAACAGAGAAAGAGAGTGGGGAAAGCATATTAGGACCATTGACTTTATGATAGGTAATAAGTGTGAACCAAAATTACCATTTAAAGATGACAGACTAAATTTTAAAATGTTAAGTAAAAACAAACAAACAAAAAGTTACCCTGAGAGCAATAAATATAAAGGCAGCTAATAGAAGAAAAATAAAAACCTTCTTAAAAGTCCCAGGTAATTTTTAAACTATAGCAAAAATACTTAAATGCACACAAATTAGAAAAAATATATATATATACAGTAGTAGTTCAATAATTTTAATACAAAATAATATGACATAATTGAGGACAAACATATTAGTCAGATCAGTAAATATGAATAAGTTTAACTCACTATTAAAAGCTTAAAAAAGAGGCTATTAAGCAAAACCAACTCTCAAGTGACACATCTTTCAGAAAGACTAAAAGGAGGAGGATGGGCAAAGATATACCAGGCAAATGAAACAATGAAAAAACCGATGTTGAGATATGTACATCAGTAAAAATATAGTTAAATTCAAAAAGTATTAAATTAGGAATAAAAAGGATTTCATTAACAATTTTTAAAACATACTTTAAAATGGTTATATATCAATTGTGATCATCAGTTTCCAGTTACTATCTCACACACAAGCACATACTTACACATAAACACTGAGGACCTATATAATGTCAAAACTAGAGTAGATCAAAGAAAACTAGAAGAAAACATCATATTAATAGAAAACTTTAAGATCATGATAAGTGCAAGATAGATCAAGAGACAAAAATTGAAGAAGAGTATAAAAGGTCTAAAAAGCATAATTAATAAGATAATAATTAATAATCTTGTGCATATATCAAACACTATTCTCTGATGATAGAGAATATGTCTTTTTTTATCAAGCACACATAACTCATACAAAAATGATTATACATGGGCATATGTATGGACTCGTAGATAATATTAGCAAGTTCTCTATTGTTACATACAATGTGCTCGATCAAAATGTAATTTTACGGGGTGGATGTGGCTCAAGTGGTTGGGCGTCCATCTCCCATATGGAGGGACCTGGGTTCGATCCCTGGGAACTCCTGGTAAATTAAAAAAAAAAAAAAAAAATCAGGATAGTTTTTGCTACAAGGTTTTTGCAGATGCCCTTTATGAAGTTGAAAATTTCCCTCTATTCCTGTTTTTCATAGAATTTTTATCAGGAATACTAGACTTTGTAAAAAATATTTCTGAATTAAATGATATGATCATGTGATTTTTCTTTTTTTAGCCTATTAATATATTGGATTACATTGATTGATTTTTCAAATATTGAACCAACCTTGCATCCCTAGAATAAAACCCATTTGGTCATGGTGGAGTTTGCCGAATTCTACTTAAAAAATGTGTTGTGAGAGCATGCCCAACATTGTAGTTTCAATCATGTACCCACCAATCCCCTGTGTTCACCTGCTCCATCCCCCAACCTTCCCCTCAGTTCCATAATGGCAATATGGCAAGTGAGGGTTGCTGGTTTGGGGTGTTGGATGTGAGGGGCATTCGGATCAGGGCACACCTGGGGCAGGCTTCTAGGAAGTGTGTGGGGGTTCATCTTGCCATAGTGTGTTATATCAGTGGGTGGAGACCCACATAATGAGCGGCAAGGTGGTGGACTCCCATCCTGGGGAGGCCCTCTAAGTTCTCAAATAGAGGTGTAAGAGTCTCTCAAGAGCATGGGCGGTGCCTAATAGGGGAGGACAGACCATTGTGTCAAGCCCTCAGGGTTGTTGCAAGTAACTATGAATCTTGTCCTTCAAGGAGTGAAGCATGGTGGTTGCCATGGGTTCTCAAGGGGAGGGGGAAGAAGGAATAGAATAGCTGGAACAAGGGGCATTGTGGGGGAGATGGAAGTGTTCTACATGATCTTGCTATGATGGATACAGGCCATGTTGAATTGCATAAAAATTTATAAAAGTGTATTGTCCAAAATGTAAACCATAATGTAAACCATTTACCATGGTTGGTAGCTATATTTTAATATCTGTACATCAATTGTAACAAACATACCAGGCACATATAAAATGTTATTAATAAGGGAAGGGAGAAAAGGATGTTGGGTACATAGGAGTTCCCTGTATTCGATATGTGACTCTTCTATAACCTAAAACTTCTTTGAGGACAAAATGAAAAAGTAAGACACTGGGGGAATAAACAGAAGAAAATGTCACTGTACATATAGGACAACAGATCATACAGTGATGAAAGGCAAAATGTTAAAAAAAAATATTTTTTTCATTATTTTTTATTATTCCAAATATGAAAAAAATGTTTTGTATTTTATTTCTTATTTTTAGAACTATCATTAGTATTTCATTTTCTTATTAAATGTATTTGGATATTTTATTGACTTCAGTTTTGAAGAAGTTTTGGATCACAGAAGGATTACAACTGTGGCAGGGGAGGATCATTGGTGCAGGGTGTCAGTGACAGGGCATACATGGGAGGAAGTTCACCTAGGCATACATATAAGGCATATAAATATATTCAAATGTTCATGGGGCATTGTCATGTAGGATGGAGATTCACACAATAACGGAAGGAATATCAAATTCCCATCCTTTGGAGCTCTGCCACATTCCCTAATGGATCAGCAAGAATCCCCTGAGTATAGGGGCAATGACTAGTGAAGGAGGATGGCCCGTTTACAGGCCTTTGATTTTGATGACTGTGTGTATGAACCTTTACTCTTGAAATTGAAACTAACCTAGTATTATAGGGTGCCTAAGAGTTGACTTCTGGGAGCCTCCTCATTGCTCAAATGTGGCCTCCCTATAAGCTGAATTCAGCAAATAAAGACATTACCTTTCCCTCAGTGTGGGACATAACTCCCAGGGATGAGCCTTCCTGACACCAAGGGATTACTACCAAGCACCAATTAGCAATGCAACTGGAAAAAGACCTTGACCAAAAAGAGGAAAAGGTAAAGACAAATGAGTTTATATGGCTAAGGGACTTCAAAGTGAGTAAGGAGGTCTTCCTGAGGTTACGCTTATACACGTCTCAGCAGGATCTCATTGACTGCCAAAGTAGATACTACCCCAAATAGCAGGGCTCCTTAGGACACTGGAGACGCCCAGACACTATAGTCAGGGCAGATAGCTGAGAAGTTTGGTGCCTTGCCAGTGGGCTCTACTTTGGAATTTATGCTCCCCGGAGTGACAGAGTTGGACTCAGTTGTGTTTTCCCTACACATGGCTCTTCTGTCTTTCTATTTGAACCTATAATTAGAACTAGAGTTAGTAAATGTATGTTCAAGAAACTTAAATATTTGGGCTGTTCATGTGCCAGCTGGGTCCTGAATCTCAAGAGTTGCAACACCTACGCTCCAGTTCACTGGTCTCACCCAGGTCAACTAACATGGAGGTGATAATGGAAAACTACCATACCAAGGAACTGAGAGAGTCTACATCTGCAAGCAAGAGAGTCCCATCCATTGGCCCTATGGGATCACAGCCCCCTCTCAATTAGAGGTGGAAGGGACCTCACCATCCCTGAATCATCAGAATTGGGGAAAGAACTATGGACTACTTCCGACTTACTGGTATTCTACTAAAGAGTTATTGTGATTTTAGCAATATAGGAACTTATATCACTGATGTGAAGGCAGTGGCTGCTGGAAGTTCTAAGGGCAGGGAGAGGGAGAGATAGGTGTAATACAGGGGCATTTTTGGGACTTGGGAATTGTCCTGAATGTCATTGCAATGACAGATACAGGCCAGTATAAATCTTGCCATAACCTACAGAATTAGGTGGGAGAGAGTGTAAACTACCACGTACACTTTAATCCATGCTTACTGGCAATGTTTCAAAATGTTTTCATAAGTTGTAATGAAAGTACCACGCTAATGAAAGAAGTTGTTAATGTGGGAAAATGTGGGAGGTGTGGGGAGTGGGGCATATGGTAATACCCTATATTTTTTATGTGACATTTGTATAATCTAAGTAACTTTAAAAATAAAATAAAAAAAAAATGTGTTTTAAGGAATTTTGCACCTATGTCCAAGAATGATATTGGTCTACATTTTCATTGTATTATGATTTTCTGGTTTTCTTCTCATAGTAATAGCAGCTTCATAAAATGACTTGGACAGTATTTTTTACTCTTCTATTTTCTGGAAGGGATTGAGTAGAATTGGTGTCAACTCTTCTTTAAGTATTTGGTAGAAGTCTCCAGTGAAACTATCTGGATTGGAAGATTTCCGTTTGGGGATTTTAAAAAAATTATGAATTCAATTTTCATAATAGGTACAAAGATATTCAAATTATTTCACACCAGGTGAGTTAGTTTATGTTTTTTTAAACAATTGGTCCATTTTTTATGCTGTTAAGTTTATGTATATAGAATTTTTTATAGTACGGTATTCCTTTTTATCATTTGTATGTCTTCAGGATCTATAGTGATAAGCTCTGTTTTAATTCTGACACTGGTAATGTGTGTCTTCTCTTTGTTTTTCTTTGTCAATCTTGCTAGAGGTTTGCCAATTTTTTTGATATTTTCAAAAGACTTTTTTGTTATATAGATTTTCTATATTTTATGTTTTAAGTTTTATTGATTTCTATTCTTTCTTATTATTCACGTGCTTCTGCTTCTTTTGGGTTGATTTTGCTCTACTTTTTCTTGGCTCTTGAAGTAGACCTTAGATTATTAATTTTCTAATGTATACAATAGTGCTATAAATTTCCATCTAATTACTGCTTTGGCTGTGTCGCACATTTTAACATATTGTATTTTCACATTCATACCATTCAATGTATGTTTTAATTCCCCTGATGTGTCTTTTTTTGGCCAATGGATTATTTGGCAGTCTATCGTTTAGTTAACAAGTGTTTGGAGATTTTCCTATCTTTCTATTACTGATATCCAACTTGATTCCATTGTGGACCAAGAACAAATTCTGCATGATTTTGATTCTCTTAAATTTGTTGAGGCTTGTTGATGGGCCATGGTATGGTTTATCAGTATATGTCCCATGAACAACTGAAAGTAATGTGTATTCTGCTATTGGTATAGTTCCTCATATCTCTGGGATTCTTTTCTTTGACTCTATTCTCCATGTTGTTCTGATTGTATAATTTCTATCTTCTAGATCATTGATTCTTTCCTCTGCCTCATCCATTTTGCTCTTTTGCTTACCCACTAAGCTTTTGTGTTTTTTTAGTTCTAAAATTTTCATTTGGTTCTGCTTTTTATCTTCTATTTATTTGCTGATAGTTTCTATTTCTTTGATAATATTTCAATTTTTCATTTTTAAAGCATGTTTGGAATTTCTCTTAGAGGCATTTTTTTTTTATCATAGCTACTTTAAAAATCCTTCTCAGATAAGTCTAACATCTCTCTCATCTTAATGCTGGCATCTATTGTTTGTCCTATCTCATTTTAGGTCTTCCTGCTTCTGCTTCTTGGAAGTTTTAGTGATTATTTTATTAAAACTGGACATTGTGAAATTGTTTAGCAGCATTGAATTGTATATTTGAATGTGGTTTGAGAGGAAGGTTCTGGATTTTATGTTTATTATTACAATAGAGGTATAAAAATGATCATAGGATCTGAATAATGCAAACAGTGAGCCCTAAGTTAAACCTTTTATTACAGTTAATAGTACATTTGTAAAAATGTGCTTTAATCAATTATAACAAATGTACCACAACAATGTGTTAATAATAGGGTGGTATATGGGAATCCTGTACTTTATGCATGATAAAAACATTTTTTGTATTATTGCTATTTGTAATAACATTGTTATTTATTATAACAATTTTGCATTGTTGCTGAGAAACTGGAACTTATTTAAACCTTCTGTTTTGGATGGCATTCTTTGACACCACTCTGCCATAGTAATGGGAGTGTGCAACATAATTACTACTTAGCCTCAATGGACACCCGTGTGAATGGGTGATTCTTTGTTACATTGGGTGGGAGTGGGCACCATGGTAAGGATGGCCTAGTTACTGCTGGGTAATGTGAAAATTCCTGCTCTCCACTAGGTCTTCTGACACCATTCATTAGGGAGGAGAAGGAGTACCTCATTATTGCTGGGTGAAAATGGAAATATTGTTCCCCATGTGATTTCTATGGCTACCATCCAGTAGGAATGAAAGTTTCAGCTTTCCCTGACACTTGGGTGAATGGCCCTGAAGATTTTGCCTCTCTAGGCTCCTCTCTACCTTCATAGCTTAGAGAGGTTGTCTGCCTCTCCCTATTAAGACTAATACCTCCCCTGTACAGAACAACACTGTAGAGACCTCTTACCTTCAAATTATCAAGTGCCTGCCCCTCAAGAACTCCCCCCACCTCCTTTTCTGAAGAACAGTCCCACCAACAGGCTCAAATTCCAGCATAACCTGGTGGGGGAGGTGCTGGGTATGATCAGAGAAGAAAGAGAACAGACCATATATGAGAGGCGAATCTAACCAATATATACTGGGTAGAGCCAGAAAGTGCCCTAGGGACTGAATATTAACCCTTTATCTGAAAGCCATTGGACAATACACTGGATGAGCAAGAATGCATTGATTGTGGGAAATTCCTCGCTGCACAGAACTTAACACTCTGGGAAGGACCACGTAAGATGGTGCAAACTAGGATGGAGCTGAGAGATTCGAGTAGACTGATGGCTCAACCTGAGTGAAGTGGAAATGCCCGAGACTGCCTTGGAAATTGTCTTAGTTTGTAGGGGCTGCTATGAAAATTACCACACACTGGTTGGCTTAACAAACAGAAATTTATTATCTCATGTTTTTTGAGGCTGAAAGCCCCAAATCAAGGTCTCAGCAGTCTGTGCTTTCTCCCAGAGTCTTTAGTGTTCTGTGCTGTTGCCGCAATCTTTAAGGTTACTTGGCTTGCATCTTTGACCCCATTACCTGCTGATCTGCTTCATTTTCTAGCTTCTTCTGACTTGTGAATTCTTATGAATGACTGCCTCTGAATTTCCTTTGCTTGTAAAGATGCCAGTCATATGGATTAAGTCACCTGTTTCAATTTGGTCACATCTAAAGATGGTCTTCAAAGATCTTCTAACAAATGGGTCCCCATCATAACTAGTAATAGCCTCTTCAAAGGTCCTCTTTACAAATGGGTTCATACCCACAGGATTGAGATTTAAGACTGAAGGTATCTTTAGGAGGACATAATTCAATCCCAACAGTACTCTAGAAAGGAAGGGACAAAATAGCTCAGGGAGATGGACATGCAGTATGGATATTTTATATGGGGCCAAAAGATACACAGGAAAATTATCTTCTATGAACGAGCCCAGAGGACAAACAATTCATGCAGGCCATCAAGAGAGTGCTGATGAGAGCATCACTAAGAAATTCAATGGTTATCTCTTCTCTGGTTAAGGACTGATAGGAGAAGTGGTTACAAAATTGGGGAGGTTGGTGGGACTCCTACATAATAATGACTAGGCGGTGGCACTTAGCTATCAGGAGTGGCAGTTATGGGGACTAGACTTCTAAAGATTGTGGAAATGTTTAATTGAACCGAGCATCCCTAGGGGTGAGAATAGAAGAGCAGGAGGTTGAGAGAAGTCAATGCAAAGTTATGATCTCTGTCGGGGCTGGCTTCTTGCACATATGACCTGTGCAGCTGCACAGGACCCCATGCTCAAAAGCACCTGTACTTAATCTAATGCTCTGTTGTTACCATTTTGAAATTTGTAATAATTTAATCTTTGAACTTTTACTTTGTTAGTGAAGTCTGATGGGACAATTGAACATATGCATGAGCAGTGGCAATAGATATGCATGTCCACCCCCAGTCTCTGCTCCTTGTTCACGTCCTGTGACCTTCACAATGCCCCCGTGGCACAGAATGCTGGTGGACCACAATGGGTAGGAGACTCAAGCAACTATGATGTAAGCATGCTATGGAAGCACCCAGCTTTCTTAGAGTGTTGTTGAATGTCCAAATACCAAGAAGTCAAATAAAAAGAGTTGAACTACTTTTGTGGATTTTCCACTGTTTGTGACGATGAAATCCATCTGCATGTACGAGATATAAAATACAAATTGTGTAAGTTAGGAAACTTCATGTGAATTAAATGCATTACACAGAATAAAGACAAATTGCAAAAATCATGCTAAGATAAAAATTAATGTTTTAATTATTATTTTTAAGAATTACTCAATTTATCACTGATCAAATTAACATAAAACATAAATAATTATATTTATGACTCAAACTGGCAAACCTCTTAGAACGAAATTCTCTGATATATGCTAGCACAATTTTTCGACTGAGTATTGGCAAAGAACGTACACTGATATTGTGCCACAAATAGTTTAAGCAACTTTTTTTGTAGTTTGAACAAGATAAAATATGTACATACATTACTTAAATATTAGGATTATATTTTCTAGAAAGTTAGTTTGCAAATGAAAAGAAGAAACCCAAATTTGCATACTCTAGCAGCTGTTCTCTTCAAAATTCTACTATTCCATGGAGATACTATTCTATCGATGGCATATGAGTTGGATCATTTTCCTGTTTATTTTGCAATTCTGAATTAAGTCTTTTTAGTGTACAGACTTTTTCACTCAAATCTTCAAAATTACTAGCTAGTTTTTCACAAACTAAAGTAAAAATCTGAGGAGAAGCCCATTCTAGTATTATCCCATGAGAATTTATAGGTAACTTGGCATTGATATTCTGTCCTGTTTTTATTAAATGGCCACACTGTATAATTACAGAAGAAAACTGAGTCACTCATCATCACTGATTTTTAACTTTGCTACTTCAGGTAGCTCTCACAATTTTATCTCTTCCACTTCTAATTCTGTTAAATTTACTGTTTAAGTACTTAACTTTTAATTAAAACAACCCAACATTAAAGTGGAGCAGATATAGCTCAGTAGTTGAATGCCTGCTTTGCATGTCCGAGGTCCCGGGTTCATTTCTTGGTACCTCCTAAAACAAAACAAACAAGCAAAAACAAGAAAACAACATTAAATAGCAAATAAAAACACCATGGCAATTTGGGAGAGAGAGAGAGAGGGAGGAAGAAAGGAAAACATAAACCCATTACTAACTTTAACAGCACTTTTTTCCTGCTTTTCAACAAGATTCTCCACCTTTCCATTTCACACTGATTCTTGCAAATTATGTAAGTGAGCCCTATCTTTGCCTCCATTATAGGAAATGAGCCTTTTTTTTTTTTTTTTTTAGATCTGGAACCCACTGACTGAAGAAATAGGTAGATCTCAATGTGGATGAACCCTGCCATACAATCGGCACGAATAAACTACAAAACTTCTTCCAGTCTTTAAATATAAACATATCCATATATGTCAATGGCTGTACACTGAGAAAAGGAGAATACCCAGACCATTAGTGAATTATGGGACACAGGAGGGGAGTTGACATTGAAAACAGGAGAAATGAAGCAATATAATTGCCCTATCGTTTGAGTGGGAGGATAATGGGCCAGATAATAAATGTGGAGTCCTGGCTAAAGTCTGGCTTACAATGGGTCCACTGCTTCTGTGTGTTCATGAGCTTGCCAACAAATATCGCTCATTCCCAAGTTGAAAATTTGTTCTTACATAATTGGCACTTGTAGTAACTCCTTAATATTTTAATGGGGAAAGCCTCTGAAATCCCCTTTCCAGCCAAGACTGTATGTAGTGCAATGCCTCATCTCATCCCATTATCTGTATATATTTGTTGGGGAGGAAGAGTGACAGAGATTAATGTTACCCCTAAAGATCTAAGATGCATGCATGGGTGATCCTTATCATGTCTTTATTTGAGTCACCATTCTGAGCTCAGAAGAGACCAGATGCATCGTGGAGAATTCTTGTTGGTTGCTACAAGCTCAACCAAATATGAGTTCTGGCTGCTTCTCACATAACAGAGGTGGTACCTTTGCTGGGGCAGAATAAAAGGACTCAGGTACTTGGTATATGAAAATTAATTGGTTGAATACATTATTTTCTATTCCAATCAATGAAACAATAAAAAACTTAACAATCATGTGTAATGAACAACACTATTTACTCACAGTTTTCCCTAGAGTTATATCAACTTTCCCACCCTCTGTTATAATAAAATTTGAGGAGTCCAGGCCACCTGGGCATCATGTAGTACTTCCTATTGATCCATTATATTGATAATATTATGTTGATAGGGCAGGATGAGCAAAGTGGCTAGTATGTTGTAGGATGTTGTAGGCTTGATAAAACACTTGCACTCCAGAGAATGTAATGTAAACCTGAAGGAGATTCAGAGATGTGACGCATAAGTCAAGTTGTTTTAGGTCCAGTGGTCAGGGATATGCCAGAACATCCCCTCCAACATAAAAGTTAAATTGCTGCATATTGCATCTACTACAGGAAAAGGAAGAAAAATGTCTAATGAACTATTTATTGCCTGGAGGCACTAAAGGAAAAAGAGAATCATTTTTCAGAACCGGGTTCTTTTCTTACCCCATTTTTATGAGATGTCCATCAAAATATTCCATGAGTCATTGAGTAAAAAAAAAAAAAAAAGTAAAAAAAATATATATATACACCAGTCACTTGGTATAAAATAAAGAAATGGGGAGGTGGAGAAAATGATACAAAAGTAGTAAGGCTACAGAGGAATAAAATTGTTTATTAATTGAAGATTTGTCTTTTCCGTAGAAACCAAGCTATAAGGTATCAATACATATATATATTTGGTATGCAAGCCTGCCTGCTACTGTTATAAATCAATTTTTAATTTTTTTTTTCTCATCCTCCATTTCCTACTATTCTGCTATGTCTCCTTCACTGGTTTACCACCCACCAATCTGGAACCTGATCTGTTTCATCAGCAAATTGTCATTCATAAAAGGCTATCATTGGTTTACTAATTGCCGCATGACTCAATCTTAAACTGCACCTTAGAGCCATTCTGTCCTGCCATCTGCACATTAATCATTTTCTCAGTCTTGAACACTTCTTTGTTTTGTTACAGGCCATGGCAAGCAACAGAGGCTTTTTACCTGCTGCTTCCTAAGGAGGTACCAGATTTCCATGGAATGAGCATACTAGCAGCCTCATGGGAAGCAGAAAATGGAGGAAGTAGTGGGGAAGTCTAATTATTTTATCTTTACATGTAATTTGATCGTTTGCTATTTTTTGAGGATATTAATTTTGCCCTTAAATTTGATAATTTTATTAAGATATATCCCAGGGTTGAGCATTCCATCATTCCTGGTCAATTTTTATTTGTTCTTAATTTGTGAGAAAGTTTTGTCTTTATCCTTAATTTTTTTTCTTACTTTAGTCAACTCTCATTGCACTTTTTACTTTTTGTTGTTCCATTAATGGTCTTGGTTTTTGCATTTCTGATGCTAATTACTTATCTCCACATGCTTTTTGTGAGGATTTAACTCAGTTTGGAATGTTATGTGACAGCTTCCTTTGGCCCCTGTTTTATTTTATTTTATCAGTTAAAATGCTCCAATTCACATTTTCTGTTTTACTTTTCTTATAGTAGTGTTGTATTCTTTAAGTTAGTTTCTGTTGTTATTGTTTGTTTTAAATTTCTACACGTGTTAGAAAGGGCATCCTTCACTGCACGATAGTGAAGTTCAGTTTCCTTAATGGAAAAAGTCGGTCTTGGTGGTGAGAGAGGAAGAAATGGGAGTTTTAGAAATACTTTTTTCCCTTTGATTCCTCCAGAGTCCAAAAGTTTTGTTTTTTTTTAAAAAAATATTCTATGCCTTATTAATTATATTTCTTTTTTATTTAAGATTTATTTGATTTTATTTACTTTCTATCCATTTTAACTTTTCCCCCCCCCCCCCGTTTTGCTGTTTTTGTGTCCATTTGCTGGGCAGTTCTTCTGTGTCTGTTTCCTGCCCTCTCTTCTCATCCTTCTCCTCCTTTTTCACTGGGATTCGATCCTGGGAACCTCTGATGTGGGAGAGAGGCGTCCTGCCACCTGCACCACCTCAGTTCCTGTTTTGTTCGGTCTATCTCGTCTTGGCTCTCCCTTGTGTCGCTCTCCTGTTACGTTGTCATCTTGCTGCACAGCTCGGCAGGACCTGGAGGCGCATCTGCACGTGGGACTTGGTGGCCCACTGGCCTTCTATATTTTTCTTTATTTTACTGGGATGTCCTGGAGATTGAACCCAGGTCCCTCCACATGTGAGACGGACGCCCAACCATTTGAGCCACATCTGCCTCCCAGAGTCCTTAGTTTTACGCCTTCTTTTCTTTCATTTCCATGCCTTCAGGGATCATCTTCTCTGTCTGCTTCTCCTTCAGAAGATGAGCTTCTTTGAGGCTGATACCTCAGTTCCCTCAGTTTCAATCCCCTTCGTTGTGGTCAGAATTGTGAACTACATGCCCCAGATCTGTATTGAATATTTTGATGCATCTTGTTGAACTTTGGTGGTGGCAGGGGTGTATATTAGTCAGCCAAAGGGATGCTGATGCAAAATACCAGAAATCTGTTGGCTTTTATAAAAGGTATTTATTTGTGGTAGAAGCTTACAGTTACCAGGCCATAAAGTATAAGTTACTTCGCTCACCAAAGTCTGTTGCCACGTGTTGGAGCAAGACGGCTGCCCACGTCTGTGAAGGTACAGGCTTCCTAGGTTCCTCTGTTCCCAGGGCTTGTTTCTCTCTGGACTCAGCTGCTCTGCTCTCTCCACAAGGCCAGCTGTATACGATCAGGGGAATGGCTCATCTCTCTTCCCGGGGCCTCTGCTGTCTCTCATCAAGCCTTCTCTCTGCTCCTCTGTGTGCTTACTTCCTGGGCTCCAGCATTAAAACTCCAACTCTCTTCTGTGCAGAAAACTGCTGTGCAGTTTTCTCCATGAGTCCCCACTCCCTTAGTGTGTGTGTGTGTGGGGGGGACTCAACATTCTACTGCCATGGCCGAATCAAAGCCCTAATCATAATATAATCATGCCTGGGTAGAGACTAGTTTACAAACATAATCCAATAACTATTTTTGAAATTCATAAACAATGTTGAACTGCTACAGGAGGTTTGTGATTTTGTTTTTGATTTGTCATGTCATTTGTTTCCTCTTCTCTTTTCCATGGCATCTCTTAAACTTCCTCTGCTCTGCACTACACACTTACAGACATATAGTCTTGCTAAGAATATTTGCCTTTGAGTGACTTGCATTTTCCTATATCTTTTCTTAATTAGTTTGGACTTAGAATTTTTCTTATTTATTGAGTCCAAATATTCCTATATTAAACATATTGACCATTTGTTTGAATTAGTTGCTATAAATGTGTTTTCACAATGTATTCTTTCCAGTTTTAATTGGCTCTTTTCTGAGTAGGTCATTAATTATTAAATAGCACTTGACTTAGTTGTAACCTCTTGGGAACTATTTTTGCAAGGAAACAATGCTATGATTAAAGCATATTTATTATAGCCATGGATAATTGGGAGGCACCTCAAAAGATAAAAAATATTTGTTGCCTATCTGACTACCAAAATTTCCTAACTTTTCCCTCATCTATAAGGGTTGGGGATGTATTACAAAATTTATATGGCATTGCAAAATTTTAAAATATTTTTTTAAGCAAATCAATTTTATTGCTACATATTAATAAAGCATGCAATTCATCCAAAGTGTACAATCAATGGTATTTGTATAATCCCATAGTTGTACATTTATCATTTCAATCATTATTAGAGCATTTTCATTATTTCAATAATAATAATAACAATAAGCAATAACCAGACAAACATCCAAGAAAATTCTTTTTTTTTTTTTTTTTAAAGATTTTATTTATTTATTCATTTATCCCCCCCTTGCTGCTTGTGCTCGCTGGGTCAGTTAACCACGCCGTGCAGGCGGGCTTGCCTTCACCAGGAGGCCCCGGGAACCGAACCCGGGGCCTCCCATATGGTAAATGGGAGCCCTACTGATTGAGCCACAGCCGCTTCCCTCCAAGAAAATTCTTTACCTCTTGATCGCTCTCTTTCCCCTGCCATACATTACTGCAATTTCTGGCTATTCTTGCACATTTTAAAAATTAATGAATTAATTAATTCATTAATTTACAGGGGAGAGTAGTTTTATTGAGATATATTCACATAGCATATGATCTATCAAATGTGTATAATCAATGGTTTTTAGTATAATCACAATGTTGTGCATTCATCACCACCAAAAATTTTAGAACAATTTCATTACTCCAAAAAGAAAAACTCCACACCCCTTAGCATTCACCTCTCAATCCCTATACCCTTCCCCAGCCCTATGTAAGCACTAATCTAATTTCATCTTTATAAACTGATATATATTTACATTTTATATAAGTGGAATCATACAATATGAGGTACTTTGTGTCTGGTTTCTCACACTTAGCATAATGTATTTTTTGTCTAATATTATCATCTTGTAGTATTAACATACATTAGTTCAATTTCAAAGAAAAATGGTCTTATATGTGCAATTTTACCTATATTCATATTTCACATGTGGTTTTACTAGGCTATACAGTCCCATGTTACATTTTTTAGCGTTCCCTTTAGTAATATACATGACCTTAGACTTTTCCTTTATACCACTGACATACCCATATAATAGTGCTGCTAGTTACAAATATTCTGTTGTGCTTTCACCTTTTCTATTCATTCACAAAGATTAACACACATTCTTTTTACTGATTCTTCACAAGTTAACCCTCAGTTTTCCATTCTCTAACATTTTTCTATTTTCTGGTGACCCATATTCAAGTTATTAACTCCATGATTTTACACAATATATTTGGTTCATAGTAATGCATTCATACAGTATGTGTCCTTTTGTGTCTGGCTTGCTTCACTCAATGTAATGTCCTCTAGGTTCATCCATGTTGTCATATGCTTTATGACTTCATTTCTTCTTACAGCTGCATAATATTCCATCGTTTGAACAGACCAGTTTGTTTATCCATTCATCTGTTGATGGACACCTGGGATGTTTCCATCTTTTGGCAATCATGAATAACACTGCTGTGAAAATCGGTGTGCAGATGTCTGTTCATGTCACTGCTCTCAATTCTTCTGGGTCTATACCCAGTAGTGGTATTGCTGTGTCACATGGCAAATCTATATTTAACTTCTTTAGGAACTGCCAAACAGCCCTCCACCATGCATATACCATTCTGCATTCCCACCAACAGTGAATAAGTGTTCCTAATCTCTCCACATCCTCTCCAACACTTGTAGTTATCTGTCTTTTTAATAGTGGCCATTCTAATAGGTGTGAAATGATATCTCATTGTAGATTTGATGTGCGTTTCCTTAATTGCAAATGATGTTGAATAGTTTTTCCATGTGGTTTCTTTTTTTGCCATTTCTATTTCTGTTTTGGACAATTGTCTATTCAAGTCTTTTGCCCATTTTTGAATCAGGTCATTGGTATTCTTATTGTTGAGCTGTAGCATCTCTTTATATATCATGGATATTAAACCCTTATTGGAAATGTGATTTCCAAATATTTTCTCCCATTGAGTCTGCTGCCTTTTCACTCTTTTTACAAAGACCTTTGAGTTGCAAAAGTGTTTAATTTTGAGGAGGTCCCATTTATCTATATTTTCTTTTGTTGCTCATGCTTTGGGTGTAAGGTCCAAGAAACCACCACCTACCACAAGGTCTTTAGGATGTTTCTCTATATTTTCTTCTAGTTATTTTATAGTCATGGCTTTTATATTTAGGTCTTTGATCCATTTTGAGTTGATTCTTGTATAGGGACTGAGATAGAGGTCTTCTTTAAATTTTTTTTTTTGTTGTTTATGGATATCCAGTTCCTCCAGCACCATTAGTTGAAAAGACTGTTTTGTTAACATGGCTTTGGTAGGTTTGTCAAAAACCAATTAGCCATAGAGGTGAGGTTTATTTCTGGACTCTCAATTCCATTCCACTGTCTAACTTTACACCAATACCATACTGTTTTGACCACTGTAGATTTGTAGTATATTTCAAGATCAGGCAGTATAAGTCCTTTCACATCTCTCTTATTTTTTTAGAATGCGTTTTGCTATTTGGGTGCACTTTCCCTTCCGAATGAGTTTGGTAATTGCCTTTTCTATTTATGTAAAGTAAGCTGTTGGAATTTTGATTGGTATTGCATTGAATCTGTAAATCAGTTTGGTTAAGATTGACATCTTCACAATATTTAGTCTTCCAATCCATGAACATGTGTGGCAGTTTGATATTGGTTATGAATTCTAAAAATAGATATTGGATTATGTTTGTAAACTGGTTTGTTCCTCTGGGCATATTCGATTATATTGGATTAAGGGATTTCACTTTTATTTGTTTAAATAAAGTGACTGAGGCTTTGATTGGGCCACATCAGTAGGATTTTGAGTCCCTGCCCCCTTGGTGGGTGGGGACTCACAAAGAAATTGCACCACAGAGAAGGGAGTTTGGAGTTTTGATCCTGGAGCCTGGGAAGTAAACACATAGAGAAGCAGATATGTAAGGAAGGAGAGAAGGCTCAATTGTACACAGCAGGGGCCCCAGGAAGAGAGATGGGTCATTTGCCTGGTAGTCTACAGCTGGCCTTGTGGAGCGAGCAGAGGAGCTGAGTCCAGAGAGAAACAAGTCCCTGGAAGAGAGGAACCTAGGAAGCCTGAACTCTCGCAGACTTCAGCAGCCATCTTGCTCCAACACGTGGCAACAGACTCTGGTGAGGGAAGTAACTTATGCTTTATGGCCTGGTAACTCTGGGCTTCTACCCCAAATAAGTACCCTTTGTAAAAGCCAACAGATTTCTAGTATTTTACATCAGCACCCCTTTGGCTGACTAATACAACATGGAAGGTCTTCATTGATTTCTTTTAGCACTGATTTATAGTTTTCTGCATATAGGGCCTGTACTTCTTTGGTTAATTGATTCCTAGGTATTTGAGTCTTTATATTGCTGTTGTAAATGATTTTTTCCCCCAATTTCCTCTTCATATTGGTCAATACTCGTGTACAGAAACATTACTGATTTTTGCATGTTGATCTTGTATCTTGCCACTTTTCTGAACTCATTTATTGGCTCAAGTAGCTTTGTTGCAAACATTTTAGAATTTTCAAAATATAGGATCATGTTATCCATCAATAGTGAGAGTTTTATTTCCTCTTTTCTTTTTTGAATGCCTTTTATTTATTTTTTCTTGTCCAATTGCTCTAGGTATAACTTCTAGCACAATGGTGAATAACAATAGTGACATTGGGCATCCTTGTCTTGTTCCTGATCTTAGAAGGAAAGCTTTCAACCTTTCCTGAATTAGTTGGCTGTAGGTTTTTCATATATGTCCTTTATCATATTGAGGAAATTTCCTTCTGTTCTTATCTTTCAAAGTGTTATCAAGAAAGGATGCTGGATTTTGTTTAATGCCTTCTGTTGAATGCATTTTCTACATTGAAAAGATTGAGATGATCATGTGTTTTTTTTCCCCTTCAATTTGTTAATGTGGTGTTTACGTTGAACTATCCTTGCATACCAGGAATAAATCCCACTTGGTTCTGGTGTATAAGTATTTTGATATGTTGTTGGATTCTATTTGCAAGTATTTTGTTGAGAATTTTTGCATCTATGTTCATTAAGGAGATTGGTCTGTAATTTTCTTTGCTTGTAGTATCTTTATCTGGCTTTGGTATTAGGGCGATGTTGGCTTCATGAAATCTATTGGGTAATTTTCCCTCCTCTTCAATTTTTTGGAAGAGTTTAAACAGGATTGGTGTTAATTGTTCTCAAAATGCTTGGTAGAATTCACCTGTGAAGCCATCTGGTCCTGGACTTTTCTTTCTTGGGAGATTTTTGATGACTGACTCAATCTCTTTAAATGTGATTGATTTTTTGAGTTCTTGTATTTCTTGTAGAGTCAACGTAGAGTCAATCTAGAGTCCTAGAAATGTGCATTTCTAGGAATTTGTCCATTTCATGTAGGTTGTCTAGTTTGTTGGCATACAGATTCTCATAATATCCTCTTATGATCCTTTTTATTTCTGTGGGGTCAGTTGTAACTTCCCCCTTTTCATTTTTGATTCTATTTCTTTGTGACTTCTCTTTTTTTTTCCTTTGTTAGCCTAGCAAAGAGTTTATTAATTTTTTTGATCCCAAAGAACCAGCTTTTGGTTTTATTGATTTTCTCTCTCTATTTTTTTAAAATCTCAGTTTCATTTATTTCTGCTGTAATCCTTATTATTTCTTTCCTTCTCTTTGCTTTGGAAATTGTTTGCTGTTCTTTCTCTAGTTTCTCTAGTTGTTCATTTAGATCTGTGGTTTTAGCACCTTCATTTTTAACATAGGCATTTAGGGCTATGAATTTCTCTCTCAGCACTGCCTTTGCTGTATCCCGTAAGTTTTGTTAAGCTGTGTTCTCATTTCCATTTGTCTCAATATATTTATTAAATTCACTTACAATTTCTCCTTTCACCCACTGATTATGTAGTAGTGTGTTGTTCAGCCTCCACACATTTGTGATTTTACCTCTTTCCTGTCTGTTATTGATTTCCAGTTTCATTCCATTTATGATCTGAGAAGGTGCTTTGTATAATTTCAATTGTTTTATATTTATTGAGACCTGGTTTGTGACCTAACATGTGGTCTATCCTGGAGAAAGATCCATGAGTACCTGAGAAGAATGGATAACCCACTGAGTTCAGGTGCAGCATTCTATATATGTGTGTCTTGTCTAGCTCTTTATCATATTGTTCAAGTTCTCTGTTTCCTTGTTGATCTTCTGTCTCGTTCTATATAATGATGTGTGTTGAATTCTCCTGTTATTGTGGAGATATTGAGGAGATATCTATTTCTCCCTTCAGTTTGGCCAGAATTTGCCACATGTATTTCAGAGCAACCCCAGAATAGATATTTATGATTGTTAGTTGTTCCTAGTGGATTTCCCTTTTATTAATACATAATGGCCTTCTGTATCTCATAACTTTTTCCATTTAAAGTCTGTTCAGTCTGATATTAGTATAGCTACCCTCCTGCTCTTTATTGGTTATTGTTTTCATGGGGTATCTTTTTTTCAAACTTTCACTTTCCGCCATTTTGTTTCCCTGAATCTAAGGTGAGTCTTTTAAGTAAGCAGCATATGGATAGCTCATGTTTTTTTTTTTTTTAATCCATTCTATCAGCCTATATCTTATGATTGGGAGTTTAATCCATTCACATTCAGTGATATGACCGTATATGTATTATTTACTTCCACAATTTTATCCTTCAGTTTTCATATGTCATGTCTTATTTCTGTCTGTCATTTTAATCTTTTGGTTATCTTTTCTACTATTCTTGTCTTCTATACTCTCCTTCAAATTCTCTCTCTCCTGTCTTTTTCTTTCAGGTTGTAAGGCTCCCTGTAATATTTCCTGAAAAGGTGGATTATTTTTAAAGATGTCTCTTAGTTTCTGTTTGGTTTTGAATATTTTATGCTCACCTTCATATCTGAAGGACAATTTTGTTGGATAAAGAATTCTCAGCTGACAGCTTTTCTCTTTCAGTATCCTAATTGTATCACACCACTGTCTTCTTGCCTCCATGGTTTCTGATGAGAAATCACACTAAGTCTTACTTAGTGTCCCTTGTATATGATTGTTTACTTCTTCCTTGCTGCTTTCAGAAGTTTCTCATCTTTGACGTTTGACATTCTGAGTAGTATGTCTTGGTGAAGGTCTATTTGCACTGTACTTCTTGGACATGTAAGTTTGTTTCTTTCATGAGAGTAGGGAAATTTTCAGCCATTATTTCCTCAGAAACTCTTTCTTATTCTTTTCGCTTCTCTTCTCCTTCTGGAACTCCCATGACATGTACGTTGTTGCATTCAACTCTCTGTACCCCTACTCAATTTTTTACCCTTTTCTCTCTTTGTTCTTTTCTCTCTTGAATTTAAGCTGTTCTTTCTTCTGTACCACTTATTCTTTATTCTATCATTTCGACTCTGCTGTTGTATGCCTCTAATTTGTTTTTGATCTCACCTATTGTGTCTTTCTTTTCCATGAACTCTGTTACTTTTCTATTAAGATTTTCAAATTCTTCTTTGTACTTACTCATTATGGCTAAGGACATCAATCTTTTTGATGTCTTTTATCTCTTTAGCCATATTGTCTTTCAACTCATTAATTTTGATTTTGGAAGTTTGTCTGCATCTTGTTGATTAGTTGTCTCAAATTCTTTGTCTTTTTCTTAGGCTTTGATATATTCCTTTTCATGGGCCATTTCTTCTATTTTCTTAGTATGGCTTGTAATTTTTTGTTGATATCTAGGCATATGATTAAGATGGTAGTTTACTCAGATGCTCAATTTCTCTCTCTTTCATAGGGATTTAGTGGTGAGAAGCTGTGTGTCACTGCTGTTCTTTGAGTCTTGTTTCAACCTGTTCTGGGTCTTTAAGATTTTCCCTGTTAGTTGCTCAAATCTGGGCCCTGGATCCAGTAATATGTTGCAGACCCACTTCCAAGGGCCTTGGGGAGAGAGACTGTAAAGCCTGGATAAAGCATGTCTTACTTATTTATTTTTAACTTCCTCACATGCACTTCCGTGGTCTGCCAGTAGATGGCAATCATTGGCAGTTCCCTCAGTTCAAAGCCTGGTCTGAGCTTTGAACTGAGGGACTGAATCAATGTGATAGAGGATCCTGCCTATAAACCGCCTATATATAAAACAAACAAATGAAAAAAACAACTCTCTTTGGGGAGTGGTTGTAGTCCAGTGGTTGAGCACCTATGTGCCATGTATGGGTTCAGTCCCTGGTACCTCCTTCTAAAAAAAGTATCTATAGGGTGGGGGAGGATGCCAGCAGTTGCAGCTGCAGCTTTTCAACTCACAGTTTTGCCATTGAGATTTTTTTTTGCCTTTGCTCTTCTCTCTTCTGGGCAGTGTCCAGACTTACCCTGGTGTCCTAAACCCTAGAAGACTTTTCCCAGCCTGTTTCTCTCTGTCCTCTAGCTATTTTACTGGTGAGAAGAGTCCTGTGTCTTTTTAGTGTGCCATCTTCCTGGAAGTCCTAGAACTTTTTTATACCACCAAACTTGTTTGGTTATTTCCCTGATTATAGAAGGTCTTCAAGAATAAAGGAAAAAATGAAGAGATATATTTATCACTTGGCAGGAGTTTAATGGGTTTTGAAAGCATAAGGCAGTTAGCTATACTGAAAGCAAGTTGCTTGCTAGGCTAACAATTTCTCTAAGTTACTGTCAGAAATTCATTGTATTACCAATTCTAAGGTTATTTACTATTTAATGGTACCACTTTGAGGCTCAATTAACTCCAAGGAAAATCACTCATATGCAAGCAATTTAAAAAACAATAACTGAGAGAAAGGAAAGACATTTAAAGAGCAGGACATTTTTACTTCCCTTCCAATCCCAACTCATGGGAAACACCTTTGCCATCTGGGTTTATGGCTTTTTCTTCCCTCCTGTCCTCTTTCAGTCCATCTCATGCCCTTCCATTCTCATACTTGCTCTCACATATCACATACTTTAGGGATAATAAAGCTTAATATTTTTAATAATATTTTCAGCAAATTTTATAGTTAATTTTGTATGTCTGGTTTTAAAGCCATATTTGGTAAAAAGTTGAGATCAAAACATTAGGTCAAGGGGAAGACAATTCTGTATGGATTAAAAAAACAATACCAACAGTAACAATAATGATAATGCTTTTAAAGTATCTTATATGTGTTAGTTGAAGACATTTTCTTATGTTATTTCATTAATAAAAATACCTTTGTTTTGGTAGATGTTTGATTATTTCTATCAGGGCTAGATAAGAAAGCTTACCTAATAGGATGATCCAAGAAATATATGTATTCTTTTAGGCATTTCCTAATCATTTAGAAGTGCTGGCTTTTGCTACTTGATCATTTTGATAAAATGTCTTTGGTGCTGATTTATAAAATACAAATATTGTACTGGTCAGCTGAAAGGGGTGCTGATTCAAAGTACCAGAACTCTGTTGGCTTTTATAAAGGGCACTTATTTAGGGTAGAAGCTTATAGTTACCAGGCCCTAAAAAGTCCAACTCAAGGTATCATAAGAGGTACTTTCTCACCCAAGGTACCATAAGAGGTACTTTGCGTTACCACATGTTGACACAAGATGGCGGGCGATGTCTGTGAGGGTTCAGTTTTCCTCTTTCATCTTAAGGCTTTGTGGTCCCAGCTTCTTCTCATCTCAGCTATAGTCTGGCATAAGGCTGGTCATTTTCCCCAGGGCTCATTTCTTTCTAGGCTCAGCTGCTCTGGTCTCTCCACGAGATCAGCTGTAGACTATCAGGCTCATCTCTCTTCCTGGAGCCTTGTCTATGGAGCATTCCCTCCTCTTGCTTATCTGATTCTGTGTATCTACTTCCATTTGAGAGTCTGTTTTTACCAACCCAAGGGGCCTGGGACTCGACACTGAGTTGTACTCTAATGACGTGGTTGGATCAGAGCCCTAATCATAACATAATTTAACCAGATTCAGCTAAATCTACTACACTCAAAGGGTTATCACAGCAGAGGAACCTACCAGTTTACAAACATAATCCATATTTCTTTTTGGAATTCATAAATAACATCAAGCTGTTACAGATAGGGAAATAATTTTAAGTGTTTGGAAAGCAACTTAGCTCTTAGTAAGTTTTACTTTCTATAAAATGATATTAAACACTGTTAAGAGTAATACTTTAATACAGGTAATTGGGAAGTCTGGTGCCCTACTGTGGACATATGAATTGTTTAACTTCTTTGGATTAGACTATAACACTAGTTTTAACTATGAAAAACTCACATAAAAATTTGACCAAGTGTTTTAGTCTGTGAGGCTGCCAAAAGCAATATAACAGAAATGGGTGGGCTTTACAATGGGGATTTATTAGCGCATAAGCTTACATTTCTGAGGCCGCAAAATACCAAATCAAGGCATCGTCAGGTGATACTTTCTTCCTAAACACTGGCTGCTGGCAATCCTGAACTCCTCTGTCATATGGTAGGACATATGGTAGTGTGGGTTGATCTCTCCCTTCTCTTTGGGGTTTCTTTGCTTCAACTTCTTGCTTTCTTGGCTTTATTTTTCTCTTTGTCTGAATTTCATTCTCCTGTAAAGGACTACATTAGAAGGATGAAGACCCACCTTGGGCCATACCTTACTGAAGTAAGCTAATGAGAGGCCCTACTTAAAATAAGTTTATACCCACAGGAATGGATAAGCATTAAGAATATTTTCTGGGGTACATAACAGCTTCAAACTATCACACTAAGCAATCCTAAGAATATTCACTAAGTCATGATGTGTGATGTGTAGCCATTTAAATATCCATCAAGATGAGACATTTGAACACATTTTAGTATAACTTACATGTGTAACTTGCATAACTTTTACTATGAGCATGGCTCTATTCAAATGCTTGCAGTCGTCACAATCATCTCTGTGGAGGTACTGTGATTATCTCCCTTTTTACCGGTGAGCAAATGGAATCACAGAAAGATTAAGTTGTTTGGCCAGGTTTATAAAGTTAATACGTAGCAAAAGTAGGACTTAAACCAAGCCAGTTTGACTCTAGAACTCATTCTCTACATACATTCTCTGATGATCCTGAACAAAAGACTCAATTTCCTAGAAAAAGAATACGATTTCAGTAATAGAACTCTAAATAAAAATTAAGAACACTAACAAACTGAAGGAATATCATTCTTCAAATGCACACAATTTACATTATCAATAGAAAATTGAAGAGCTCATTCTAAAGCATCCAAATTTTGGTATCTTCTATGTCTTCAAGTTTCCCCAAGGGCAATGACATACATCCATGCCATCTACCTGCTTAAGTGGGGAACAAGCATTAATGATGTATTTGCTCCCCAAATAAAGGACTTATATTCCTTAAAAACCTTACAAGAAGGATTTTCAATGCTTAAAATGTAAAATTCAGGTACTATTAGACATCCATTACAGGATCAAAAGGTAGTCATTTTTCTCAGTGTATTGCTTTGGGCATATTTCCTTAAGTTTTAGAATGTACTATAATCACAAAAAACCTGTCTTTCCTTTTGAATTTCATTTTTGAATTGAGAAGTTCATTAGCTAAATAAAATATTACAATGATTCCATATTTCTTTGCTTCTCATTTTGTTATACAGAGTAGTTTTATTATTGTATATAGGCAAATGACTTGTAAAGTCAATTTTTGAGGTATAATTTGTGCTTTGAGTCTATTTTGGAACCACTCTTTCTAAAAGCTAAATGACCGTTTGAGTAAGGTGTACTCCATGAGTTTAGTGTGCATCTATTAAATAGAGCTTATTATTTTTATATTATGTATACATTCAATAGTATTATTCCTACTACAAATTAAACCTGATAAAAAATTGTAGTAGGCTTTATCTGAAAAAATGTTTATTTACCTCTCCTACTTTTATCCATTCAGTGAGTATTTTTTTGAGCATCCTCTATGAGACAGAAGCGGTGCTAGCAAGGAGGGTCCAAACCTTTGTAAAATCAGACACAATTCCTGGACCTCTTGCTCTCCACAGACCAGTGGAGAGGACAGTCTCCCGTCTATTAATCCCACAAAGAACTTACATTTATCAAATGGAGTTATGCTTCTCTGAGAGTATGCAATAGAAAAATCCAAATGAGGCTTCCTTGTGGACAAAGTTTGTGAACTATCCGATAACTGTGGGGATGAAGTGGTGGTGTGGGCTGCTGTGGGCATTTGGAGAGCATTCTAGGAGAGGGCACTGTGAGAGTGGATTATAGGAACTAAATCCTCTAGGAACTGATCAGGGAGCTCAGAAGAACGCAGAGGAAAATGCTGTAAAGTAAGACTGGAGAGGGAACTTGAGGCTAGATCATATGGGGTTTTCTTTGTTGCTGTTCATTTTAATGATTTTGTTCTTTATCATAGAAGAAATAGAAAGCTGTTAAAGGTGTTTACATAGAATAGTGGTCTCATACTATTTTAATTTCAAAATGATTGCTCTGGCTGCAAAATATTTTTTCAACTACTAGTCTCTTGTGAGCTGGAAAAATAAAACAAATCTTTGTCTGATTATAAATGACAATATCATTTAGAAATACTGAATTGAAAATAAATAAATAAATAAATAAGTAAATCAATAAATACAACCTCTAAAACCAAAAGGCAGTGTGTCAGGTGGCAAGACATCTATAGCAGTAGTGAAGGTGAATGATGATGTAGTATGTGGAAAGATGAGAAAAGCTAACATGGAAGAGCTGTTTAGGAGGTAAATAAAATACAATTTAATAGATTGGATATGGGGAGATGAAAATTTGAGTGTTTTCTGATATCAGGTGGTGATAAAAGCAATTTGTGGATTATAGACTAAAGTAAGAAACTCCTTGGAAGTATATTTGAGAGAGTCTTAAATTTAATGGTGGGAGCAGATGTTGCTCAGTGGTTTGAGCACCTGCTTTCCATGTACAAGATCCTGGGTTCAATCCTTAGCACATCCTAAAAAAAAAATATATATATATATATATTCTGAAAGGACTCAGGGAAGGATGATTGGAAGAAGAGTGGGAATATGAAGAGATATTTCTGTCATAAATCATTAAAGAAGAGAGTGTTTCAAGAAGAAATGTTTATTCATTAATTTTTGAATAAAATTCAATTTATTAAAAAATATTAGGATCAATTATGGAAACTTGACTATGACTAGATATTAGAAGGTCTTAAAGAATTATTACTAAGTGTCCTATATTGTTTTTTTTTTTTGGTAAATAATCATGCTAAAGTATTTAGGGGCAGAATATCTTGGTGTCTGTAATTTACTTTAAAACCTTTCAGAATATTATAAAGTAAAATTAGCTATTTTAAGGGAAAGCTAAATGGTATCATATACTCTTGTGAGTCTGAGTTGAAAAGTGTCTTGGATTTAGCAATATAGAGATAAATATTGGCTTTGGTGGAATGATGAGTAAGGAAGACATACAAGTAGGTTGAAAAATGAATAGAAAAAAAGGAATTTGCGATGAAAAATCGAGATAACATTGTCAATCACTTTAGATCTGAAGGGAAGAAAAATGATTTTGTTTGTTTTGCTGTGTTTTAGTTAAAAAAATAAAGTACCTAGCATAATGGTCTGTCTTCCTTCACTAGGCAGTGCCCCTGTACTCAGGGGATTCTTGCTGTCCTATTAGAGAAAGTAGGAGAACTCCCCAGGATGGGAATTCGATATTCTTTTGCTTATTGTGTGACTCTCCACCCACCGAGACAAAGTCCCATGGACACTTGAACATATTCATATGCCTTAGAGGTATGCCCCAGGTGAACCTTTCCCATGCATCCCCTTATCACTGACCTTGATATTGATGATTGTACTTAAGAACCTTTTCTTGTGAAACTGGAACTTAGTCTAGTATTATTTATTGCCTGAGTTACCTCCTGAAAGCCTCCTTGTTGTTCAAATGTGGCCTCTCTCTAAGCCAAAATCAGCATATAAACACACTACCTTCTCCCTGGTATGAGACATGAGTCCCAGGAGTGAGCCTCCCTGGCAGTGAAAGATTTTTATCAAGCACCAACTAGTAATGCATTTGGAAAAAGACCTTGACCAAAAGGGGTAAATACAAATGTATTTTTATGGATAAGAGATTTCAAAGTGAGTCAGGAAGTCATTCCAGAGGTTATGCTTATGCAAGTCTCAACAGGATCTTATTGATGGCCACAGTAAACAGTGCCTCAAATAGTGGGAGTCCTGAGGGATCTAGAGATAACCAGAAACTATAAGCAGCAGACAGCTCAAGAATTCAGCACCCTGTCAGTATGCCTTACTTTGGAATTTATGCTTCCCAGTGTAACAAGGTTAGACTCATTTATGCGTTCTCTACACATAGCTTTTCTGCCCATTTTGTTTCAACCTATAATTAGCACTATACTTGATAAATATATGTCCCAGAGACTTAAATCTTTGGTCTGTACATTTACCGGTTGAGCCCTGACTCTTAGTTGAATTGCAACATCTACTCTTCAGTTCATTGAACTCACCCAGGACAACTAACAAGAAAATGATGATGGGCAATACCTATCCCAAGGATCAGAGAATGTCTGCAACTGCAAGCAAGATAGCTCCAACCACCTGCCTCATGGCATCTAAACTCCATCTCAGTTAGAAATAGAGTGGGCATCACCATCCTAAAATCCTCAAGACTGGGGAATGAACAATGGACTAAAGTAAACTTATCATTAATTTATTATAGACTTATTATTATTCTAGCATGGAAGGACTCTTATCATTGATGTTAAGACAGTGGCCTCCAGAGGTTTTGAAGGATGGGATAGGGAAAAATAGGTGTAAAATGGAGGCATTTACAGGACATTGTGTTTGTCCTGCATGACATTGCAGTGACAGATATAAGCCATTGTATATTTTGTCATAACTTTTGGAATTGTGCAGGACAAAGTGTGAAATATGGTGTGGACTGTAGTTCATGGTTAGTAGCAATGCTTCAATATGTGTTCATCAATTGTAATGAATGTACCAAACTAATGAAGGATGTTGTTAATGTGGGAAAGTAAGGGAGAGGGAGGGCGGTGGGGAATGTGAGAATCACTTATGTTTTCTATGTGACATTTATGTAATCTAAAGCTTCTTTAAAAATAAAAAAAATTTAAAAAATAAAAGAGCATCTTTAAAAGCTATGGAAAGGGTCCAGTTCAGGGGTGGGGAAGTTAATAATAATGAATAATGTAGATAATTTATTGAAAAATCTCAGCTCAGTGGGATATAAATATGAAATAATATTATTTTGCTCAGGCAGAGCTTTTTATTGTACTCTATGTAACCTAGATTTCCTACTTCATTGTAGGTTACTTAAAGATAGTTTCTTTGTATTCTTTAAAGTTCCTGTTACTTTCAATTACTTATCCTGTTTCATTATCTTACTTAAGTATCAGTCCTAATCATTTTTAAAACTTCAGTCACAAACTTGATTCAATTTTGGCCCCTGCCTAATCTCCAGGGAAGCTTCATCTGTGAGCCTGGCAACTTTGCATAGAGATGGTGTGAGGGCAGGATCTCTCTCTGGGATTACTTCAACTTCTGCTTCTAATTGATGTTGTTAGGAGCCAGGAAAGGGGTGTGGGTGAATAGAGGAGACTTATGTCTGCCTTCGTGACTGCCATAGTACTTGTAAGGAGACATCTTTTGCTTCAAGCCTATTCATCGCCCTTCTCCCCTTCTATTTGTTATTGGTGAGGTGTTTATGTGATGACCTCCCCTTAGGGTAAATCAGCATCATCTTGGAATGGTATTCAACTTTACGCATACCTTCAGTGGATCAGCCATGACTCACTTCAGCCCTCCAGAGATGTGTCCTGTCCTCAGCATGCTCCTGGATTGGGCATGCCATTGTTTGGCCCAATAACCAACTGGGTAGACTTATTTTTCTAGCTCATGGAGTTGAAAGCAATTCTGAGGTCTTCTTCTATACCCTCAGAGGATGACAGAGAATAGACATGTAGAGATTGTTCCTATTCCTTCTAGGAGCAATACACCTTGGGTCCTCAAAGCCTGCTGCACTTATTATACCATAGGTCTTCCTATATTCAGAACCCTCCCCTGAAATGGACATTCTTTGTGTGCAAGCAACCCTCATGGGTTAAAATGTTTCTCAAATTCATGGAAGCTCTGAAAAGGAAACTGTTCTATACTCTGAAGTTTCACAAGCACCTTCTCAAGATATCTCTGAGTACACTTTGCTCCAGTGGTAACACCAGGCTGGACATGTGCATACAGCAGTTTTGCAAGCAAGGAGATTTAAGTATCTTGTTTTAGAAGGTGCACATCAACTTTTTTTTTTTTCTTTTCTTTTTTATTATGGGTAAAAATCAAAATTCTCACAATACATACAAACATTTGCAAAATGATATATAAATATATGTGCATATATGTGTATTTGCTTACAAAAATGTTATTTATATATATATATATATATACATATATTTTAAGAGGTGCTTAGATTACCTAAAATATTACACGGAACCCACTGGGATTCCCATGTTGCCCACCTCCCACACCTCCCACTACATCCCACACAAACATCTCCCACAGTGCACATCAACTTTTCAAGTTATTCTCTTGGGGCTCAGTGCAGTTGGTTTCAGGGACGACTGAGCCTCTCTCCCTTGACACAAGAGCAAGGCCCACAGTGGCCTTTTCCAGGGGGGAAGCAGGGATGCAAATACAGTTGGTAGAAATGGTTGAGTACAGTAAGCCCTTCTGGGAAGTTGAAGGCTGAACTACTGGTGGCAAACTGGAAGCTTTTTCTTTAGACAGAGAAAGTGTCTTTTGTTTCTCAGTCTTAGGCCCTACTTGCAGCGAGTAATGTGCTGATAAGTTAGCACTGGATAGGGTGTGAGTGGAGATGTGATTTGTACAATTTGTAATTTCTCTGGTGTAAATACCCCAACAAAACCTATTTTAAGCTATCAATGTGATATCAGCAAACACAGAGTTGGGAAGAAAGGCACACAATAGGCTATTGGGAGCCAGAAGCTTCCAGCACCAGCCTATCACAGCCTGCAGCTATGGATCAATAAGATATTCGCACAGTTATTTTCACATAAAACAGTATCTCCAATGAGCAATTCAGGATGCTAAACATATATGCAATGATACTGGTATTATGTTTCCTCATGGGTTAAAATCTTGACTTAAAATTTTGTATTGGTAGTTTTTTATATAAAGCTGAATAAATTTTGAAAATGGACCAGCAAGAGAATATTGGCTAAATTATCTTTTTATTTTAAGTGCAACAAAAACATTCTACATTTAGTTAGTAGTTTCATATAATATCTGGGTACTGCTGGCTTAACAAAGATTGATTTATACATGTTTGTGTGTATGTAATTTTTAAAAGCTTTATTGAGATATTAATGAGCATACCATACAATTCAACATTTTCAGTGTACAATTCAATGGCTTTTAGTATATTCAAAGCTGTGCAAACATCATCACAATCAATTTTAGAACATTTTCATTTTCCCAAATGAAACACCAGTACCTTTTGCTATCACCCCCTAACCACTTTCTTTCCCCCCAACTCTAGGTGATCACTAATCTACTTTCTGTCTCTATAAATTTGTCTATTCTTGATGTTCTATATAAATGGAATTATAGACTCTGTGGTCTTTTATGACTAGTTTCTTTTACTTAGCATAATGTTTTGAAGGTTCATCCATGTTGTAGCACTAATTTATGTTTATTGTTAAATAAATGTTCCATTGTATGGATATACTACATTTTATATAACTATTTATCAGTTGATGGATATTTGGTCTGTTTCCACATTTTGGCTGTTATGAATAATGCTTTATGAAGATTTGTGTACAAATTTTTGTGTGGACATATATTTTCAGTTCTCTTGGTTATATAGCTAGGATAATTACTATATCATATGTTAACTCTATGTTTAAACATTTGAGGAAATGCCAGACTGTTTTCCAAAGGAGTTGCACTATTTTACATTCCTGTTAGCAGCGTAGGAGGGTTCTAATTTCTCTACATTCTCACCAACATGTTGTTATCCGCCTTTTGATTCTACCCATTCTAGTGGGTGCGAAATAGTATTTCATTGTGGATGTGATTTGCATATTCCTGGTGATTACTGAGTGTATGTATAATTTTATATGACTTCATAATGATGTTCATTTTATATATGCCTTTCTTTTAATGCCATCTTTATTTTTCCTTTTCCTTTTTCATAAGGCTCCACCATTTCCCTGATTTTGCCCTACTGCTCATACCAGCCCATACTTCCTTGAATCAGGTAATTCAAATTTGCCCAAGTAGTCATTCTTCCATATTTATTACCTGATAATATAGTTATATAAAAGCATATATACATACCTAATTGTTTTATGTTCATATGCAAGCATACATGTTTTGTCATATCATGCTCATTTCTCTGCATATCACTTTCTTCACTAAATGATTCCTATACAAACCTCTCAAAGTAAGTGAGAAAAGTATAAATTCATTATTTTTGTCACTTCATGATGCTCTAAAGTTTAAATTTACCATAATTTTCTCAGCCATTGCCTTATTGATGGCTATTAGAAAGATTTTCCTTTATTTATTTTTGAACAATACTATAATAATTATCCTTGTACACATGTCCTATGTCCTGAAGCTTTTATTCCTATGGGTTGGATTCCAAAAATTTGCTTGACTGAATCAAAGGGTATATGTAGTTTTAATTACACTAGATATTGTCTGTTATCTTTCCAAAAAGGCTATAGTCCTGCATATTTCCACTAGTAACATCTGGAGCCATCTTTTCCTCATATCCCAACAGTAGTAGATGTTGTAGCTCTTTATAGTTTCTGTGAGTTTTATGGTCATGTTGTGAGATTGCCTAGTAACTTTAATTAGCAATTCCCAGACAACTAATGAATTTGATCCACTTATGGTATGTTTTATTGTCCATGAGAATTTGGCCCTTGGTATAATCCTATTCAAATCCTCTGACTTTTTTTCATTGTGGGTTTTGCCAATTTTTCTCATCAATGTGGATAAACTTCTTTATATTATATACATTTAACCTTTAATGACATCTCTTTTATAATATTTTTCATGTCTGTTATTGATCTATTGTTTGGTTTACAGTATCCTTTTTCAAACGAATATTTTGTTTTATGTAATAAAATGTGCATATCTTTTCATAGCTAGGTTAAATATATAATGTTCTAGATATTATTTCAAGTTTTTAAAAAATTGAGCTCTTTATTTACTTGGAATTTATTTTTGAATATGGTAAAAATTAGTGTATTTTTATTTTCTTGCAGATGGAGTCCCAGTTTTGACAGTACATTTAAGGATCCACATTAATGGAAATGAATTATATTCTTATATCTATCTATATAAATATATATGTATGTGTACCTATTAATATTTTAATATGTATATATGTTTTACTGTCTATTCCTATAACAATATTGCATCAATTTAATTTTATAGTATTTAATTTATTGTATTTAATTATATAGTGTGTTCTAAATCAGGCAAGAAAGATTTCCTTTACAGTACTTTATTCATACATTTCTTTTTTTTTTATTTTTTTAAATTTTATTTATATATATATATAAATATTTTTTAAGAGGTGCTTAGATTACCGAAAATATTACACAGAACCCCTGGGATTCCCATGTTGCCCACCCCCCACACCTCCCACCACATCCCACACAAACATTTTCTTAACCACTTTAGGTGTTTAGTTTTCCACGTAAATTTTCAGATTATTTTAGCCACTAAATAATGCCTATTGGGACTCTAATTGAAATTGGATTAAATTTCTATATTAAAAAGGGTGAACTGACATTTTTATTATTTTAAGACTTTCTGTCAAAGAACATATTAATACTTTCCCAGTTGTTCAGAAATTTTATGACCTTCCATACATTTTCATACTTTTCTTCAATTAGTTCCTGTGCCTTCCTATTAAATTTATCCTAAAAGTATTTTATAGTTTTGTAACGATTGTAATTGAAAGAGTTTGTTCACATTTCTAAGGTTGTGTATGATTTATAACTGTCTATCAGCCAATCGATGGATATAAATATGTAGATATATATCTTAGTAATGCACACAGGGCTTTAAGATAAGAAACTTATGCTGTATACATTGCAAGAACTGAGACCAGCTAAGGCAAATGTAGGTAGAATGACTAATAATAATTAAATAATTATTTTATTTTTCTTTCTCCCCACAGTCAGTAGACAAAGTTAATTTTACATCAAGTATATAGACCTTTGATAAATGCCACTCTGATTTAGTTTCTCTCCTGCTAAAATAAATATCATAGAGTGGGATGACTTAACAACAGGAATTTATTGGCTCATGGTTTCACAATCTAGAAGGCTTGCTTCCTCCTGGTACAGTATCTTCTGACTGGATACCAACCTTTGGGGTTACTTGGGTTTGCCATGATGTGGCAATGAACCTGACAATGGATATGGTGGTGTCTTCTCCTTTCTCTTGCTGGTTCTGTTAACTTCCAGCTTCTGGTTACTCCCAGTGGCTTCTTTATCTGTGTCCAACTTCCTTTGCTTATAAGATCAACCATATTGGATTAAGGCCCACCCTTGTTCAGTTTGGGCACACCTTAATAATGTCTTCAAGGGTCTTATTTACAAATGGGTTCACACCCACAGTACCAGGCCTTGAGACCTGAACATGTCTTTTGTGGGAGACATGATTCAATTCCCAACAGCCACTGTATTTTTTGTTTACTTGTTTGTAATATCATTATCTAGCATGAAATGCTAAAGCAAATTTGAAAAAGATAAAATTTGGTAAAGGAAATAAAACACTGGACTTGAGTAAAAGAAATGTATATTTCTTATATATATGTGTGTACTTTTATTTTTTAAAAAAAGATACTTAGATTACATAAATGTTAAAATGTTAAAATATATAGGGAATTCCCATATGCCCCCCCTCCCTACCCATCCCACATTTTCCCACATTAACAACATCCTTCATTAGTGTGGAACATTTGTTACAATTGAGGAACACATTTTGGAACATTGCCAATAAGAATGAATTATAGTTTACATTGTAGTTTACACTCTCTCCTGCACAATTTTGTAAGTTATGACAGGATATATAATGGCCTGTATCTGTCATTGCATTGCCATTCAGGACAATTCCCATGTTCTGAAAATGCCCTCATATTACACCTGTTTTTCCCTTTCCCTCCTGTGGCCACTGCCTCCACATCCATGATAAAAGTTCTTCCATTGCTAAAATCACAATAAATCTATAGTAGAATAACAGTAAGTCTACTGTAGTCCAACGTTCATTCCCCAATTCTGAGGATTCTGGGATGGTGATGTCCACTCCACCTCTAACTGAGAAGGGGCTTAGATCCCATGGAGGAGATGGATGGTTGCATATATTTCTATATTGCTTGCAGTTGCAGACTCTCTCTGTTCCTTGGGATGGTTGTTGTCCATCATCATCTCCTTGTTAGTTGTCCTGGATGAGTCCAATGAACTGGAGTGTAGGTGTTGCAACTTTGTTGAGATTCTGGGCCCAGCTGGCACATGCACAGCCCATAGGTTTAAGTTTCTTGGACATGCACCTATCAGTTCTAGTACTAGCTATAGGTTCAAATATAAGGCACAGAAAAACCATGTGTAGGGAAACCACAACTGAGTCCAACTCTGTCACACTGGGGGGCATAAATTCCCAAGTAGGGCCCACTGGCAGGACACCAAATTCCTGAGCTGTCTGCCCTTCCTATAGTATCTTGATGTCTCCAGAGCCCTCAGGAGCTCCACTGTTTGAGGCAATATTTACTTTGGCAGTCAATGAGATCCTGCTGAATTGTTCATAAGCATAACCTCTGGAATGACCTCCTGACTCACTTTGAAGTCTCTTAGTCATTTAAACACATTTATTTGTACCCATTCCTCCTTTTGGTCAAGGTCTTTTCCAGTTGCAGTGCTAGTTGGTGCTTGGTTGTAATCCCTTGGCGCCAGGGAGGCTCATCCCCAGGAATCATGTCCCACACTGGGGGGAAGGTAATGCATTTATATGCTGAGTTCAGCTTAGAGAGACGCCACAGCTGAGCAACAAGGAGGCTCTCAGGAGGTAGCTCTTAGGCATCCTATAATACTGGGCTAAGTTTCAATTTCAAAAGTAAAGGTTCATAAGTATAGTCATCAATATCAAGGGCCCATCATATTACTTAATTGCATATGAAGTCTTCACAAATAAGAATTGATATTAAATTTCAGCAAAGAGACATTGGAATTGCTTAGTTTTTTGCATGAAAAGAGTTCATAATTCATTCATTTATTGAGTTGATCATTTATTTTTGCAAGAAATAATTATTAAACACCTATAAGTGCAAGATGAATGTCCTTGCTTTCTTGGAGCACTAATTTTAGCTCAGGTTTATGAAGGGAACTCTATAATAAGCAAAATAAATAAAGCTTGATCATAAGTTCTAAGGAGAAAAATAAAATAAGGTAGAGGATTGGGATGTAAGGGGCAGTAGTACAGGAGTAGTCAACCTTCTATAAGGTGTCTAGGAAAGTCTCACTGAGAAGGTGTCATTTGAGTGGAAGATCTGTAGGATATGAGTGAGTGAACCATGCTGATATCTGAGGGGGAAAATTCTAAGCAAGGGAACCAGCAATGGTAAACTGTCATATTTTGTATGAATATATGTCCACACTATTTATTAGATCCATTTGTTTTTCTGTAAAGCATTTTTACCTTTTAAAGGAATTACCTGTAATGATTGTTTCCAGATGCTTTGACACTGGCTTTCCTTGAAAAGACTCAGTTTTTCCCCTGAGATTACATTAGGAAATTTACTGAAAGTATTTGTTTATTCTAATTGTATTGGAATCAGTGTCTGGTGAATCTTAATCTTTATGAATCTGGAGGACAGGTATTTAAATGCTGCTACAATTTTATGACTCCAGAGCTAGAGGTTCAATGTATCTTTGGTAACCTTCCTTTTGTTTGGGGGAATAGCTCTTATTGGTGTCTCTAAGATATATAAATATCAAACCAGTAGCATCATTGATCTTGGAGGAAAGTGCGAAGCCACCATTAACCAGAATTCAGTCATCAAACTAGGCTTATTATCAGAAACATGTCTCTGAAACATTGAAGATTTATTTTCCTCTCTTAACTATGATTTTAGGGTGCACAATGCCTAAAATATATTGTTATTGATAAATGTACATGCTTTTTGTTTAATTGCCTGATCCCAGGACTTTGGGATACCTGACCAAGTCACCTAGATGCATTGGTCTGTATTTCCTCATAGTCTTTTCTTCTTCAGATGGAGGATAAAATAGGCCAATAGAAATGACTGACCTCGGTACAAGGTTACCTCTACAGGACAGGCCATTTCTTGATCCATTATAAATGCCAAATTTGTTTCAGTTAAGAAATCTTGAAGAAGAGTGAGAGTGGCTACAGCTTGATCATACACATTTGACAGCTGTTGGTTGGAAATGTACCACCTGAGTATTCAGATCATCATTTGGATCACTTGTTGCCAGAGGCCTACTGTGATCTGAAAACCACAACTCAATTACATGCCCACTAACCATTCTACTGTGGTCAAACCTTGGGTATGGTTGCCCCTCAGCACTGTGTTGAGAGGCTGAGTCAGGATATGGGTGATATTCTGTGGCATATTGAGGAGGTGCTTGTGAGAACCATGGAGGTCCCTGGTCGAGTATGATGGACATGAGGAGCAACAGAAAGGTTGTTCACACAGAACTTCAACTTGTAGAACCTTTATTAGCAACAACTATAAAAAAGGTTATAGGAACAGTTTTCATATTTCCCCTATTTTTTCACCATAAGAATTACTTTTCCTAAAAATACCATGTTATTTTTCAGGTATTTTCCCACTGGCACTTCAACTCTTCTTTCCAAGCTCTCTGCTCAGATAGTCAAATTTCCTGGCAGCCTAGTCTCTCCTGATGTAGAGAGAAATTACCTATCATTCTGATACCATAAATCACAACCCAAAAAACAAATATTGCTTCCAATGTTATCTTCCCAGCCTATACTCTTCTTACTGCCTTTTCTCCTATAGTCTCATTACAATTTAAAGAAGAGTTAAAATTTCTCTTCTCTTTGACCGCCATACTTCAGTATTCATCTGATTTTAAGATTCATTTCCAAGTGAAACAATATTAAAAATCCTCCTGATTCTACAAAGAACAAATTGTTTTACATGTAGATTTGTCTGGAAATTAGCCATTTTAGAATATCTTCAAAATACTATTTACACTAATTCTAGAAATGTGAAGATTAGACTTGAAATACAAATAACTTAAATACAAATAAACTTGAAACAAAGGTGAAATACAAATTATAGAAATGTGAAGAATAAACTTGAAGACTTGAAATACAGTTTTATTTTAAACATTCTCATTCTTTAAATTATGTTCTATTGTTTAATACTATTCTGGCTCTAAAATTAAAATGGCAATGGAGACATATTGGCCTTTTTTGTTTCTGTCATAACTTCCCTTTTAATGTTTCCCTGTTTCCTTTCCATTTATGTTCACTTGCACTTGGGAAAAGTCCATTTCACAAAGAACTCCTTTGCATGTCTGTCTTCTTTGACTATCTTGGAATGGAAGCTCCTTGGAGGGAGGACCTGTATCTTTTACATGTTACAAACCTGAGACAGATGAGCCCTAAATACATGTTAAAGCATCATTAGACCAAAAGCTTCAATCACTCTCTGTTTTGAACAAGGCCTGGGGATGTGGTGACAGCTGGAGTTTACTTGAGATTCAATACCTTTGGGCACCTTTGTCAAACTACAGCCTGAGGCCCTTTCTGTTGAAGAGATAATAGAAAATATTAAATGTGCTGACAGGTATCTTAAACAAGAAAGGGAGAGAAATGAAGGAAAGTGCCTATGGGACAATACATTTAAAAATAGTTTATTAAGAAGAGAAGAAAGAAAAAACTTACCATGGAAAATTATATATTTTTTAAATTTGTGTGAAAGGTACACAAAATAGTTTTGATGACATTTGAGTACTTTTTAATTTATTTTTTATTTTTTAACAAAGGTGATATCCTATAAAACGAGACTGATTAGAATCTAGCCTGCTGCCTTTGACATGAACTGGTCAAGATTACTGGATATCAAGACAAAAAGAATTTCTAAAATACTGATAGCATTAATTCTGAAAGATGTCTGGGTATATGAAATGTGCGTGCTTCCTGAAATACTAGAAATGTGAACAATATGAGGAAATTCTTGATTACAAAAATAAAATTATAGGAGAAAAAATGGTCCCTGTAATTTATTGATTGATTACAGGGCTAATCTAACAGAATTCCAAGAATGGAGAGAGTCAATAGTGGAAGAAGTGTTCATGTTTATTTTGGGGGGGAAGGAAAGTGATCAACATTTTTGCCAGCATATATACTTCTTTACAATATTTCTGTATTCTCTTGATTATTTTTTCCAAAATATTGCAAATGAAATAAATTTTTGGTATAAAAATCAAATACACAGCCAATATGAGAATGAAAATTTACGAATAGTTATTATCTTTAGGCTAATAGTTTAAATCTAGAGTCTGACTATTTAACTGACATTGAATGGATCTATGTATCTAAGATGAAGCACAGTCCTTCCCTAAGACTACATCCTTAGACAGCTTTATCCACTTTCAGTAAAATGGACCTTCATTACTTTGCTCTTACAAAAGAAAATAACCTATTTCATTATAAATTAAGAGTAAGGCTGAAAACCACAAACTAGGTGTGTTTCATATACACATACACAAATACAAATATATAAGTGTGTATAACTAAAAATATAATGTTTTCTCATAATATTCAAAGCTTAGTTTTAAGAAAACAGGAAATCATTCTCATAAAGAGGGTGCTTGGTTCTTTAGCATCTGATATTTCTCATTATTTAAGATAGTTCTTACTGTTCAATGCTTCCTGATATTTCTTATTGTGCAAGGCCTTGCTGAAGAAAAGGCAAAAAAACAGAGTATTCTTTGATCATGTGTTCAGTGAGAATTTTTAAATTTGTATGCACACTTTGAGCCAGAACAAAATCATATCTGATGACAATCTGCAAATTTTCATATTCTAAATTCAGTTTTGCCACCAAATAAGTGTTAGGTCATTGTGAAAATACAGTTTTTAATGTATGTATTCCCTGTGGAGTAACATCCAGTCTGGCATCAACAAGAAAAGGTAATGAGAAGTGTAATTGCCTAATATAAATGAGCTCAGTAGTGAATGTTTTCCATTTGAAAATACCACCTGTTTCTATTAGCATTTGCAGACTTCTCCATTCTGATGCACTATCCAGAACTGAGAATATAGACCACATCTAACTCTAAACTTAGGAACTATGCTGGTTTGCAGCAATTCATAAACACAATAAAAATAATATAACAAAGTTAAATGATGTAAGCTAATCTTAATTATGGTGGAAAATGTGTAATTTTATTCAGTGCCAAGAATATTGTTACAATAGAAAGTCAAGTTTATAATGTAACTTAAAAAGAGGCATAACACATGGTCCTGTGAAGCCATGTGGTTAATAAGTACAATTGAGAGTTTGATAAATTTCTATTGTCAAATGAAAGTAGAATGCATATTCTTCAAGTTTCATACATTTTGTGGCATTTTAATTTACCCCTTGCACTTCTAAAAAGCAAAACTGTTTCATAACACCATGTAATACATAGATGGCAGCTAGTGTGAATATAGACTAGATTTTCTATCGCTAAATAAGTGGAAGGTATCCTTGGAATTAAAAAAAATATATATAGATTTTGTTACTTCTATCTTCTCTGTTAATAAATTGAGCAACCATGCTTTGCCATTCCTTTAGAATAGCAAAATAATTGTTTTACGAAATGGGAGTCAGAATAAATATCTGTAATTCTTTATTATATTTTTTTATGGAAAACAGTTAAGAACACAGAAAAGTCAAATATATCACTGAATATACAATTTGGTGTGAAAAACTAATTAACATTCATGAAATTCAGCATATACATTTGCAATGCAGGGCGTTTTCCTGTGGCTATGCTTTGATAGCCTTCCAACATTAAAATTCAGCTAAGTAAATTGAGCACAATAGCAATAGTAAAATTTCACAGTTCAATTAGGTATCGTTTATATATTTAGCTTGTCTGCCTCTCTGAAGAAACACTAGCAAAGTCCCTATCACATAGTGTTTTATGTTTTAAATGAATCTGAATATAAATAAAAAATGAGTTAACTTTAGTAAATAACTTTAGAATAATAAACATGCTACCCTTAAAAGTTGAATAAGTAAAGGCTATAAAGTTTGTTCTGATGATATATTACTTTGGTTTGGTCCCAGTCCAGTACATGCTCAAAAGAAACAACATCTGTGTGATAGTACCATTTCTCAGATATGCTCATTAAGTAGTCACTTACTGAATGTCAGAGAAAATAATTAATTTTGCTAACCCATCTCTCCACCTGCTCTTTGAATCATATCTCCTTCACTCTTCACATCAATAGTCAACAATACTCTGTGAAATCAGCCTTTTTCATTGCATTTAACAGATTTATGCTCTTCTTTTTGAAAAGTTAAGCCATTCAACATTTTAACAATAATCAAAGCAACTCACTCAACATTCCTATCCAGCTACCACCTTTATCACTCTGTCCTACCTCTTCCCCTGCCCCCATTTTTAATCAAGTGTCTTTGTTTCCTAGCTTAAAGCAAATACTATACAATGGTTTGGCTTCAACAATGGGAATATATCAACTCACAGTTTTGAAGCTAGGAGAAGGTCCAAACTAGAGACTTGGGTAAGGCAATACTTTCTTCCTTTCTCTTCTGGGTTCCATTGACTTCCAGCTTCTCCTCCTCCATGTGGGTTTTTCTCATAAAGCCTCCAGTAATAGGATTAAGACCCAATTTCATTCGGTTGGGCCACACCCTAACAAAAAATAACATCATCAAAAGCTCTTATTTACAATGGGTTCACAATTTTTTTTCTGGGAAACACAATCCAACATACCAAACTAATCTTTTTGAAAGAGTTGTCTGTATTCACTATAGATAAGTGCTTATCATCTGCTCTTTCTTCACTCCTCAACCTCCATCAGTCTTCCATGCCCTGGAGATTTTCTTCTAAAATAATTTTTGTAAGGCTGGCAATGACTTTGATAACATAAAATTCAATGGACATTTTTCAATACTTTTACTTGAAACCATTCAAATATGTTTGCTGCTTCATTCTTCTTGAAATATCCTCTAACACTTGCTTCTGCTTTTCTTCCCACATCTTGGTCCTTCCATGCTTGAACCTTTTCATTCTCCTTTGCGTACTTATCAATGCTTACTTGACCATTAAATTTTGGAAGTTTTATATTATTTCTTTTCATTCTCCTTTGCATACTTATCATTGCCTACTTGAGCATTAAATTTTGGAAGTTTTATATTATTTCTTTTCTTAAAGTTATTTCAATAAGTAACCTCAGTGTACATTCATTTCTATTTTCCATCTATTGTACGTTGACTCTCAATTTTATATATGAACCCCTGAATTCTCCATGAACTTCCAATCTATATATAATTTTATTTGATTTTTGGTTCCATAATACAACTCAAACTGAATATATACTATCCTTATATCATTTTCTCCAAACCACAACTACATCTAGTGAGCCAGTGTTTCTAATCAAGAACAATACCACCACGAGTTAACGTGCCCAAGTCAGATATACAGTTATTATATGTGACACCACTGTCTCTCTCCTTGACTGTTTGTGGGTTCTAAATATACCTCTACAACATCCACTACTACCTTAGTTTAAGCTATTACCATCTGTCACCTGGACAATAAAAATACCTCAGTGTCCTCATATCTACTGTACCACACCCCCAATTCCTTGTCCGTATTGCAATCAGAGTGACATTTTCAAAGCCCCTATTTGATCATAAAATTCTTCAATGGCCTCCCATTGTTCATATAATAAAGAATTAATTGTCATTAAGGTATTCCTGATCTGTGCTTTCTAACTCTGACATCTCTTTCCTCCTTTCCTCTCAGTATCTGCTCTCCAGCCAAACTAGCCTTCTACAACTCCCTTGTTTCTTTCCTCTAAAACAGGGTTTTTAACAAGGGGGTTGTGAGCTTGAATTTAAATTAAAGAAAACATTATTCTTGTGGGCAAGTGTTGGTGTGAGTGTGATATATATATTAAATAATACACAGTACAGTCTGGAATTAGTATGGTGTCTGCAGTTTTCACTGGCAAAAGGGTCCATGGAACAAAAAAGGTTAAGAACCTTTGCTCTAAAAGATCACAGAATGGGAATTTGGACACTGGTGAAAGAATAAAAGCCTTTTCAAGTCTCCTAATTTGCTAAAATCTTTGTACAGAGTCTAATCTTGGCCTCCCTCAAGATTATCAACCCTTAGTCATTTCTATTGGCTTAATATTACTCCAGTTTAATTGACCCTAAGAATGGGACCTAAATAATGTGTTCCTTTTTATTAGAAATCTCTCCCACAATTCTTTTACCTAGTTAACTACCCATTCTACAAATCTCATAGGAGATATCACTCTATAAGGAAGTCTTTCCTGAAATCTCCTCTCCCCCCCCCCACAAAAACTCAATCTAGACCATTTTCTTTTGTAATATGTTCTCAAAGCATCTACCTTAGTTAGAAACTTTACATGCATTAATGTGATATTCTCCTCCACTAAGTGTGTAGATATAATGAGATAAGGACTTATATCAGTTTTTATTTGCCATTGTATCCCACAAACCTTTGCACATAGTTGGTGCTTAATAAATGTTTGCTTAGTGAATAATTGAATGAATCAATAAGGCAATTCATTACTAATTGCAGGTGTCTGAGGCTGATAAGTAATCACTTTTTTCTCTTCATTAAATTCTAAACCAGTAGGAAAAATGTACACAAGAAGAATAATAAAGATCAAGCAATCTGGAAAAACTAGATTGTGGAATGAGACTTTGTCCTATAGTCAAAACATTAATCTCTTTATATCCTTAGTTGAAATTCCCCCAATTCATGGACAGAGCAAACAGACAAACACAAGAGAGCTAATACTCAATTCTTTCTCTTTGCAATCATTCTGTACCACTCAGGTTTTACTGATGTGAACCACTATGTTAATATTCCTCAGAATAGAGGTGCAGAATAGGCATTCAGTATCAAATTAAGTTGGGTCATGGGATTTTTTAAATATTTAAGCTTTTATCATCCAAGATTGGGGTTACAATTATTAAACTCCATATAAGAGATGATGTTCCCTTTATAAACCAAGATGCTTTCACATGTGGTCAGCATAGAAATTGCCTAGGCTACAACAGATTAATTTTCTTTCTTTCTAGAACCATCCCATTCCGACATAAGCTTGCTAGTTATGGTCTAAATAAGCCCAAATCTTTTTTTTTTTTAATATATATATATCCATAAAAGTTTTTCCAGAATAACAAAAAATATTTTACTGAAACATAAGGTTTACAAAGGTTTCCAGACAAGCCAACAAGCCATATAAAATAGTTACAAGCTGTTCTTTGAAGGGAGAATTGTACTCTTTTTTTAATTTATTTTATTTTATTTTTTTTATTATGGGTAAAAATCAAAATTTTCACAATACATACAAACATTTGCAAAATGATATATAAATATATATGCATATATGTGTATTTGCTTACAAAAATGTTATTTATATATATATACACATATATTTTAAGAGGTGCTTAGATTATCCAAAATATTACACAGAACCCACTGGGATTCCCATGTTGCCCACCTCCCACACCTCCCACCACATCCCACTTAAAGGAATGCATATGGTCATTATGGCCCTGAATGATTAAAAAGTCTTATGATGAAGTGAATACTTAATCAAAGACTAGGAGAATTTCTTTATTATAGTACAAAATATGGATTAAATTGAAGAACACATTATTTAGCATTTTGTTTCAGTAAGCAAACATTGTATGGCCAAGAAACAAACAACAAAGCACATACAGACACAAATCCATTCAACACTATATACAAACTATGTGTTCCTCACTGACCTTTTAAGTTAAGGAAAATGATATTTGGAAAATCAATAGGAAAGTAAAGTGACAAGGCCACTAATGGTGATTACATCAAACCCCATAGGGACTCTTAAGAAGTCATAGCTTAAGAGTCAGCAAGTCTGCTTTCTTAGTCAGATTTACCTATCTGATATTTTAACATTCTAGTTAGCTAGGCAATTGATTACAGGGACACTGGTGGCAAGTCAGAATTGTTTAATTTACAGAAGGATGATTTTACCTCATATAGTGCAACCAGGCATCTATTTACATTCCTCCCACAAAATCATATATAAATCACATATAAATCTGTAATTTTTTAAGTAAACAACAAATCTATAGAAGTGGGCATATTTCTGGGAGTAACAAGAAGTAGTTACTCTCCCCTAGGTAAAATTCCTTTCTATTTATGAGAAATATAAAGGAAATTATCTATCCTAAATGTATTATAAAATAATCTAAATTTAATTTGTATTTTGGAAATACTAAAAAGTTTCCTAAACAAAAAGATCAGAGGCATTTTCGGCCTATAATTTCCTTTGGCATATATATGTATATTTTTAATTTTGCTTAAATTAGTGAAGAGTCGCTTAAATATATGAAATTGTAGGCTCATAATATCCCTTATATCCTGGAAAATGTTCTTGAGTTTAGATAATGGCAAAAACCATTTTAGAATTACTGTAAATCCATAGTAAGATTTAGTCAATTTGGGGGTCTATAATTTCCCCAGAAATAAATGTATTTTAGTCATCTTCTCCTACTCTTCTTCGTGTTGCTTCTCAGATGCATTTTAAAGTACTTAGATATAACCTATGAAACATGGTTAGGTTCAATTTTCTCCAGTTTATGAAAATTTCTAAGACCATGAAACCATGGTCTTTTCAATTCTTTCCAAAAAGTGATGAGGATAAAATGAAACACATCTCCAAGCTATCTTAGGTCATAATAATTCCTGGACACACTTTGTATGAATAGTTGTCTAAATGTAGATCTCACAAGGTAGAAACTCAACTATAAATATGTGAAACAAAGGATTTCTTCTGGTACATGGTAATTAAACATTTGCCGTACAAGAAATGCTATTTGTAATACGGAAATTCCCAGCATTAGCTTTCTGAGTTATTGTATGTATCAAATAGGATTCAATCAGACAGCACTTCAGCTCTATACTTGATGGCCATTTTAAAAAGTGACATCATCAAAAAAAGAACAAAAATGTAAAAAAACACGGTACTAAAAATACTATTTAAAGAGTACTTGTTTACTGTATGAGAGTTAAATCAAGAAGGTGGCACATGGCCTTGTTTGAATTCAACTGGGAACTTGCACATTGGGACACTCAAATTTTTCACCATTCTGCATGTGTCCACAAATGACCCTGCAAATGCCATGGGTATTGATTTGGGTTTGAAAATAAATTTCAGCAAGTAGTCAAATTCACAAATACAAAATCTGAGAATAAAAAGGGTCCACTACATACGGATTTGTTTCATTGGGGTTTAATTGCATGCAATTTTAGCAGCTGGTTAAGGAGTCTTCTCATCTGATGCTGATACTGAAAGGCAGGCAATTGGAAGGAAAAGATCAATGTTAGATGAGGTAGAGCAAGAACAAGGTGGAGTACACATGTACCAGTTAGAGCACATGAAAGTGGACTGAATCCATGCCAATCATTTTTGCCATTCGTCTTGGTGGTATAAGTGTTATGGAGAAGCTGAGAAGCTTTGTCATGAAGGCACGCATGCATAGCTGGCCCAAGAGGGTGAAAAGCAAAGGAGCATCCAGGAATGAGCAGGAAGAGCAATTTCAGGCCCAGTGAAGTAGGTCCGTAGGTCAGCATCAATGTGTATGAGCAAGATTTCCATCATCCAAATCTTCACCATATTCTCCTGGGAACTATCCTAATCAGAAACATAAAGCAAAAGGAAATCTGTAAAATGTATTAAGGCCTAGACAAGTCTACCTGTTAAAAAAAATCCCTGCAATCTACCCCTTATCACCTTTACACCCATGAATGTCTCCTTCAACCATAGTTAACCTATAAAAAAAAAAATAACATACTCAAGCTTCTGCTTAATATGAAACAATTATCCCACATACAATTAAAAACATGTTATTCTTTCCCAGAAGAGGATACAAACTCCCATTTATTATCTTTGGGTGATGTTCATTCTTCTAGCTGAATTGCTTCCCCCTTTTAATAACCTGTAGCAAAATAACTGATATATAACATTAATTACTACCAACAGATTTTATTGCAGATGATAAGGACATGAGAAAGTGGAAGAAAGAACATAATATATATATATACTTCCAAAACTATGAAGCCATCCAGATAAGGAAGAAATAATTATAACAATTACAGTCCTCATTTTTGAAACTGATTACATGGTCATAGCTGGTATTTATAACTACCTTCTTCCACTACCCAGCCCAATTCCCTTTGCCTTTAACAACACACTGCTGATCATGGTTTCTTGCCAGTGGAATTACCCAAATCTTTATTTCTGGAGGACATTGGTCATTGTCAATATAGCCTGAATTGGTCGGTTGTAGTTTTCCAATTACTTTCATTACAGTTATGAGAGTACTAGGTGATATCCTAGAAGATCTTCTGCATTGCAGACATATTCCTGCCTATTCCTATTGTGCATTAGAAACCCAATATCCTGTGATATTCAGGACTAGTCACCTCAATCATTATAGTAGCCTATTCATTTCCTTTTTTTTTTTTTAATTTATTTTTTATTGTGGGTAAAAATCAAAGTTTTCACAATACATACCAATATTTGTAAAATGATATATAAATATATATGCATATATGTGCATTTGCTTACAAAAATGTTATTTATATATATATAAATATATTTTAAGAGGAGCTTAGATTACCTAAACTATTACACAGAACCCACCGGGATTCCCATGTTGCCCACCTCCCACAACTCTCACCATATCCTACACAAACATTTCCCATAAGTGTGGCCCACTACCCTCAATGGACTTAAACATCCTGGGGCCTTGCCACCAACCATAGATATTCATTTCTTTTTGATTCATTAGCAAGAAGAGCCTGAAAGAGCTAGGTAAATCTTTCAACTACCATTTCAATGGAGTTATTTTATGTCTCCTGGAAGCCTTCCTCCTTTGGAACTAAGACCTGTAGTTCAGAAGATCCTAAAGACATGGGGATGATTAGCAAAAATTTTGCTAATGGATAAATAAGAATAATAATGAGGAAATCCACTCCCATTTCTACCCTTTGATTCAAATACCTAAGAATCCTGGCTATAGGGGAAATAGCACCATCTATTGTATACTTAATTGGAGCATATACCACATTCTGGAAGACATTACCACAATCACATGAGGAATTGCCACCTACATGACACTGTAACCAGCCATCAAAGAACCATTCTATGTTTCTATGAAGCCAACTGCTTCAGGATCATGGAGTACATTGTAAGGTAGGTAAAGTTCATTAGTTTGGACTCATTACCATATTTAATTTGCTGTGAAATTTTTAGTTTCCTCATCAGAAGCAATGTTGTCTGGAATACCAGGGTGGTGGATAAGGCGTTATGTAATCCAAAGTTGACAGCTTAGTAGAAACATAGTGGTCAGATAAGGAAATGTCAGATCCAGAGTAAGCACCTGTTCCAGTAAGAAAAAAACAAACAAAAAGAATACAGCTCGTTCAATAATAGAAGCTGTCTAATGTAATCAACCTGCCATTAGATAGTTGGCTTGTCTTTCCACGGCATGGTGCCATATTGGGAGTTCAGGATTAGTTCTTACAGTTGGAAAAATAGGCACTTAACAGTGGCTGTAGCTAGATGTGCCTTGATGAATGGAAGTCCATGTTGTTGAGTCCCTGCAGAGCCTCCGTCTATGCCATCATAGGTACTTTCTTCATATGCTCTTTGTGCAATGATAGAAGTGGCTAGGGGAAAAGGCTGCCTGGAATCCATCAAACGAGTCATCCTAGCCACTTCATTATTAAAATCCTCCTCTGTGGAGGTCATTATTTGATGAGCATTTCATGAGGAGCACAAATATCTTTTAGCCTTGTGTCCATTTAGAGATCTATCCACAGCTCTTCTCTATACTTACTTTTTTTTCTTTCATTAAAAAGAAATATTTTAAAAGATGCTTAGATTACATAAATGTTACAAAAATTATAGGGATTCCCATCTTCCCCACCTCCCACACCTCCCACAACCTCCCGCATAAACATCTTTCATTAGTGTGGCACATCACCTGCAATGGATATACACATCCTGGGGCTTTGCCACTAAGCATGGACCATAGTTCACATTGTAGACCACACTATCTCCCACATAGTTCTGCATGGTATATGCTGATGTAAAATGGCCTATATCTGTCATTGTAATGTCACTCAGGATAATTCCCAAGTCCTGAAAAAGCCCCTGTATTACAACTGCTTTTTCCTTCTCTGCCCTGAAAGTGTCTAGTGGCCACTGGCTCCACCTCACTGTTATAATTTCTTCCATTGCTTGAATCACAATATGTCTACAACAGAATACCATTAAGTCCATTCTAGTCCATAGCTCTTCTCCCAATCCTGAGGAGTCTGGGATGGTGATGTCCACTCCACCTCCAAGTGAGAGGGGGCTTATACTTACTTTTTAACAATTATCTAATTATATTTCTTTCCAGTCCCTAACCATACAGCCAAAACATTGGCCATACTCCATGATTTGCTATAGATTCATATGTTTGACCAGATATCTCTCCTTCCAGGCCAGTTGATCAACTGGCTACACTGCTTAAAGCTCTGCTCCTCTGAGAGAATTTTGCTTCATCTTTGTCTTTAGGGAAAATTCTGGAGTGTTGATGTAGTGATAGAGCTGCCTACTTTTATGTGGTGCTTGCTTATCTTGCAGAACCATCTGTAAACCAAACTCGAGTATTTTTCTTCTTCAGTCAACTGAACATAGAAAACAACTCATGAGGTCATGATTGTGCTTTGAGAGAGAAAACTATGTAGCATTAGTAGAGGACATAAGCATCTATCTTACTCTCTTAACTTTCTCTTATTTGTGCCTACAAGACCAACCTGTGTCAGAACTCACATATACAACTTGCATTTGATGATGTTGTGTGTGCTTCTGTGCATGTCCAATTATTTACCATGCAACATTTACTTATTTAAATGCCTGCTTCTCAAGTCACATAGCAACTGGGTGTCCCATGGTCAAGCATTCAATTTTCACTAAGGTCCAGTAGGAAGCCACTTATCTTCCCAGTAAGAAGGTAAGAGTATTTATCCTCAAAGGATGGCATTGTTTTGCTCCAAAACCCTAAAAGTTTCCATGGTGATTCACCAAAAGCTCCAAACAGTATCCCTATGCCCTACTGATCTTCCAGCCATGCAATCTTCTGGGTCATACAGTCCAAGAGGCAGAGCCATTTGCGTGGTAATCTAGACCTGTTGCAGTCTTTTCTTGTACAGGGCCCTACTCACAACTGGCTGGCTTTTGGTACACTCAGTAAATGGATCAGAATAACACATTTAAATAATGTATATGTTGCCTCTAAATTTCAAAGAAATTCACTAGGCATTGTGCCTCTTTCTTAATAATAGGAAGGGCCAGATGCAATAGCTTATCCTGGAAGGGATGTCTTGACATAACCCAGACCACTGGATCCCTTGAAATTTCACCAATAATATAGGCTTCTGTATTATTCTGGGCTTTATTTACCATTCTTTGGCATGCACGTATCTTACCAATGTGTCTAGAGTAGTCTCTAATTCCTATTTATTGGGTCCCATCAGTCTCAGATCAATGTAAGGGACTAGTTGCTCTACTGTGGAATGGCTCTACTAGTTGCTCTTGTGTCAGTCATGATGCCTACAGACTAGAACATGACATAGAGCTGGAGAGTTGGTAAGTCTCTGAGGTAGAGCAGTGCAGGTGTATTGCTGGAAGCAAACTGCTTCTGATGGTCTTTATTAACAGGTATAATTTAAAAACTTTCCCCAGATCATTAGCTGAATGCCAAGTGCCAAGAAATATTTTGATCTGCTCAAGCAAAAAAACCATATCTGGTATAGTAGCTGCATTTAGAGTAATGACATAATAAAGTTTTAAATAACCCACTCTCATTCTCCAAGATCTATCTGTGTTCTGCAAAAACCAAATAGGCAAGTTGAAAAGGGATATGGCAGGAACTGCTACCCTCCATTTTTTTAAGTCCTTGTGGGTGGAATTTCTACTGGCTTTTGGTTTAATATTGTCATGGGTAGAACCATATTAAGGGCTTCCACTTGGACTTTCCTACCATAATACCCCATACTCCATGGGTCATGGGACACATGTGGGGGTTCTGCCAGGTTATGAATATTTATATTCCAATTATGCCTTCCAGAACTATGTACATAACCAAAAGGTAGGGTCCATGGAACCACTGGGTTTACTCTGATATGGATATGAGGCCAAGTTCCATTCATGCCCTGACCTCCCTACACCCCTGTTCTGACTGGGAAACTATCATGATGTTTTGAGTCTCCAAGAATCGGTGTCAATTCAGAGCCAGTGTCTAGTAATTCCTGCAAACTTTGATTACTTCATCCTCCCCAAAGCAGTCATCCTGGTAATTGGCTGCAGGTTCCTTTGGGAAGGCTGGAACAAAGATTAATGGTATTAATAGTTGACAGTGTAGCAGGGTGTTCTTCAAGGTAATCCAACCTCCACTTCATTGAAGGGATTCTGCATTTATGAACTGGCTTAAATCTGGAATTGATAGAGGGGCATTGAGTCCCTGTTTTGGTGCTTCAAGTCAGCCTTCTGATCGCTAGACCCAGTATCTTTTGGTTAATACAAGTCAAGAAAGATTTTAGTAGGTTGTCCATCAATTTCAATTCTAGGAACACTATGATCAACTAGCCAAAGATTTCTTTGAGTCAGATTTTTCTGACCATTGCTTTGGCTGTGCTGTTCCTTATGGTAACTGTTTATGGCTGTTACATGCTGCCATTTGACCCCTACAACCCCAGATTCCATCAATACACTGTTTGGGAAACATAGTTTGATAGCAGCAGTTCCTACTCTAATTTTTGATCTGCAGAGAAGATCCACTACAGAATTCTTCAGTAATGTTAGGGCTTTGTTCACAAGTTTATTTCTCCCTGCCATGGTAAAAGGATTAGCCTCTGGACCTCTCCCAGAGAAGGTGAACAGATCTTACATGATAAATTTCAATCTCCCTGTAATAGAATTCTAAATGTCTCTCTCCCAATGACACTCAACTTTGTATAATCTGCTTCCTTTGAATGCAAAGAGTAACTGTGAATATAATGAGATATCACTTGTGATTATGTTACTTTATATGTGAAAGGGATTTTTTTTTTTTTTTTTGGTGGGCCAGACTTAATCAGATGGGCTTTTAAAAAGAAGACTGTGCTCTCCTGCTAGGCTGAGAAGAGTAAAGCAAAAACAAACACACAAACAAGCAAATAAAAAAAACATGTTGTTAAACTGCCTAAGGAGAAGGATGCTCTCTAGGAATTGAGAGAAATGTCCATCTGACACCTAGCAAGAAAATGGGGGCCTCAGTCATATAACCAAAAGCAATGGAATTCTATAAATTATCTGAATGGGCTTCAGATGAAATCCACAGCCCTGGGAACACTTTGATTTTAATCTGGTAAAATCCATATCAGAAGACTCAGCTAAACAGTACCCAGGTTCTTGAACTGTGGAAATAGATAATAAATTTGATCTGTTTTAAGTTTCTATTGTTTTGGTAATTTGTTGTGGCAACAATAGAAAATTAATATATTCCATTACCCTTTGGATACATTCTCCTACACTGTACCAACCAAGTGAAAAAGACAAGTCCACACTCAAGGGGAAGGGATTACATAAATTTGTATATAAAAGGAGGCAGGGATTATAGGAAGCTGTATTAAAGATTGCCTATCATATTGTCCAAAAATAAATGTTAGTTTATAACAGAAAGTTTCAAGAAGTAAATTTTAACATCCCCTTAAATCAATTGCCAAATTTAAACTTTCTCAAGTAAGGAAGTCCTAAATTTAATTCATTGGAAAATTTATAATAGAGATTACTTTTTTCCTTTATTTTTAAAGAAGTTTCAGATTACGTAAAAGTTATATAGAAAATATTGGGAATTCCCATATATCTCCCCCTCCCCTAATATACATTACATTTAACGACATTTATTTCTGTGTAAAACATGCTTCTTTCAAGCAATCCTGACTCTTGTAGGTCTTTTGAAAATGATAGAGAATTAATAGCTAAAATTGAACTGTAACTAACACAACATGACCCAAAGACAAATTTTTAAGTCCAGGAAACATGGCTACCTATAAATACTCAGATTTCTTAAAACAAAATCAACTAATATTATTTTCTAAAAAAGATATTTTGCATACAGCAATTCTTAATGTAATTCTCATAGTTTTAACTTAGCCTCTATCTGAGCCAAAGACTTTAGTATGTATGTATACTGTGTCAATTATAAAATATTTTTACTAGTGATTTGCTTTGCTAGGAATCCAATGAGATTTAACTTTTCACTTTCTAAGATATTTTAAAAATCAATTGTACAAACATAAAATGTAGTTTTGGCTTTATGAATGTCACAGCTCCAAAATTTAATTTTGTTTTGTATACTCAAAGTATTAATTACTGAATTATATCCCATCTCTGACAAAATAAAGAATTTGAGAAATAATTACATCCTCTGATTAGTGAAAGGGAAAAACAAATTAATTTAAATCAAGTATTAATTTTATAAAATCAAAATCGGTTAGAAGATAATATGTCTCCTGAGACAACTATTTGAAAGGAGTAAAGGTAGTGATGCAATTCTCCATTTAATTATGTGTCAATTCAAGTGTTTGTTATGGTAATTCTTAAATGGGTCCAAAATATGTTTTTCTTGCTTTATATTTACAAGGTTATCTGTCACATATTGAAAAAAAGAGCTGAAATATATCCACGATTCTAATAATGATCAGTAGCCTCTTATTTAGGAATTAATTTTATTCCATATATTCTTTATGTTCTTTTTTTAATTACTATTTTTTTATTTTTAAAGAAGTTTTAGAATATATACATGATACATTAAGATATAGGAGATTCCCTTATATCTCACCTCCTCCCTTTCCCACACTTTCACACGTCAGCAACATCTTTCATCAGTATGATACATCTGTCACAATTAATGAATACATACTGAAGCACTGCCATTAACTACAGACTAGACTTGCATTATAGCTTAGACTATGTCCTGCACAATTTTGTAGGTTATGACAAAATATATAATGACCTGTATCTGTCATTGCAATGTCATGCAGGAGAATTCTAATGTCCAGAAAATGCATAATAGGTATCATATTATACTTATTCTTTTTTCTCCCTCCCAGAAACTCTGGTAGCCACTGCCTTTATATCAATGATAAAATTCTTCCATTGCTAGAATAATAATAAGTCTATTATAGAAAATAACAAATCTACTTTAGTCCACTGTTCATTCCCCAATCTTGAGGATTTTGGGACGGTGATGCCCACTTTCTAATTAAGAGGGGGCTTAGATCCCATGGGACAGAGGGAAGGAACTATCTTGCTTGGAGTTGCAGAGTATCTCTGTTTTTGGGATGGGTGTTGTCCATCATCATCTTGTTTGTTGTTCTGGGTGAGTCCAGTGAACTGGAGAGTAAGTGTTGCAACTGTGCTGTGATTCAGGGCTCAAGTAGCACATGAATGGACCAAAAATTTAAATCTCTGGGACATACATTTAACAAGTATAGTGCTAATTATAGGTTCACATAAAAGGGGCAGAAGAGCCATATGTAGGAAAACTATAAATGAGTCTAACTCTGTTACACTGGGGAGCATAAATTCCAATGTAAAGCCCACTGACAGGGTGCTGAATTCTTGAGCTTGTCTGCCCTACTTATAGTGTCTGGATGTCTCTAGAGCCCCCAGAAACCATGCTGTTTGAAGCACTGTTTACTGTGGCAATCAATGAGATACTGCAGAGATTTGCATAAGCATAACCTCTGGAATGACCTCCCAACTCACTTTGAAATTTCTTAGCCATAAAGGCTCATTTGTATTTAATATTTCCCTCTTTAAGTCAAGGACTTTTTCCAGATGCAGTGCTAGTTGGCGTTTGGTAATAATCCATCGATGCCAGGGAGGTTCATCCCCGAGAGTCATGTCCCACGCCAGGGGCAACATGCTGGGTTTGGCTTAGGGAGAGGCCACATTTGAGCAACAATAGATGGAACATAGGGCACTTTTAGGGCATTAAAATTGTTCTGCACAATCTTGCAATAATGGAGAAGAGGCCATTTTAAATTTTGTCAAAACTTGTAGAACTATAAGGTCCAGAATATAAACTACAATGTAAACTATTGACTATGGTTAGTAGCAATACTTCAGTATTTGTACATCAGTTATAACAAATGTATTATCTGCATGTAAAATGTTATTAATAGGGGAAAGTGTAAAAGGGGGAGGGTGTTGAGTATATGGGAATTCCCTGTATTTGATACATGACTTTCCTGTAACCTAAAGCTTCTTTAAAGATAAAATGAAAAGAAATAAGACACTGGGGGAGTATATGGAAGAAATTGTCGCTGTACGAACAAGACAACAGATCTTACAGTGATGACAGTCACATGTTTAAAAATTTTATGTTATTTCATTTTTTTTCTTTTTTTCTACTTTGTTATTTTTAAAACTATTAATTTACTTGGTTATTTTGTTGGCTTCATTTTTGGAGAGGTTTTGGATACAGAAGGGTCACAACTGTGGCAAGGGAGGATCACTGGTGTGGGGTGTTGGTGGTGGGGGATGTGTGGGGAGAGGTGCACCTGGGGCATTCCTTTATTGAATATGAATATGTTCAAGTATTCATAGGGTGTGGTCTTGGTGGGTGGAGACACACAATATCCAAAAGAATATTGAATTCCCATCCTGCTACATTTTCTAAAAGAACAGCAAGAATCTCCTGAGTACAAGGGCAGTGCCTAGTGAAGGAAGACAGACCATTATGCCAGGTTGTTGACACTGATGATTGTACTTATGAACCTTTTCTTGTGAAACTGAAACTTAGCCTAGTATTATATATTGCCTAAGAGTTACCTCCTGAAAACCTCCACATATTCTTTATTTATCTGGCTTTTGGCAATAGTTTTTTTTCCATATTTCTTATTTCTTCCCCACACTCTTTGTTACACCTCTGTATGAAAATCTTTGGGGGCCTCCTTTTACTTACAGAGAGATTCTCCATCAATCCTTTGTTGGGCCAATCTATACTTTAAAGAAAACTCTGATTTGGTTCTGATGCTGCTTTTGAGAAACATTTATAAAATAAATCTACTTTTGAAAGCATGTACCCCTTTCATCTTGTATCACCTATATACCTCATCTCCTCTCACTACCTCCTCCCAATTCAATATTGCCTATTCCAGATATATCAGACTATATGTCTTTCCCAAAGGAGATTTGTTCTCACACATATCCTTATTTTTGCTCATGGTATTCCCCTTCTGATTTAAAAAATAGATTGATTTGACTGTGAGTCATTTCTCAAGCCTAATACAAGAACTCACACTACTATATGTGATACTTGGCTAGTTGAGGCAGTAGGCTTCAGATCCATAAAAATTACTCATTTTATCAACTTGTAAATAGAATAATTGGGAGATTTACTAAAAGGTCATCTTTTATGTGCTTTCTTCCCTGTCTTCTTACAGCTCAATACTTGTTGATTGGTTGATTGATTTATATAATAAACTCTATGACCTTATAACTTTCAACACAATTTCTTTGTTATCCGCATCAGTGCATCCAAATATAAATCTACACAGTATTTTTACCTTCACACTTAGAAGCCAAAAACATTTCCACAAATGGATTTTCTAACTAGTTACACAATTTACTATATTTATTTTGGTATTTTTACCTTTTGAAAATTTTATGACTGTTTTAATTTAAAAATTATATGTAAGTATTATTGTTTCTTAGATTCATATTTTTTAAATTGACATTTGTTTATAATAAATTTTAATATTTCACTTTTTTCACCAGGAGAGGTAGGTAGTGCTGATTAAAATGCCTTAAAGTAGAGAAAATTTAAAACCTCTTGGATAAAATGTAATATTACTTTTTAACAAGTAAATGGCATATTGTTGATATTTAAATATCTCATTGATATTTGGGTCTTTGCACTACTGATAGGAATATGGTTTTGTGTCTTCTTTATGCATCTATTTGCAGCCACATTTATTAACTATGGAACAAACTATTGGATAAATACAGATTAGCATTATGATTTCTTTGTGATTCAATGTGATTAAGAAGTATAAGAGCAAAGGGAGTTAACCTTGTGGAGACCAGTTAACAGAGATAACAGGAAAAAACAGCACACAAAGGGGACATTGGGATGGTACCAAGACTCAATACCAAAGCTTAGAGCACTCCAGAAGAGTACTTAGTATGATGTCCCTAGAAACATGGTCATGTTTTAGGGAAAGAGCTGTATGTGGATGAATTAGAAATGCAATAACACTCAGATGTGCAGCCCTTGTAGCCTAGAAGAGCTGAGGGCAACCCTTAATGGAAAATCTCCCCAAGGAAATAGTCTACTACCTCAGGATTGGGATGTGAGTGGGAATGGGTGGTATGGACAGGATTTATCTCTGACAGATACCCAGGGTTTTAGCAGATCTATTGGTGGAGAAAAACTTGACTTGGCCAGGAGTAGGCAAGATTCTCCTCAAAGAGGGATATCAGGTTATGGTCCTTAAAGCAGAATCTGAAATGCAGATTTTTATGAAAGTAACTTATTAATAGAGTTCTCTCAGAAGAAGGGGAATGAAAGAAACACGACAGAGGAGATGAAAGTTAAACAAAGAAGTGGTCTGAGGATTAGCCCCAGCCTAGTGCCACAGGGAGCTTTGCAACATGAATTGCACCATAAAAGTGGTCCCAGCTTGAGGCAAGGGTGCTGGCCTTTTGATCCCCATGTCAGGTAAACTTTTTTTTTTTTGTTTTGTTTTTTGTTCTTTTATTGTGGGTAAAAAATCAAAATTTTCACAATATATACCAACATTTGCAAAATGATATATAAATATATATGCATATATGTGCATTTGCTTACAAAAATGTTATTTATGTATATATATAAATATATTTTAAGAGGTGCTTAGATACCCAAAATATTACACGGAACCCACTGGGATTCCCATGTTGCCCACCTCCCACACCTCCCACCACATCCCACACATACATCTCCCACAAGTGTGGCCCACCACCCTCAATGGATATACACATCCTGGGGCCTTGCCACCAACCATAGACCACAGTGAGTACAGGATCACTGAGTGGGAAGAGATTTCTTTTAGCCAGAGGGTGATTCTCTGCAGCTCTCAGGAGATAGAAATACCACACTAGTGAAGAAGATATGGGCAGGCAGACCATAGTACCCACTACTAGAGGCATATGTGTTTGGGCATTCCCAGAGGAGATAACATGTTAACGTGTAACATTAAGAAGAATTGATTCCTAAACAAACCTAGGGAATTGGGGCAATATATGTGCAAAATAAAGATGAGTCTGCCTGGGGTCAAGTTAGATGGAGGCTCATGTAATAATCAAATTGTGTGTGTGTGTCAATGACCAGTTTGTGTCAGGGAAATCACAGATACCAGTTAAGCAGCCATTGACCAGATCTCACCAAACTTACCCTCTCCTCTGGGGAAGTCAGAAATACACACTATGCAGATCTGGATCCACTATCCCCACGTCCTTCTCTGTTGTGTGCCATCCCACAACTTGGAGTGGATGTTAAGTCTAATGAAAATGCTCAGCCAGACCTTAAGCCTGGAAATGAGGAACATGCAGCCCCTCAGCACAGGAATTCTCAGTGGCAGGGCCCCTGCCCCCGAGGTGTAGGATATATTGGTCTCTTTCCCCCTGCACAAAGTGGGGTGTGCTGAGCCACCATCTATCCACCCTGACCTTTCCACCACCCCAGGAGACTGGCCATTATGGGACTTCTTTCCCTGCTCTTTTGGACTTTTTGTGCTGTGTAAGTGACAAGGAGATTATGTGTTCTTTCTGGATTCTTTATTCTGTGCAATAAAGGGATCATTTGCTGAAAGTTTCTGCTGTACCCTGGACCTGTGTTCCCATATGCACTGTTGTAGCAAGTCGATCTCCAGTGAGGTCTGACTAACCACCACAATTTAAATTCCATGGAGGTGGAGTCTGTGTCAGATTCAGCTCATTATTGTATTTCAAAGGCTTAATACAGAGCCAAGCATGTACTAGGTGTTCCGAAAATAACTACTGAATGAATCAAGGAAATAACGTGGAGTATAAAAGAGAAGCCATCATCAGAACTAGTATTTGCAGTACTTATTATATTTCTATGAGCAGGCAATTTTCATTAAACTCTTATAAATATATAGAAATCCCTTAACAAGATTTCTATAACCTAACTATAATATTATTTTTCTGAATCTTGATGTATTGCGATTTTCAATAATTCCAGAATCCAAAAATGATTCTCAACTGTATAGCATGACAACTACTTGCTTTCTTTTTCTGTGCAGTTAAGAATATTTCCATATAGCAGTTAGAATAAATCTTTGAATGCAACGTAAACGACTGCAAAATTTTCTTTTTTTAACATAGAATATTTCATTGCAGGATCTCCAGAATGCCACCTTGAGAAATTGATTTATTTGGTGTGTGTACATTAAAATAGTGCCTTTAAGGATAATTTAAGAAAATGATATAAGTAAAAGCCAATATTAAAAATTAATGCTACAAATGGTGCTGGGAGAACTGTATATCCATATCCTAAAGAATAAAAGAGGATGACTATCTCATGCCCTACACACAAAAAAATTTAACTCAAATAGGATCAAAGACCTAAATATAAGAACAAGGACCATAAAATTCCTAGAAGATAATGTAGGTAAGCATCTATAGGATCTTGTGGTAGGCAAAGATTTCATAAACTTTACACCTAATGTGCAAGCAATGAAAAGAAAAAATTGATAAATGGAACCTCTTCAAAATTAAAAAAAAACTTTTGTTTCTACTCAATGGAAGAAAAATTTTGGAAACCACATATCAAATTAGAGTCTAATATCCAGCATATATAAAGAAATCCTAGAACTCAATAATAAAAAGACAAACAACCCAATTTAAAAATGGACAAAAGACTTGAACACTTTCTAAAGAGGAAATACAAATAGCTAAATGCACATGAAAAGATGCTAAACATCACTAGCTAGTAAGGAAATGCAAATAAAAAGTACGATGAGTTATTTTATACCTTCAAGATTGGATGCTATTAAAAAAAAACACCAAAAAACCAGAAAACTACAAGGTGATGGTGGCTCAGCCACGTGAATGTAATTAACAGCCCTGAAGTGTGTAAGTGAATGTGGTTGAAAGGGGAAGTTTTGGGTCGTATATATTGCTAGAAGGAAAGCTAGAGGATATAAAGGAGGATTTATAACACAATGAACTCTAGGGTAGTGAAGGATTGTGATTAATAATACAAATATAAGATAATTCTTTCAGAAACTATAACAAAATTGTGTCACTAGTACAGAGTGTTGATAGTGGAGTGATATATGGGGGAAATACACCTAAAGCATACTTCTATGGAATATGAATATATTCTCGTTCTCATAGTCATGTTTTCTGGATAGATAGATGCCCACACCGTTGCTAACAAAATATTAAATTTCCATCCTGGGGAAGTCCTGCTACTTTATAAAATAAGATGGCAAAAACTCTGGAATATATAAGCCTAAGACAGGTAATATGCCAAACCCTAGATCTTAACGCTTGCACTTATGAACCTTATTTCCATAATAATGAAACGTAAGCCTAATTATAATTAATGCCTGAGAGTTACCTCTTGAAAACCTCCTTGTTACTCAAGTGTGGCTTCCCTCTAAACCAAATTCTGCAAATCTACTCCCTAACTCCTCCTTCTCCCCTCCCCTGCATGGGACAAGATTCTCAGGGATGACCCTCTCTGGCACAGAGGGATTATTATCAAGAGTTAATCGGTGATGCATTTGGAAAAAGACCTTGACCAAAAGGGGAAATATTAAATAAAACCGAGTTTTTAAGGCTAAGAGATTTCAAAGTGAATCGGGAGGTCATTCTGGAGTTGTGCTTATGAATGTCTTGGGCAGACTTTTCACAAACTGCCACACTAAAGAGAAAACCTCAAACAAAAGTGTTCCTGAGGCTCTAGGGATGTCCAGACAACACTGGCAATCCACATAGTCTGGTGAAATCAACACCAGCTCCACAGGCCCTATCTGGGAATATGTGAAAATCTATTTCCCCAATATAACATAGTTATACTCATTTATAATCCCCCTAATTATGATTCTTCTACTCTTTTTACTTGATCCTATAATTTTTAATGTACCTGTTAAATATTTTTCTCAGTGACTTTAATCTTCGGATTGTTCATATGCTGGTTGCGTTCTGATATGCTGGTTGCGTTCTGAAACCCACAAGAGTTGTGGTCAAACTCCTACTCTCCGGTTCTTCAGGGTGCCCTTGACAACTGATGAAACGATGATGGATAAGTCCCACCCTCAAAACAAAGAGAATCTTCAACTGCAAGCAAAACAGTTCCTTTCCTCTGTCCCATAATGTCTAAATCCCCTCCTGCCTGAAGCACTCAGAGCAGATACCATTGTAAATCCCTCAAGATTGCAGAATGAACAAAAATAAGGGGCAAGTGTAATGACAGACCAAAGCAGATTTTTTGTTATTGTACTTATTATCTTGTGTTTTTAAATTGATATAAAAAATAAAACTTAAAAAATTTAAAAAGGAAAAAAAAATTGTAATCTGCAATATGCATACTAAAGAATTTAAAATGTAATAAATATAAAGATATTTAAGAATGTAAAAATAGTATTAAATACTAAAATGAAAAAAAATAATGCTGTAGTTTTCAACTGCAGTATGTTCTAATATGCCTTTGAGAAGCAATTGGATTAAAATCTTCTAACATATAAGAAAAACAGCATGTATACTTATACGAATTCTGTGAAAATTGGTACTTTATCCTGTCCTGTATTTTATTTTCAAACATGGTGATATTGGAAGTAACTGTGTCTTTGAGCATAGCTAAAAAGTCTGATACTCATACATTTTCCCCATGTTCTTCTGCTAAGGTATGTACATAGGGCCATGGTTTGCTTCTGCCACTCTTTGGTACCCATGTTAACCTGTCCTACACTTGCACCCTTCTCTTTACAATGTAAGTTGTATTGCTTGTGGACACTCACCTCTCTCCTTGTCTATTTTGCTTTACCTTAGTTTGGGACAACATTTTCTTCCCTTTTCTTCCTTTTGCCTGATAACTTCTACTTTTATTTCTACCTGCACTTCCCTCTTGACACCTTCTCCCTTTTATCTGGACTAGCTTAGGTGTCACTCCAGAATGCTATTATTTGTTTGCAGGACCAAAAATTTTTTTCAGGACGTGCATAATTTTTTCAAAGGCATGCATAGGCACTGACCATTAAACACCAGCAGCAGAGTTACTCACCAAGTGTTGACAAGTGCTTTCTATGTACCAGGCCCTGTGTTAGATAAGAAAGATGGAGAGAAAGAGATAGAGACAGAGACAGAGACAGAGATAGAGATAGAGATACATATACAGATATATAGATATATAGCTATATATAGAGAGAATCCCTTATTATATTAGTGATAGTTATATAAGAAAATGAAAAAAATCATTGGTCATGATTAAATTTATTATGACAAAACTCTTCATACATTGAGTTCTCTGGTACAGGGGTTAGAGAACTGTGAGCAATGGAATTTGTAATTTTGAACATAAAATGACTTCCACTTTGGGCCATGTTCTCTGTTACATTCTTTATGAACAGTATCTTAGAGCAACCTGGTGAGAGAAATGTATGGTTTTATATATTAGCAAGTATTTATAAACTAAAAAACAGTGTGTAAATGTAAGATGCCCCCTAGAATGTAAACTTATGGACCATGATATCTGTTTCTTTTTCAACAATGTATAATCAATGCATAACACAATGCTTAGTACATAATAGTTAATAAACACTTGTCGAATGAAATGAGTGAGTGTTCTGTCAATATATGCAAGAACTTAAGTCCTTGATCAAAAAAGTTAGTAAACCTGCTTTAGATACTGATTTGTCTACCAATGAAGTTTTGCCTGAGTACTTATCTTATATATTTACATATATGTATATTGAGATCCTAATTTGGAGAAAATTTAGTCTTTTAATAAGTGAATAACCAATGAGGTTATTTTAATAATATATGATCATATTAATATTTAATACTTTTAAATTACCTCATTATTATTACTCTTAATAGTGAGAGCATTTAAATCTTTTCAGTCATCTAATATTTGAATCATTATAGCAAAAAAAGTGAGAAGGGACGTATCCAGGGGATGAGCAAGTCTGTTTAAACACTTTAAAATTTATCTAGAAAAAATCACTCAGCAAAAACAATGTTTTATTCTTCCAGTCTTATAATTAAGCAATCTTCCACATATAGAAATATGTTACAAATTCCTTAAATCAACTCATAAACTTAAAAGAACAAAATTTAAGTGGTGCATTTTATCTTCCATACATTTATTAAAATGTATTTTATATTTATATGATTTTATTTCCTCCATCTCCTATTCCATGTTCCTCATGTAAAACTATGTTATGATAGTTATGAAAAGTGATATTATTGCATTCCTTTTTCCAATCTGGCTTATGGTTGATGGTTCTGTCAACTTCAGTGTTTTCAGTGTGTAAGAAAAAACGAGATTAGTGTGAAGGTTCTGTTTTCCCTTTATTCATGTCCCTTTTAGTAAATTTCAGAGTATCTGACATGTAATAGACATTGAATTAATATGTGTTGGGTGAAAATGTATAGTTTTAAAACCGGTTGAATTCCTTCTTCTGAAATCAGTTATTCTCTACTATTCAAACTGATTCTCACTTATCACTTTGTCAAAATATTATTTTTCAGAAAGTTTCCCTAAGCTCATCAGTTTTAACTATGGTTTTAAGTAAATAAAAATAACTTATACTTCAAATGAGATATATTTCAATAATTTTACTACTTTATTTTTCATGATTTGATTTTGCTCTTTTATTGCTTTGATCTGTGAATGTTAATGAGAGTAGCTCTGACAATGGTAATTTAAGTTGCTAATCTTAATCCATTTGTGCTGGAAGATAATAGAAATACATGATCTTTAAAAAATCAAAATATTTCAATAAAAGAGTCAAGGAAGAATTTATCACAAGGAACTTTTATTGTGAGTTAGAGCCTTTTTTATATAAAATTAAGGGAAAAACTTATATAAATGTATTTTTTCAAAGTTACTCCTCTGTTTTATTAAGAAATCTTATTCAATCAAGAAGAAATCTTAATTGAAGAAAACTAATCTCTTAGGGTTTCTGAAATTTCCATAAAACTACTTTGCCCCATGAGATAAGTTGTGGAATGGTATTTTCCTTTATACAAAATCAGAAAAGAAAAAGGATGTAAAGAACAAATCAGTAAAATTTAAAACCAAATAGATTATCTTGTTAATGTTTTGGTAAGAAAAGAAATGGACTATTTTATGTTTGCAATTTCCTGGATTTTTGTTTTAAAGGTTCTTTCATGCCTTTCCACAACAACATGCTATAATTGAGAGTTTGTTGAGTAGTTCCTTTGCCTAGCGTTGGTGTAAAGTTATGCAAATTATGTAGTGACTGGATGGGTTAAGCATCCTCCCTAAAAGCAGATACATGGCTGTAAAAAGACAGAATAATTGCCCAACCTCCCCTTCAAGTACATATCTAGTTGTGCCAAGGTCCAGTGACTTTTAAGTGAGAGAGGCACCTATTCTTCATGATTAAAAAATTCCCTTTGACTCTTATTAGGTAATTCATAGACCATCTGGGAACTACATCTGGGGGAATAAGGCTTAACAGAATTTCTTCAAAAGCAAGTGAATATTATTAAACTGTTTGTTTTCAGTGCATTTCCAAGTTCCATTTTCCAAATGCAAAACAAACAAAATGAAACAAAAACTGTTTCGGATGTTATCTGAAGGTTTTTGGGTAATGAAGCACAAACACAGATAACCAGACAGCCAAGAACACACGAAAGGACAGCTTTATTACTTCAAAGCATGCAGGAGCGGAGAGGAGAATGAGGGCAGAGCGAAGGCCTTGTCCTACCTAACATACGCTCCTACTAGGAGCCCTGGGGCAGGCGAGGAGATCACAAGTGGGTCCTGGGCTCTTGCTTTATTGTGAACCAGAAAGGAGCAGTAGGATTTTCCCACAGATAGTGGGAATTGGGGATTTCAAACTATCTTGTGTGAAAAGCAGGAGTGTCAAGGGCCATTTGGAGAAGGTGATGGCAGATTCTTTTCATCCAGACCATATGTGAGTACCTGTCCTGCTAGTAAATTACTCGGCAGAAAGGGTAGAGGTGGCAGGTACTTTTCAGAAGGAAAAGGGAGAGGGGCCTGCATTATACCAAATCTTATGGAGGTAATTGCGTTTGCTAAGGGGAGGGCTAACTGGGGTGGTCCCTGGGAGGAGAAACTTTATGACCGCCTCTGGCAAGAAGACGAGGCATCTAATGTAATTTCTTTTATGCCATTACACTATTTGAACTCAGATAAATATTTCTTATATTACTGGATGATCTGTTCTAAATTCAAGCATAAGGAGTTCATTACTATCTAGTATGTGCATAAGTATAAATATTTTAAGCCTCAAGCATGAAATTCCCTATTCCCATTCACAATAAGTAATGAATATGAATTTTATTCCTAGATTAATTCACGTTTAAAGTACATAAATTAAATTCCCCCACTTAAAGCGAACAGTTTGTTGAATTTTAACAATTGTATACAATTGTGAAAATACCACTAAAATCAAGATACAAAACATTTCTATTACCCTTTAGAGTTCTTTTGTGTCCCTTTCCATTAAATCCATCCCCCAACCCCAGGCGACCACTGTTCTGCTTTCTATCACTGCAGTTTTTCTTTTTCTGATATTGTAGGCATATAGTTGTATGTATCAGTAGTTTATTCCATTTTATTGTTAAGTGTTACTTTATACCATGAATAAACCAAAACTTATATATCCATTCAAAAATAAAAGGAATGTGGGTTGTTTCTAAGTTTGGGCTATTTGTAAAATGCTACAACATTGATGAAGAAGTTTCTGCAGGGAAGTATGATTTTGTTTCTCTTGGCTAAATATTTAAGAGTGGAATTGCTGAATCATATTGCTCGTGTAAGGTTAACTTATAAGAAAATCATGCCAAACAGTTTTCCAGAGTGATTGTAGTATTCTGCATAATTTTGTCATCTTACCAATAAAGAGTTGTATAACTGATGAACATACTATAAATCCCAAATTTTTAAAGTTTTCTTTAATTTCCTTCAGCAATGACTTGTAATTTTCAGTGAATAAGTTTTAAATGCATTTTATTAAATTCATTCCCTAAACATTTTATTTGTTGAGGTTATTGTAGATGGAGATTTATAAAATTTCATTTCCCAGGTGTGCATTCTTAGTATATAGAACTAGGTCATATCATTTGACCCTGTTACATTTACTTAAACTTCTATTAGCTCATATATTGATTCATTAGAATGGTCTATATACACAATAATGGTGCCTGTAAATCTTCTTTCCCAATCTAAATGCTTTTTTTATTATTATTTTTAAGTGATTACACTGATTAGGAACCGTACTCTATTGTTGAAAACAAGTAAGGAGGGTAAATATTGTTTCCATGTTCCTTACAATAGAAAGCATTATGTCTATCACCATTCAATATCCTGTAATCTGTATTATCTATCTTTGTTGTTTTTTTTTGTGGTTTTTTTTTTTTTTTTGTAGATACCCTTCATTTGGCTGAGGAAATTCTCTTCTATTTCTAATTTGCTAATAAGTTTACTACGAATAGGTGCTAAATGTATCAAATGCTTTTTCTGCATTTGTTGAAATAATCATACGTTGTTTATTTTTTAGACTGTTAATATGGTGCATGACTGTGTTTGATTTCTGGATGTTAAACCAACTTTGCATTCCTATAATAAACCCATCTTGATTATGGAGTATTGCCCTTTTTACATATTTTTTTGGACTGGATTAGCTAATATTCTGTTAAGGATTCTTACTTCTATGTTCATGAGGTATATTGGTCTATATTGTCTTTTAATTTGTACTTTTTCTTCTTTAAGTGTTTGATCAAATTCACCAGTGAAGCTACCTGGCCCTGTAGTTTTCTTTGTAGAAATAGTTTTAATTACAAATTAGATTTTTAAAATTTATGTTGTCAAATGTATTCAAATCTAGTTTTTTTCATTATATTTTATTATCCTTTTAAAATCTGTATGATCTGTAGTGATACCCCTTCATTCACTTCTAAAATGAGCATTTTGTGCCTATTCTCTTTTCTTGATCATTCTTGCTAGATAATTTATCAGTTTTATTGATCTTTTCCTAATGTAAACAGCTTTTACTTTTATGGATTTTCTCTAGTATTTGTCTATTATTTATTTCATTGTTTATACTCTTATCCCTATTATTTTCTTCCTCCTATTAAGTTTAAGCTGCTTTTATTTGTTTGCTTCTTAGGGTGGAAACATAGATCCTCAATTTGAGTCATTTTATCTCCTTTTAAAATATAAGCATTTAAAGCTTAAAATTTCCCTCTAAGTGAAGAATGTACAGTATTCTGAAAGTTTCTATGTTGGCTATTCATTATCATTCATTTACTTTTTTTTCTAACTTTTAAAGTAATTTCTGCTTTGATACATAGATTATTTAGAAATGTGTTGTTTAATATCCAAACATTTGAGGTTTTCCTAATCATTGTTAGAGGCATAATTCCTTAGTCAGTTTTGACAGTGGATTTTTGCAGCACTTTTCCATGCCACAATTATATGGTAAAAGTGAGTCTGCTTTAGTCCATATTGCTTCTCCTCCTTATGTTTGTTCATCCCTCAGTGTTGAGGATTTGGGGGTGGTGATACCCACTCTGTTTCTGATTGAGAGAGGCTTAGATCCCTTGGGCAGATGGGTGGAACTATATTGTTTGTAATTGCAGACACTCTCTGCTTCCTGGGATGGGCATTGTCCATCATCATCCTTTTGTTAGTTGTCCTGGGTGAGCGTGATGAATGGGTGAGTAGGTATTGCAACACTGCTGAGATTCAGTTCTCAACCAGTGTATGAACAGAGCAAAGATTTAAGTCTCTGGGGCATATATTTAACAAGTATAGTGCAAATAAAAGCAGCAGAAGGACCATGTTTAAGGAACTTATAAATGAGTATAACTCTGTCACATTGGGGAGCATATATTCAAAGTAAGCCCCCCTGATAGGGTACTGAATTCCTGGGATTGTCTGCCCTGCTTATAGTGTCTAGATGTCTCTAGATCCCTCAGGAGTCCCACTGGATATTTTATGGTTTATTTACACATTTTCAAAAACTCCCTAAGAGCCAAGACCCACTTATTAGTTAAATTAATCAGGAGAAAAGGGATTACAATTTATTTAGTGATATTTTATAATGACATTAGTGTAGTACTTATTTCTTGAAAATCTATATAAATTCATTTCTCCTTAAAGCAAGCTGACCTAGATTTTTGCTTTTCTCTAAGTTCTACCAAGTATTCTCACTTACTTTACAGAAGATATTTTCAAGTTCAATAAAGACTCTCATGAGAAATGGCTCATGACCTTAGTGCTAAATTTCTAAAAAAGAAAAAAAGAAGCTTACATTAATAACATTATTCTCTATCTAAAATATGTCTTTCCCCCCATCATGACTAGATTAAATAATTCTTTCTTGATTCCATAAGCCAATGTTTCAGAATATATTAGCATGGCTAAAATTTTGTATTTTGCATTTGTTTATTTATTTGCATCTGTAGTATACTCATTTAGTTATTCATGCTATGGATGTTATTTTTTATCTTATATAAAACCATGCATGTATATTAGTTGCTCCCTTAAAGGAGTTGGGAGGAGTTTCTGAGCTTACTATTATTCCTTTCTTCAGTCATTTATCACTGGCATTTTCCATCTTAATATTTGTTTTGAAAGTTATATTGATTTTAATTCCTGTGCATTTTTGTCATTACCTTTGTCTATTCTACAGGTTCTCCATCAACAAGACTGTATCTAGTGTATGAAAGGCTCCACATCTTTCTATTATTCTAATGTTCTTTCTGTTTTCATTGCTTTAAATACCTATTTTAGTCATTTAAACTCTACATTAATTGTATACCTTGATTGTATACATTTTTATTTAGTAAACATGGACACTAATGAGATTGCTCATTTAAAGCAGGTTCAGATAGTCTAATTTTACTTCGCTTTCTTACAAATGTTAATGTTTTAAAACTGCCTGCAATTCATTTCCATGTGGATAATATGCTGGAGAAAGCTCACACTATGCATTCAGATATAAATGTAGTAAAATTTGCAGGTTTATAATTTTAGCATGGTTTTAAATCTGTTGTTTGCATTGAGTTTTATTAGTGATTAAAAAGGATCATTTCTCTCAAGAGAACTGGATAAATTGCAATACCAATTACGGAATAATAAAATACTACCAAACCCTAAATATATGGAAATAATATCTTATTTACACAATAGCTCAAAAGCAAAGATCTTATGTGAACAATTACTATATTCTTCCATCCACCTTGCCACAGAATCAAATGCTACTCTCAGAAGTTCCTGTCTGGTAAATTGTTTTGTTGTGGGTCTTAAACTTATAGCTCTAAATAGAATCAGTTGAGTTTTAAAAATTCCCTTCCCTTTGTTCTTTTGTAATTCCTTTTATCTATGCTGTTTTTCTGCTCTTGTATTAAATGGCATTTTAGACTTATGATCCACAAACATATCAGCATCTGATTTTTATGTAGATCGTGGGTCATACCCATGCTAACTGCAAATTGATGGGTATTTCTCTAAATTAAGTATTTAATTTAGACTTGAGGTTCTAACCCTAATCTAAAACATCTGACATGGTCAGTCACCTGAATATGCTTATGATTTGGTTTCTTTCTGGGTCTTTAATGACTTCCTCACATATAGATCAACTTTACACTTGATCAGACATTAACTGACATTTGGGAGGACATATCTTTCTATGATTGCTTCATCTGAGCATTATGTTTCGCCATCTAAAAGTTAGATATGTATAGATATATCTAAAATATATATGAATTTAGAGAAAATATTCAGAGATTTATGTTTACTTATTCTGCTCCTGTCTACTTACAATATGCTTATTTTCCTAGATTTTTGTGGCAGATATGTGGATACAACCATGATAATTATAATTGCTAAATCTTTCTAAAATTAATGGGAAAGAGTTTATTAAAACTTCCCATTTACTTAATCAACATGAATTTTGAATTATGGTAGAGCCGGCTTAAATGTAATTATGAGTTCTTAATGACTTCCAATTGATTTTTGTTATGCCTACCACAATTAAAGACCACCTAATTAATTTATTTCACTAAATAAGTAAAACTGAGCATGAACAGTGTCAGAATACTGCAGTGCTTCTGTGTGAGTGAGTTAAATATATATAGGAGCAAAAAGAAAGAATCAGTATATTTCAGAAATATCAGAGACTTTAAAGCTCATCCAACAAAATTCTTTCATTTCACAAATAGAAAATGGAGGTCTAGAGAATTTACATGATTTATCTGTCCCCAGACATAATAATGAAACAAGTAGGAATAGAATCCAGCACATCTAATTCTTTCCACTATAACCAGCTCTTTCTAACCATATACATAGAATTACTATTTGATGTGAGATGCTTATTTAGACTTACAACTAAAGGTTGACTGTACATAGACGGTTATGCATTTATCATTTTATTTTCCTGTTCTAAAACACACATGGTGGTAGAGAGGTAGGTGGACCCTGACATATGATAACAGTTATATCTTTGCAATTCCATCATTGCTAATTGTTCCATTTGATATTAGAGTCGTTTGTCATTTTGGGGGGGCATAGGATATTCTACTGATTAATCCTTGCATCATATTGATGTAGAACACTTGGTTTATTAAAAATGTAAACTGCACTAAACACAGAATTGATTTTAGATGCAATATTTTCCAAATATTCAAATTTGAAAAATTTATTGGTCTGAGAAATATTAGGGACTGTGAAGTCATCTAAAATTTTGCATTTTAAATATCATGTCAGTCTTTGATTGAATAGCTGATGTTATTTATTTAATCTGAGAAACAAAAAATCAGAATATCCCATTTTGAATGATACTCTTTAAAAATAACTACTTGATTACGAATATTTATTGCCATGTATTCTTATCAAGGTCAACTTTCCAGTGGTTCTCAAATTATGCTCCCTGGACCAGTAGCAACAGCATCATCTGGGAACTTGTTAGAATTGCTAATTATCTGGGTCCTGCCTAGGTCCCTTGATGAGTAATATGTGTTTTAACCAGCCACCAGGTGATTTTGATGCACTCTAAAGGTTGAGATCCAGTGTTTTAAACTAATGATAAAAATAAGGTAAATGAACTTTCAATAGAAAACTTTCATGGGTAATGCTAATAGATATGAAAGTTTAAACCTATTATCAAGCAGATGTTTGGAATTTGAGTTTCAAAATATTCTAAGCTGAGTGAGATGCCCCATATATACCTCAGATTAAAAATAAATCACAAGGGGCATATGCAAATTTTGTTAAGTAGAGTTGGTGTATTAGTCAGGGTTCTTCAGGGATACAGAACTGACAGGAGATATCTGTAACAGCATGAGATTTTATAAAATTGTCTCACTCAGCTGTGGGGATGCTCAAGTCCAAATTCCCGAAGGGCAGGCTTCAAGCCAGGGACTCCAATTAAGGCTCGTGATGAGTTCCCCAGGAGATGCTGGCTGTCTGAAGTAGAGATGGGAATTCTCTCTCTGAATGCTGAAATCACTTCTCCTTTCAAGGCTTTCAGCTTATTGGATGAGGCGTCATTCATTGCTTGAAAGCAGTCTCTTCAGTTGACTGTAGATGTAACCAGCTATCTGTGCAATCGACTCAAGTAATACATCTTAGCATTTCATAAAATCAATGTTGTAGAGAAAAATATTTTAAAAATTACCTAGCTAAAGTTCATAGAAAGTCATAAATAATAGAATGCAGTGATAAATAATCATAAGTATGCAATCATAAATAATGATACATCCCCTTTATTTCAGCTACTGATCTATGTACGAAGAACAGGAACAAAAATACCCCAGGGAAAATTGTCCTTTATTAAAAGTATGAATGTAGCATCATTTCATCATGATAGGTAGTACTGCAGAGTGGTTAAAGGCTTGAATTATTCTCTCAGCTCTCACTTTCAGCAGCTGTGGAATCTTGTGACTATTATTTGCCATCTCTGTGCTTTTGCTAGTTCAAATATTAAATATGAATGACCTTAGTACCGAACTCATAGAGTTGATAAGAGATTTAAAATTGTTTCTGGTGGAGGGTATCACAGTTCCTGGCCTGAAATAGGTGTAGATGCATTGGAACTATTATTTTTGGTTTGACTAAATTTATTTGCATACCTACTATCCCCTATATGATAGGAAAATGGGGAGGGGGCATAGTTAGCACTTATGTATTTTAAATGCTTTATCATCTCTATGTATACTTTCAGTTCACCAAAAAAGAAACAAGGAAAATATGATATAATCTCTTTTTCTGTGTTTTTCTGAAATAGAGATGGAGATATTGCCTTTCCTTGTCAGCAGTCATAATAAAGCAAGGCATTTTATTACCTGTTAATGTAGACTATTATGAGATGAACATTAAGAAAAATGGAAACTAGAAATTCCAAAGTAGTGTATAATTTAAAGTATTAGAAACCTGATGCTAAAAATTAGTAATGCAACAAATTGCAACGTACTCATCTGTAATATGAAAAACTGAAATGATTCATCTTTATACACCTTAGCGACCATAAGTTTTTTCAGTTACTAGGGCTTGGAGTCCATCCTGTTCTAGCTTCTGAAGCTCTTGTCAAGGCTGTGTTTCATTATGATGGATGTGCAGCCATCCCTGTGTTTTGGTTTGGCGTAAACTGACATGAAAGGTGAGAGTTCGCCAATTTATTGGAAAGACGGTTGTAGCATAGGATGTCATTGTTGAAAAAGATCATAAGGAAAGGGAAAATGGAATTTTTAATTGGTGTTTCCTGTTTATGCTTTCCTTAAATCTAAGAATATATCCTGAGTAGAATAACTCCTCAAGCATAATCTATAAATGGGGAATAAGGATAATGAACTCTAAGCAACAAAACTCTTAACTAAATATATTAATCTTGGGGATAACTACTCAGAGTACTATCAAAAATGAAGCATTGGTTTTTATATTTGGTAAAAGCACAAAGTCTTGGATACACATGTATAAAGAACTATTCTCTTAAATGACTGTGTCACATTTCTTCACAGATCATAGTCCCCTTTTCTGTTACATTGAGTAGAAATATTATTTTCTTAATTTACATATATCTAAAAATGGAAAATTCTTAAATAAAGATTTGAGTTATTATATATGTCAGTATAAGTGAACAATTATGTTTGTCATTAGACAGTTCTAGACAAAACCTAAAGCATTCTGATGTGTGTTTTGTATGTATGTTTGTAGTATATAAAGAACCAGGAATATTGAAATTGTGAAATGAAGAGTTAAGCTTTTGCTATACTTGGCATCTTTTAAATTACCTGCAAGCAAATAAAAGAAAAAAAAGAGAGAGAGAGAAAAGATTCAATAGAGAGCACCTAAGTTATTCAAACTAATCTTATTATTTCTATTGATTTAGTAACTTGTAAACCTCATTTTCTACTCCGTGAAGTGATAATGCTCCTGGCCATGAGCTCCTTTATTTCAGAACTCTAATTTGAAATGTTTCAATCACCTCTGAAAGTTGCAAAATAATCCACATGCTGATCTCCCAGAAGGAATATCATAATGCATATGTGCTTTATTCTGCAAGTACAAACAGAATGTTAAAAGATCACGTTACCTCTCTTCCTGGAACCCTACACTACACCTAACATGTGAAATACATCTTTTATTTGGCTGGAGGCTTTCAGAGGTACAGCTGCTGGTTGGCAATGCCATTAAGTAGGTTCAAGTTGGGAATGGAAGGTTAACAACAGTCTGTGTAATAGAAATGTAGACAAAAGATAATCCAAGTTTCCAGCTTTCAAGGGATTCACCGGAGGTAGCCGGCTGTGAGCTCTCAGTATTAAATCTAATAAAGTCCTCAGGCAGAGCTGTGGTGGGGTTGTTACCTTTGAGAAATGGCACTGTGGCTTTTAGCATTTGGAGGCAGAAATAGGCACACTGGAAGATTTTCTATTTTAAGGAAACATGATCTGAAATCGAGATTTGTAATAATTTTATGGCTCTGGTTTTTATAAATGAATCACCATTTCCAGTATGAATGAAAATACTTTTATGGCACTGCTTCCTCCAAGTTATTTTCCAAGTCATAAACTGATACAGACACTGACATATAATTTTGCAACTGTGCTTCATCAAACCAACCTTCTTTTCCCTAACTTAATTTTCTCTTCGGCTAACAGTGTCATCACAGGAGGGATCTCTAATTTAAGTGCTAGTAATCACTTTGGATTTAATTTGAATATAAAGGAGAATATTAGTCAGAGAAGAAGAATCATGTAATGGGTAAAAGGTTTAAAGGTGTGGTTAATTTGAAAGGTTCTAGTTTCAGTTTACTTTTCCAAGTTTCCCTTCATATATTTCTTTTCAGTCATTTACAGGGAATTAGTATCTTGTAGATACTCCAGAATAATAGAGTATTCATTGAATTCTACAGTCACTTTATCTAGGAAGAGCTGAATTGATATGATATGTTCCTTCACAAGGTTTAAAAGTCTCACTAGGATTTCCAGCATTTGAAATCTTTACTTTTCAGGAAGAATTTGCCTTACATTATCTTTACTTCTTATCTAATTATTTTTTTAAAAGAAGAGCAAACTGAGATAATCGAGAAACATATCACAGTATCAGCAGAACTGCAAATTTTTAGGATAAAAACGATAGACATATACAAAAAATGAATAAAAAACCTCGAGTAGCAAAGCATATCTTATCACCAATACTAAGTAAGACCAGTGCAAACCACCGCCGCCACTGCCATCTATAGGTAAATTCCGTCTGTGCTACTTTTACTTTCAATTCCAAGATTTCTTTTGCTTAAAGAGCTATGGACTAGAGTGGACTTAATGATATTCTATTGTAGACATATTGTGTTTTAAGCAATGGAAGAAATTATAATAGTGAGGTGGAGCCAGTGGCCACTGGATGCTTTCTGGGCAGGGAAGGGAAAAGCAGTTGTAATATAGGGGCTTTTTCAGGACTTGGGAATTATCCTGAGTGACATTATAATGACAGATATAGGTCATTTTACATCAGCATATACCATGCAGAACCGTGTGGGAGAGAGTGTGGTCTACAATGTGAACTATGGTCCATGCTTAGTGGCAAAGCCCCAGGATGTGTATATCCATTGCAGGTGATGTGCCACACTAATGAAAGATGTTTATGTGGGAGATTGTGGGAGGTGTGGGAGGTGGGGAACATGGGAATCCCTGTAATTTTTGTGTAACATTTATGTAATCTAAGTATCTTTAAAAAAAAAAAATATATATATATATATATATAAATCTCTTTGAAATATAATTGATAGTTTAGTGCACCTTTAACAAGTGCTAGATTTAGATTTAGGGAACTTTAAAAACTTGCATTTAACCATTCAATCAAAAACTGGAGCAAAGTGAATCTATTGTCCCTCTAAAATGATGGAAAGTGAAAATTTGATTTTCCATAAGTAAATATGACAAAACCAGTGGAAAAGTAATGGGGAAAAGAAAGGCAAATAAACAAGAAAATGGAAATAAGAAGGATTTACTGGATTCGTTTGGGTCAGATGAGTTCACCTTTGTTTTGTTTTACATTAGAGCCATTTTATCAGAATTAGACTAATTCTGAGTCAGAAAATTGCTGATTTGCAGCTCTGGTTTCACATCTGGCAGGTAGCTTGCACAAATATTTCCTAGAAATAGCATATGGTCTTTGAAGACCTAGATACTGTTGAAATTAATTGAATTTATATGACATCTGGATAGGCAGAAATGTCGTGATAGCACTAAATGGTCTTCTTACACTTGCTATGTATAAAGGTATCACAAAAAAAAGATAAACACCAAATGCACTTTGAAGATTTAATCAGTGGCATTGTCCACATTAGCTCTTTATCTAGGCCAGGTTTTCATTGTCCTTTACAAGTTCTCATAATCCGACGCATTTTTTGGACCATGTTCCGACAAAGTCAGATCACCTTCTAATGGTAACACAGAAAAACATTCATGACCCTACGCAATAGTGCAAGTTAGGCTTTTCAACCAAAATTCCTTTCAGGATTATTTTACTGTTTGATTAATTAAAAAAAAAAAAAAAAAAAGAAAGAAAGGAAAGGAAAAATAAATGCTCCCACCCCAAATCAAACAAAGGAACAAAGAAAGAAACTCCAGTGAAATGGAAGGACCATTGACTGGATTCAGTTTCTGAAGGTCAAAAAACAAAAGCTTGGTCCTTCTAATTTTTTTTCTCCCTTCCTTCTGCAGATAGCAACTATTTGAAATAGAATAACCCCCTCTACAAAGCTATTTTTGAGCAAGGACAAGAAGGTCTGTTGGATATTCAGTAGAGGATAAGGTTGGGAGGAAGTGGAAATATTTGTGTATGTAAATGTTTTAAGGGATGTAGAGGCTTTTGATAAATTACAATATCTTTTATTGAAATTGCAGAAACTTTAAGTTGAATTTAGCTTATTAAATATTCTGACATCTATTTCAACAATAACAGTTTATCGTGGTTTATGCTTCTAATAAGCAAAAAATATTTTAGCAAAGGTCCTGTATTTTGAGGGGTAGGTGAATCCCATTTGTATCTCAGTGGATGAGTGATCATTTTGACACTAATTTGGGCAATGCTAGACTAAGAAAAAAATTTTCTACATTAATATCAAACAAAAGTATTGATAGGAAAAGAAATTGAAAGATTTAAAAGTTCATCAAATTGTCTTTAACTTCAGAAGATAAATGTTGAAATCCCTTTAAATATTTTGTGCCTAACGATGAGTTTCAAAATTTCAAAATTTAAGATGCTTTATGAATTTATTAAAGAATTAAAAATTCTCATTATTATTTAAAAACGCTAGATATAAATTCCTCTTTTTAAAATGTAAGCATTTTAAGTGTTAATATTTGTCCCAAATATCACTTCTGAGATTCTGAAAACTGTTCCGTATTTTATGTTTAATACAGGATAGTATTAATAAAAATGACAGTCCTGTATTAATCCAGTTATAGAGGAAAAAGTGAAATCCATAAAACTATGTCAATTTCTGTGCATGCCCCATGGAATTTAAAGATGAAAAATGGAGAATTTTGCTTAAAGGATCTTGCCCTTTAGTGAGGTTGTCTGAGGTGCAAATAGTCATTACCTTAAGAAACAGTGTGCCTTTTACATCACAGATAGATTCAAAGTGTCACTGAAGAAGAAGAGGGAGTAGGGAAGGAAAGATTAACTTCCATCCACACCTGGGAGGGAGGCATTAGGGGTCTCCTCGAATCACCTCAAAGTTGGTCCAGAGTGTGGCAGTGACACCAGAAGAAAATGTCTGGCCTCAAGGAAAGACGTTTTAGGATAAATATCCACATTTTCATCAATAATTGACTTTGATCAGAATGCCGTCATAAACTAAACTCAAAATATTAAATGATAGGAAGTCACGGACAATGGATTGCTTTTTCTCAAAAATATTTTTGAAGTATTATTCAAATTTCCAGATAAGATCCTTATCCACAAATTGTCCCAGTGATGTAACAGCTATAACTGGAGAGTAAGAGGAGAGCAAATATATACGCAAAGGATAATCCTGCTTCTCCAGGGTAAACTCTGTGGCTGTCTAGCAATGGTATGGTTTTCTACTGTTAGGCATGCCCAGGGTTCTGAAATGATCTTTCACTAAGGGTAAACCAGTAGAGTCAGGCAAAAGCCACTTTGTCTTCCCTTATAGTACGTAATGGTAAATATGGAACACCTGTGGATTCCCTAGAATAATGAAATTTCCACTTGTCAGAGATTTTGTTTACTGGATTCCAACTGCAAGGGTGCAGTTAGGAAAATAATAACCATATTCTGCCTCCATGTGAAGACTCAGCTGAATGTCTCCTGAAGTGCAGATATCTTTCTCTCCAGCCCCTCACAACCAAACCCCATGGACAGCACCCACCTAAAACACACCCAGGAGGATGGCTCACCAAAGCTGCCTGGGCTGTAGAGTCCCCAAAGAGACCATTTGCTTCACTCATTTTCCTTTGTTCATTGGAAGATTTTTGCCATCAGTGTCTGTACTTGCTATAGATATTATAGTTTTTAATTCTGTTCAAACTGCTAGTAATCTTCATTCTTCTTTTTTCCTTTCTCTTTGTTTTTCCTCTCTTAGCTTTTTTTTCCACTTTTATCTTCTATCAAGTTTATTTGCTTTTCCATCAAAATTCTTTCCCATTTTTTAATAGACTTCATAAACCTATAATTGACTTCTTCTTTAATGTTTGAAATAGGTCCCTTCTTTCTTTCCTCTTTTATTGCTGAATATCCTGGATATTCTGTTGACACCAAATCCACTGAGGCTATCGGCCGTGTGAGGGGCAGTTTGTAGTTGGTTTCTGAGATGTTCTAGAAAGCTGATCTTAAACTGAGATTTTACTGCATTTACATAATAGCTGGCAATCCTTTGCTGCTTATTATTTTAAAAGTTTGTAAAGGTTGAAAATATAAATTGATTCATAATTTTAGAAAATTTCACAGATAAAGGTTTATTATATATATTTACTATATATGACAACCTTTTTTTTCATATTAATGTTCCATTCCTTTGTTAAAATATTATTTTCCTAGGTGAATAATAAGATCAGAAACTTTTATTCTTGGCATAGGATATAGTCTTATATTCTTCACATCTATCCTACTCATCACCAACCTTATGTGCTTCAAACAAGTTTAAGGTATTAGTACCCATGTAAATAATTCAACAATAACAGCACATATACAATGAAAAGTTCCACCAAGAATAGCAGATGGTGACAAATTTTGACTTTGTTCCTCTAGAAATAACTTAACCTTTCCATGTCAAGGTCAAGGAATGGGCAATACTACTTTTTAAAGAAAATTTAACATAATTGTTCTATGAATATATTGAGAATAGCTTGAATCTTACATAATAGCAGTTTTAATTGTTAGTGCTTATATTATATTTTCTTCTTACCATGGAATCTCTGGTTCCCAGAAATGAGGAGTTAATTGCAAACTAAATTGCTTAAGGGAAAAAAAAATGACGCTCTGAACTTGTTTTTAAATCGATATATATTGCACTTAGAATACAGATAAGTGCTGAGGTGAGATACTTCCCTAGATGATCAGGTGAGACATGGCAAGTAGCCAAGGTAGCTCTCAGTGAGTGCTCTGTGTGTAGACATACCTCTATTCTTAACTAACACATTTAATCCCACTGTAATTTGATGAGTTTATTTCCTATCTACCTGGCCTGAAAATGTTTTCTCTTGGATTTGACTACAAAATTTTTATTTTGTTTTGTTTAGCCTTTTGTTGCTGTGTTGTTTTGGTTAAATTTTAAACAATTTCACAGAATAGAGACAGGTTCTTAATAGTTTTGCATCACATAGAAATAAGGGGATGTTATATGAACAGTTCTGGAGAAGATTTTGATAATTTTAAAATAGGTATATATTTTAAGAAGTTTCCAATATTCTAAAAATGAAGAGGAGTAGTTCTTTATTACTGTAAAATCCATTGTATAAAATAGAACGTTATGTTTGTAGGCAAGGGTTTGAGGTTTCTCTTTGTTATAATGTTGAATAAACAGAGTTGTTTAAAGGATGAATAGGTAAAATATGTTTACTAGATAAAATATATTTAAACAAAATATTTTTTCCAAAAATAAAAATAAAAAAAATAAAATATATATATATATATATTTTTTTTTTTTCCTAAATTTTTCTTAATCCTAAAACTCTCTTCAAGTCTTAGGGTTGCTAATATGGAATCAAGATTTCTACAGTGAAATATTTAGGGAGATAATTATGTTTATCTCATACGAAGAAATTTCATAAATGCTTAATAATTACACTTTCAATCTGTAGTCAAATAAAGCAATAAAAAAACCTCTCAAGCTATAATTTCTGGAAGTGAGTAAACACTCTGACAGAAGCACCCTATTTATTTTACTTTCCTTTCCCCTTAACATCTTTGCTGACAGATACTCTTCTTGAGCCGTACATGTGTGACCTGTCTACTTCACAGAAGCAAACATAAATCCTGTTCTGAGGGAGAAGTTAGCGGCACATTCTGATTCTGCTGAGCTTCCCGTGTTAGTCATGCTTAGTCCTGACTTTTAGCAAGAGCCAAACAGGTGCTTTTTAATGTACTTCAAGCACACCAGGCTGAGAACAACAGGGTTGTTAAATACGTGTTTTTCAGAGACTTAATCTCAGGGTCATTAACGGTAGGAATAGACTTCTAACTGAGGCTCGCAATCATGGTTCCTGGAGGCATATGTGGATGTAATGCGTTAGCTTGGATGTTTCCAGGAGTGCTTGGAAACTGTTAGACTTAGCATTTTCATGTACATACATCCTCGTTCAATTGTCAGAACAATGCGATGAAGCACAATATTTAGGTAGAAATTGAGGCTCAGAAAAGTTAAGCAACTTGCACAAAGTCATGCACTTGACAAGAAGTAGCCTAGGTAGAAGCAGGATTTTCATGGAGGTGTATGGACAAAGTCTAACCTATTTACCACCTTACGCAATGCAATGGGCTCCTGCGAGACTTTCAGACACCCATCTGGACCTAAAATTCTGCTTTTGGGGAAAGATTTCTCGTCACAGAGAAAAGAGTAGGCTTAAAATCTGTCTTAGGGATATTGTTCCCAATTCGGGACTTATTTGCCATGCGTTCAAGTTATTTGATCTGTTAATCCTAGGTTTCTCTCTCTAAAAATAACGGTAATGATATTTCAAACTACAGCCCAGGGAAGTCGTGAATATTAATGTAATAATCATGGTCATAAGTCATTTTGAGTTACTACAGAAAAGTTCTGACTGGTCGATAAATCCACACATTCCATTTTTATCTTCCTACAGAGCTCCATCACAGGCTCTCTCCCCCAATTACTCCCATTTTCCAAGAACACACATAGAGCTGGCAGAAGACAATGCACGAAGCACCATGGCCCCAAGGAGCCCAGTAATGACGGCATGAATCTTGCTTTCAATTTTGATGAACTTTCTTCTTTGCCCGAAGCCTGGTTTCTTCTTTTTAATATACAGTGAATATGAGGCCAACTGACTCGTTTTTAATAATTTCTTTGAAAAATCGTAGTTGTGAACCTCCATAGATCTAAATGTCCCTACCAGTATATAGATGTTATATGATCTTCATTAATATTTTGTCAAATGAATTTTAAAGCTATCGATCTTATGCTGGCTTTATTTTCAGTAGACTTTAGGCAAGAACAACCATAAGGTTAGAAATTAATATAGACATTCCCAATGATAAAAATTTCTATATTTCAGATAAGAACAAAGATTTAATTATTAAAAAAATAGCAAAAAGCAAAAAATTATCAAGAATACTGTAATAAAACAAAGAGCATGTGTTTCAAAACCTTGGAACTGTCTCCTAGTTCTCATGTGAATCAAGTAACTAAATCTATCTTAACTTCAATTTTCCTACTTGTTAAAATGGGCTTAATCATAACTTCTGTGTGCTGGGGAATGCGTTGGAAAATAAATAAGATAAAATCTTTAATATTTAAATGTATGTTATTGATTTCAAATCAAATTTATCTTTTCAATTAAATTTTAATGTTTAATCCACTTTTACTCTTTGTGCATTAGTAATTAGTAGTCAGTTTCTGTTAGTGAAACATTCATATTCATAATTATAGTGATTGTTTTGTTTATCTCGTTCAAAGTGAAAGCACAAAACTACCTGATATCAACTTTTCCCAGTTTCCTTTCAAATTCAAGGAGTTATGTCATTACAAATCCAAATATTATATTGCAATATTAAAAAATGAACTTTAAATTATACTAATATGTCATATTATCAGGTTTATCTTTTTCCCTAAAATATACACATTTGTTTTGCTGTTAGAATAAATTGAAGGTAAACTTCTACATCCTAATTCCTCTTTTAGTAGTTTTAGTAATTTTACATCAAAACCAAAACAAGTTGCCATATATTCAAAACTATGTTTTGAGGTTAACCTTATAAACAGAGCATACCTGATTTAAATGGAGACCAAATACGGAAAGGATAAAAATACATATTTTTCAGATACTTTATTTGCCGTATTCAGAGAAAAAGCAGTAACATTTTAATAGCAAAATTTTCCTTTCAAAACAAAGTAAAGGTAAAGGTGCATTCATTCAATCATTCATCTAAATTGGTTACAATCAAATTAAACAGCTTGTGGTTAATAAGAAATAAGGTTTAATATGTTCTTTTGAAACTGTATTTGTTTCTGTTTCTTCGCTGTAACATGGCTGAATAACATGATAGAAGCAGTCTAAAAGGGGGAAAGGCCTACCTAATATTTGTCTTAATGCTTTACTTTGTATGTAATTACCTAGTTATGGAAATTATGAATCAAAATTTAAAGTGAGATTTTTAAAAAAAGAAATGAAACTAAGAAAATTTTTTTTTTACTTTGTTGGATAACTGAAAGTCATTTTTTTACATTTTGTTGTTTTTGGTATGCTGACAAGAGATCTCCATAGAACAGTTCAAATTAGATTCAGTTTTGCTCTTACTGACAGAGATAAGATAAGAAGCACAAATACTAAGAGTTTGAAAACTGCTCTTCAGTGAATGTCATTATTCTTCTATAGTGCACACTTCTTAAATGGCATAAAACAGGACTGAGTGTTGGAATGTTTAAAATATCTCCTTCTCTTTCTCGTATCTCTCTTAATGTAGGATGTGAAAGCATTAAATTCTATGTAAATGCTGGTAAAAAAAAAAAGTGCTTTTTTGTTCTTTCATCACCTTACTTTTTGTTGCTGGAGGATTGCAAAAGGAGGGAGAAAGCAGTTTAAACTAGTTGTGAATAACATAAACTCCTACAGAGCAAGGTTTACATCTTAGAAATTCTCTATGTATCATAATATCTAAAACGTAGACTTATATAGATTTTCTTCGTTTATGAACATCTCAAATCTAAGAATAAAGTATAGTGCTATAAAACATGATAGTGCTTAATCAAGCATTATTAGGAAAATTGGAGAACTCAAAGTAAATAATAAGGGAGAGAAAGAGTGACTTTATTCTAATCATCTACGAAACTTTTAGAATATAAGAAAATGCATTTTAGTGCATTCTTAAGATTTTTGAAATCTAGGAAGGAAGTGAAACACTATGCTTATATTAGATGTTAGCTGAAGGTCATTTTACCCATATTAGTTTAGAAATATACTAGAAAAAATGAATTTCCCATTTCTAACTGAGATGCAATATCTGCACAGGAGATACCGTTAGATATGGTTGGAGATCTTGTTTGGACACCTTCTTAATTATCTTCAATAAAAATGAAATTTTAGAAATGAAATTAATTCAACAAATCAATTGATAATGACTAATTAATTAATGCCAGTTATCATTTATAAAGCAGTATGGAAATGGAACATGCTATGAGTGTTAAATAGTATTATTAAGATTATAATGATGAAGAATGTGGATAAAGAATCTGGCATGGTTAATGTTTTAAAGAACCATTTAAATTAAGAACATTATAAAAGATGGCTCAGTATTTAGTAAGAAATGTACAGTTATGATTTTTAAAGTTCCTTTTTTTTTTTAATCTACGATCAAAGGTGTCTATTTAATTCCTTCTTTTGCTTCATTTCTAATATCATTCAGTTAATAAATAAATATGTACTAAGCCCTTAGCATGAGCCAGATGTTATTCTGAGCACTGGAAATTTGGTGGTGAACAAAATAAGAAAAATTCCTGCCTTCAAGGAACTTATATTCTGGGGAGAGTGAGTAAAACTAAAGACATAAAGAAGAGTTTCAGACAGTACTAAATGCTATGGAGATATAAACAAGTATAAAGTGATAGAGTGAGTTTGGTAGTTGGATAGAGCTCTATTTTGGAAGTTCTGAGCGCTTCTAGATGTTTGACCTTAGGGCTGAATAATGAGAAGGAGCCAAACAAGGAGCCAAAGAAATAACAAATGTGAGACCCCAAGTTAGAAACAAGAATGGTGAGTTCAGGAAACAAAAAATGTATTAAAACCAGCTATAGCTGGGGTACAGTGGAGAAGTGGTAGAAAATGAAAGCAGAGATGTAGGCAAGGGATTAGTATTATAATATAGTGGTGATGGGAAATCATTGGAAGGCTGACAGGAGGAAATGACTGCTCTAATTTTTACTGTGGTTGGTAGTAGATAATGCATTCTGAAAGGAGGAAATTAGAAAAAAGAAGAACCAGTTAAGAGTTTTATTTGTTTTTCCAACAAATTTATTATTGAAGCATATTTTACATCTCATAAAATTGATTCATTTCAAGTGTACAACTCAATGATTTTTAGCACTTTTACCAAGTGGTGAAACCATACCATAAATTAAATTTAGAACATTTTCACCTTCTTCCCCAACATCCTTTATGCCCATTTACAGTTAATTTCCATTCTCACCTCTTGCCCCAAGCAACCACTAATCTATTTTCAGTCTCTATAAATTTACCTTTTGTGGACATTTCACATAGATGGACTCATATTATAAGTTGTCTGGGAGCCGATAGCAGTACAGACATGGTAATAGCAGTAGAAATGCTATTTCTACTGGTTTGTGATTCATTTTAAAAATAGACTTGATAGGATGCTGTTGAAATTGAGTCTTAGGGGAATGAAAGGGTAAATAAAATGATTCTTAGATTTTTTTTCATTTTGATTATGCATGATTAGGTAGAAGGTAAAACCATCAGGGAGAATAATTTATGCATTCCATTTTGTCATATAATATTTCAGATTTTCATTAGATATGAAAGTGAAGATGTAACATAGGTGGTTGGGTGGGTAGAACTATGAGTCATAGAAGACAGATGTTTAAGCTGTAGGCATGTGTGAGATCACCTAGGAAGAAAAGAGACAGAGAGAGAGACAGAGTAGAGTGATCGAGTGAAAGAGCAGAGCCTAAGACAGAGCCTCTGAATACTCTAACAATTTGGCTTACATAATTTGTGGGGCCAAGAATAAAATTAAATGTGGGTCTGCTTATTCAAAAAATTCTTAAGGCACGGAAGAAGAACTTTAGGAAAGATGGAGCTCCAGGACTCAGGCCTTCCACCAAAACAGCTATTAATAGGCAGGGACTGTCTGAAACAACTAATTTGAAACTCTAGAGACCAGAAACACTGCATAGCTTCCAGGGAAAACCAGGAGGAAGAGGCTGATAAATTATGGTAAAGAATGGCAAATTGCTTTCTCAGCACGGTGGCTAAAAGCACCTATCCCTAACTCTCTTGGCAGGTTGCCACAGGGTCCAGTCCCTGCTGATTGCTGGTGACAGAAAGAGGGACATAAAAATCCTTTTCCCTAAGAACAGGTGTGGGCAAGACCAATCACTCATCATGGTTTTTTATTTTATTTTATTTTATTTTTTTTAATTCATTCATTTATCCCCCCTTGCTGCTTGTGCTCACTGGGTCAGCTAACCATGCCGTGCGGGCAGGCTTGCCTTCACCAGGAGGCCCCGGGAACCGAACCCGGGCCTTCCCATATGGTAAACGGGAGCCCTACTGATTGAGCCACAGCCGCTTCCCAACTCATCATGGTTTTTGATTAGTGAGTTCAGATATCTGGGTCTCAGCTCTGAGGGCAGCCATTGTTTCAACCCCACACTGGGCAGACATTGTTTCAATCCTCCCTGGACAGAGGTTGAGGCAGTGGGGATTTAAAGGTATAGCATTTCCTCAGAGCTCCATGGGACAGATAGCTGAAGGGTTGTATTTGCTGGGCAGACCAGGAGACCTCAACTTTGGGGACCTGTTGGAGAAAGTTTTGGCACCTTTCCTGATCCCCTCCCCAGGGCACTTTGGGGCCAGTCTGCAACTCCTTCATGGGTCTCTGGCCTTGTTTTGGTTGGGAAAGACTGACCTGGGAAAGTCCTCTCCAGGATGACCCTTCTCCCAGAATTTGCCCTTCAGGCAAAAGCTGCATGAGATAATCAAGTCTAAAAAATGATAGAAGCAGAGAGTATGGGGCAAAGACCTGTAAGCTTCAAATACCAGGGACTGGGAGGTCTGTCTCCTAGGAAACAGAGGTGACAACCAAACTCCTGTAAACAGTGTAATTGCAAAACACCTCTCAAGCTAAGGCCCAGGACAAAACAAAGTTCCAGAAAGATAGGGAAAACACTACACACTGCATTTGCCTTAGGAAGATGTTCCTGATAGGAAGGAGAAGTTCCAGAAAATCTGTCTTTTCACCAGCTGGTTACAAAACCAAGAAACAGACATCCCAGAGAGTAAATCATTCTCCAGGATAGACCATATGTTAGGTCACAGAAGAAGTCTCAATAAATTTTAAAAAACATTGAAATCATGCAATATATACTATCTGACCACAATGGGAGGAAGCTAGAAATCAATAACAGAAGAAAAAAATGGAAAACTAACAAATATGTGGAAATTAAGCAACATACTCTTAAACATCCAATAGGTTAAAGAGGAAATCACAAATGAAATTAAGAGATATCTTGAGGTGTGAAAATGAAAACACAACATACCAAAACTTATGAAATGCATCAGAGGCAGTGCTGAGAGAGCTATTTATAGCTATAAATGCTTACAGTAAAAAAGAAGAAGGACTTCAAATCAGAGACCTGACCTCAAAACTGGAAGAACTAAAAAAAAGAGCAAATTAACCCAAAGCAAACAGAAGGAAGGAAATAAAAAAGATTAGAGCAGAGATAAATGAAATAGAAAAAAAAAAATAGAGAGACAATCAACAAAACCAAAAGTTGGTTGTTTGAAAAGATCAATAAAATTGACAAACGCTTAGCTAGATTGGAAAATAAAATTAAAAAAAATAGAGGACAAAAATAACAAAAATCAGAAATGAAAAGCTGGATATTACTACCCACCTCGCTGAAAGAAAAAGGACTATAATAGATATTATGAAGAACTATACACCAATAAATTAGATAACCTAGATGAAATGTACAACTTCTTAGGAAGACAAAAACTACCTACATTGACTCAAGAAGAAATAGAAGATCTCAGCAAACCAATTACTAGTAAAGAGATTGGACTAGTAATCAAAAACCTCTCCACAAAGAAAAGTCCAAGGCCAGATGGATTCACAGGGGAATTCTATTAACCGTTCAAAGAATACTTAACTCCAATTCTGCTCAAATTTTTCCAAAAAATTGTAAAGGAGGGAACACTTTTCAACTCATTCTAAAAGGCCAACATACCACCTCATAACAAAGCTGGATGAAGATATCATGAAAAAATAAACCACATATCACCATCTCTTATGAATATAGATGCACAATTTCTAACAAAATAGTAGCAATCTGAATCCAACAACATATTAAAAGCATTATAAACCAGGATCAAGTGGTATTTATCCCTGGTATGCAATGTTGGTTCAGCATAAGAAAATCAATTAATGTAATACACATTAACAGAATGCAAGAACAAAAGTATGATTATCTCAACTGATGAAGAAAAAGTATTAGACAAAATGCAGTACTCTTTCTTGGTTAAAAACACTTAAAGCACTAGGAACAGAGGAAACTTCCTCAATATGATAAAGGGCTTATATCCTATGATCCCAAATAACATCCTACTTAATGGTGAAAGACTGAAAGCTTTACCTCTAAGGTCAGGAACAAGACCAGGATGCCCACTCTTACCACTGTTATTCAACATTGTACTAGAAGTTCTTACTGGAGCAATTAAGCAAGAAGAAGAAATAAAAGGCATCCAAATTGGAAAGGAAGATGTAAAACTTTCCCTATTTGAAGATGATTTGATCCTAAATACAGAAAATCCTGAAAAAGACACAACAAAGTTACTAGAGCTAATAAATGAATCTGGCAAAGTGATGGGGTACAATATCAGCATCCCAAATTCAACAGTGTTTATATACACAAGCAATTAACAATCAGAAGAAGAAATCAAGAAAAAATTTCCATTCACAATAATGACTAAAAGAATCAAATATTTAGGAATAAATCTAATCAAGGATGTAAAGGCCTTGAACATAGAAATCTACAAAACATTGCTAAAAGAGATCAAAGAAGACCTAAGTAAATGGGAAGACAGTCCATGTTCATGGACTGGAAGACTAAATATTGTTAAGATATCAATACTACCCAAAAGGAAATTAATAGATTCAATGCAATACCAATCAAAATTTCAACAACCTTCTTTGCAAAAATGGAAATGGCAGTCATCAAATTTATATGGAAAGGTAAGGAGCCCCAAATAGCTAAAGCCATCTTGAAAACAAAGAACAAAGTTGAAGTACTCACACATTCTGTTTTTAAAACTTATTCCAAAACCATAGTAATCAAAAGAGCATGACACTGGCACAAGAACAGACTTACAGACCAATGGACTAGAATTGAGAACTCAGAAATCAACCCTCATATTTATGCCCAACTGATTTTTGACAAGGTGGCAAAAACCACTCAATTGTGAAAAAATCATCTCTTCAACCAATGGTACTGTGAAAACTGGATCTTCACTTGCCAAAATAAGAAGGAAGACCCCATCCTCACACCATTTACAAAAATCAACTCAGAATTAACTGAAGAGGCTAATATAAGATGTGGAACTATCAAACTTCTAGAAGAAAACATAGGTAGGGCAGTAACCTTCAGGACTTTGTGTTAGGCAATGGTTTCTTAGATTCTATACCCAAAGCACAAGCAACAAAGGAAAAAATTAGAATAATGTGACCTCATCAAAATTAAATTTTTTTTCCTCAAAGAATTTTATCATGAAAATAAAATGACAATCTATACAATGGCAGAAAACATTTGGAAACCACATATCCCATAAAAGATTAATATCCAGAATATATAAAGAAACCCTTCAGTGTACCAACAAAAATACAAATACCTGAATGAAAATTTGTGCAAAGTACTGGAACAGACATCTCTCCAAAGAAGATATACAAATGGCCAGAAAGCACATGAAAATATGCTCAACATCATTAGCCATCAAGGAAATGCAAATGAAAACCACAGTGCATACCATTTCACACCCATTAGAATGGTTGCTATTAAAAAAAAAAAAAAAAAAAAGGAAAATAACAAGTGTTATTAGAAAGGATGTGGAGAATTAGGAACATTCATTTACTACTGGTGACAATATAAAATGGTGCAGCTACTGTGGAAGACAGTTTGGCAGTTCCTCAGAAAGCTAAGTATAGAACTACTATATGATCTGGAAATTTCACTACCAGATGTATTTACAAAAGAATTGAAAGCAGGAAATCAAACAGATATTTGCACACCAATGTTCATAGCAGCATTATTCACAATTGCTAAAAGATGGAAGAAACCAAAGTGTACATCAAGTGATGAATGGATAAATAAAATGTGGTATACACATATAATAGAATATTATTCAGCCTTAAAAATGAATGAAGTCTTAATGAACGCGACAACGTGGATGAATCTTGAAGACATCATATTGAGTGGAATAAGCCAGACACAAAAGGACAAATATTGGATGAGCTCACTGTTTTGAATCAATTAGAATAAGCAAATTCATAGAGTCATAGTCTAAAATACAGTTTACCAGAGGATGGGCTGGGGATTGGTAAAGGGAAGTTAAGGCTTAAAATGTTCAGGGCTTCTATCTGGAATGATGGAAATGTTTTGGTAATGGATGGTGCTGATGGTAGCACAACATTGTGAATGCAATTAACAGCACTGAAATAAATATCTGAATATGATTGAATGGGGAAATGTTATGTTGTATGTTTGGAAAAATAAAAGTTTTAAAAATCCATTAAACAAAAAATTATTAAAATTTCAGAATTGCAGCAGCAAAGCATTTAACCAAGCTTGAGTTCTTAGCAAGTGCGAGGCCCTGGGCTGCTATACAAGTTGCATACCCATGAAGACATCCCTAAGGTCTGGTGAAAGGAAAGAAGAAATCAAAGGACACTGTGGTTAAAGAAACCTAAAAACTGAAGATTTCAAGGAAAGACTAGTCACCATATCCAATGTTGCTGAAAGTAGAATAGGAAGCGTTTTGAATTTTGATTACTAGCTCTGGGGAACTTAAGTCATTTATGACTTCTGTAAAAGCTCTTTTATTTTATTGAGAAGGATGAAAGCCTGTTTGGAATATTTTGACAAGACGATAAAATTGAAGAAATGGAGACAAACATTTATCAGCTGACAGTTGACTGTAAAATATTTCTTTATAAGGGTCAACATATTACTTTTTTCTCATCATTTCCCAATGCCACGATTACTAAATCAGAATCTTTGTTCTCTTGATTCATTCTGCAATTCTCTGCCAAATTTATCTTCTTAAAATTAAAATTTTCATGCACTTTCTATACTCAAATCTTTTGTTTTTGAGATAAAATCTAAATATTCAGCTCACGGACGTAAGACCTATGTAATTTATCCTACTTATTTGGTGCTGTTCATTCTTCAAAAATCCCTAAAATAGACTTCTGCCCCTGCAATTGGGGTTCCTGAGAACTCCCTCAGGCTCAACAATTTGTGAGAAGGATCACAGGACTCATAAAGAGCTGTTACACTCACAGTTTATTACAGTGAAAAGATACAGGTTAAAGCAAGTAAAGGGGAAAGCACATGAGATTAAGTCAAGGAGAAATCAGGTGCAAGCTTCCATGTATCCACTCTTGCTGGAATCACATGTATACACTTTACTATCCGGGAAATCATGTTTGACATGTGAAAAGTGTTGTCAACAAGAAGAGCTCTCTTGAGCCCAGCTGTCCAGGGTTTTTATTGGTGTTCAGTTAGGTAAGCATGCAGGGCCCTGTGACTGACCTTAGCTCCTCAGACTCCATCCCTCCAGAGAAAACATAGGGTTCACCATAAATCACTTTGTTAGCATGAGCTATCTCAGAAAAGTGGTACTGCGTGACCCAAAGCCTCAGACACACTAAAACAGGCATTCACCCTAACCCATATTTTTTTTTCTAGCTTACAGCTTTTTTATTTTTATTTTTATTTATATATATATTTTAAGAGGTGCTTAGATTACCTAAAATATTACACAGAACCTACCGGGATTCCCATGTTCCCCGCCGCACTAAACCATATTTTTTAGCATAAAATAACCGTTCAAACGGAGACCACATGACCCAACGCCTCAGACATAAAAAACAAACAAACAAAAAATAAACAACAACAAAAAAATAACTCACACTCTTATTAGGCACAATATTCTGAGGGCTCATAGCTCAGCTTCCAGGAGCCAGGCAAGGGCCAGTCCTAAAAATTGAAGGCAGATCCTTCTTGAGAATTTGCAAGCCTGCTGAGTTAATGCTTTCTGCCCCGTAATCTAAAAGGAATTTCCTTATATGATTCTAAATTGATGAGGACTGTTGGAACTATAGGGTGTGGTTTGTGGCCTGAGGGGGACAATATGAAATTTGTGTTTACCACCATATGTCAAGTATTGGACAAGGTATTATAATAAATGCATTATCCTTTTAATTCTCACTACAGACTTTGAAGTTGTTAATGATTCATTTATTCATTTACTTAACAAACTTGACAACAAATATTTACTGAAGGGCTTCTAAATGCAGAACACTTCTAGTCAAGGTCTAGAAGGAGTTTGTGAATCCTTAGTTAAAACCTTTAGTTTCAGAGTGAACAAACATACCCAAAGCTCATAACTGAGACAATTCTATTTAATTCAACAAACATTTATTAAATACTTATTATATACTGTGCTGAGTTCATTCAAGTTTATATTCTACATGCACTATGATTTCTACAACTATAGAATAATCTGATATTGGATTTTCCATATTAGATTTCCTTTAAAATTTAATATATCTGTAGATTCTATGCGTGATTCAATTTGCTGACTAAAACAAATTCTGTGATTGCTATAAAAGCATTCAGAAAATATGGGAGTATAAAGATAAAAGTCAAAACTAAAATAAATATAACCTGATTTTAAAATTTATGGCTAATTTATTTTTCACACCAAATATTATAACCCTATACATAGTTGCAATCTTCCTTCTTAACAGATATGTCATGGGATTTCTACATGGTCTATGTTACTATATGGAGTGACATGAACTAACATATTTCCATGTTACCACTTATTTAATGTTGATAATATGCCAACCATTATATAAAGTACTTTACATTCATTTCTCAGTTAATTCTTGGAATTCTGAGGATTCAGGTGTTCAAGCAGTGTGCCCAAGGTTGCTTGAAGTTGTAGTTCTAAGTTTTATATCCAGGTCACTCCTATTCCAAAGTTGTGAATTATATTTTCCTTTAATTATTTTGGATATGTACTTCATGTATCTTTAATGATATTTTATGCATCTGGAGAACATTTCCTGTTCCCTGTGTTCCTTTGTTTGCCCCTCAATATTTTATTGATTGCTAAGCACATTTTTGTTTCTAATTCAATTCTTAATTAATTTAATTGAATTTACCATATGGTCTTTGCTACTTCATCATTAATTTATTTCTGCTATTGATTTGAACTCTTGGCAAAAATATACATGATCTCCATTGATAAAAGCATTAAGATTTATGATTTATATGGCTTAGTCAAGATATTGTTTTAATAAAACACTTCTGGTTTATATAATCAAAAACAGGGATTCTTATAATTACTTTTTTTTTAACCAAAATACATGTCTAAAATTTAAAGATAAAAATCACTGATTAGTGTTTAATGTTATTTATCAAGTGATGACAAAAAATAGAAATATAGATCAAATAATTATATATTTATAAAATCCACATTTTCTTTTCAGAACTCAGTGGGTAATAAATGGTAGAAATGACTGCAGGATAATCTCTACCCTCTCTCAACTTTCTATGTGTGAGCCTTCAACCACAGCCTCTTTTTATACTTATTCTTACAGTGACACTTGTAAAAATACGTTCCTTATAATATTTCTTTACTCTATATACTTTTTCAAAATTTCATTTCCTTTGGACATATATTTTGATGTGACACAAAATTGTTAAATGGACCATTAAGTACCAAGACAAACAATCAGCTATGAGAAAAGAATTTAGAAGAAAAATGATCATCAAAGGACAAATAAGGAACTATTGTCTTTTTGAAACAAGGAGTATAGCATTTGTTTGAATGTTCTAAGATAATTAGAAAAATAACACCAAAGAAAAATAAACTTTAAAAAATCCTCAGTAACTGATTATTACTTTCTAATTTTTAAGTAATTAGTATAAATATTGGCTGAAATTAAGTTTGAACCAAATGTCTAATAATCAGATATGGTTTCATTTGAAATGTGTATTAATTTCTAATTCTTAGAGGTAAGTAATGTTAAGAATACTCAAAAGGGATTTTTACTTAAAAGAAGATTTCAAGAACTTTTATACTGAGGATGATGCAAGTTACATAATTCTAACCTAAATCGAGGTGGGCATTGCTGGTTGAGTTTTCATACTTATTTAAGTGCATCTAGCAGGTGTTTTGAATTTCTGAATTCATTTAAAGAAATAAGAGAATTCTACACATTCTGTGATTTAGCACATTTAGCTAAGTAAATTGTCTTTCTCCCTTGCTCTTCATCTCAAGTGGCAGCCCCACCCTTTCCAAACGTTTGTTCAGCAAGCCGTGCTCTCCCCCAAAACTGGGATGCTGCTCTACTCGAACGGTGTAATGAAGGTTCCACCCTCATCAAGCACTGGCCAGACTCACTGCAATCCCCCAGGCAAATGAGAAAAATGGTGGCAACTCTCTTCCTGAACAAGTGTTGGCAGGCTGGTCCTTTCCAAGTGTGGGGGCATACTCACCCTTTCCACACACATGGGTGGGCTTGATCTTTTGGTTCAAGAAGATGTCTTTGGTTCAGGCCTCAGTTTTCATGGTTCTACCTTTGAAGTCATTTTCCCTTCACTTTGTCCCTTATCTGTCCCTTTTAGTCCAAGCTGGCAGTGGTTTGTTCAAACAGCCCTCGCAAAACACTTGTCATTTCACATGTAGTACACGGGGTTCCAAACCCTCAGACAAGAGAACTCTCCACAAACCCTTTCTAGATAACTGCATTTTCAATACTGTCTTGTACTGAAATGGTTGACTGGTTCCATGTTGAGTTAAACCCTCACATGGAGCATTATTCTCTGGGGACTCGCTTTCCAGAAGCTCTGAATTTTCCAAAACACCAATTTCTGGTTTCTTTGTGACCCTAAGTTCAGTTCTCAGCTTATCCTTTCCTCTAACATTTTGCTATAAGGTACAAGGGGAAACCAGGCTGCACTTTGCACATTTAGTTTGGAAATCAATTCAGCTAAGTATCCAAGATTGTCACTTTCAAATTCTGCCTTACATTCAACATCAGGATTCAATTTTGCCAAGTTCTCTACTACTTTAAAACAAGGGTCACCTTCCTTCCAGTTTGCAATGACACATTCATCATTTTTGTCTGAAGCTTCATCAGAAGTGCCTTCAGCATCCATATTTCTACCAACAGTTTCTTCAGTGTAATCAGGGCCTTTTCTGTCAAGCACCTCACAAGTCTTCCAGCCTCTGCTCATTAACCAGTTCCAAAGCTATTTCCACATTTTTGGTATTTACATTAGCAGCATTCCACTCTTCTAGGAACAAAATCTGATTCAGCTTCCTAAGCTACACAAAGCAGACAAAACTCTGCCACATGGCAAGGCACATGATTGTGTCTGCTGGTGTCTCCCTTCTCTTTTGTTTTTTTTTCGATTTCAGCTTTTTGCTTCCCTGGCACTCTCTCTCTTTGTCTGAATTTGATTCTCTTGTAAAGAACTCTGGTAAGAATATTAAGACCCTCCCTGGGCCATACCTTATCTGAAGTAAACTCATTAAAATGTTCTATGAAGATAATAAAATTCTTTTGTGGGGAGACACTAAACAAAATTGTATTTACATACAGATATATTTAGACATACATATATATGTGGTATGCCTTCTGTAAATTTATTTTACTTTCTTATGTAGACTCACCTCTGAAAAAAATTAGTAGGAAGGAATAAAATATCTCAAAAGGCTATTGGGATGAGTAAAATATAAATTTTAGCATATTTGACTATCTGTTAATTCATTGTCTTCCTGGTCTGGAAATACATATACTGTCCAACATAATTTCTACAAATTATAGTTTCATAGAGTTTTAATCAAAGGATATTTTGCTGCCTACTATTTTTAACTAAGACTGGATCATTAAGAAAAATGTAGAGCAAAAAAAGTTAATAATGATTATTTACAAAGAATATAATGGTGCAAAACAATGAAATACTACTCCATGTAGACTGTGTTGCTAGAGCAAAGAGAGGACTAGAAAAAGTGAGAGAGGAAAAGATGGCTAGAGGAAGGAGAGCAGAGAGCTACTTAAGTCTCTGGGATCTCTCTTGTGAGAGGCTATTATTACTTGTATTGATTTAGTTTGCAAGTTCTCCTTTTCCCTCTCTCTGCTGGCCCACTATATAATCCATAAATAATAAATAGAGTAGCAGTGAGTCATTCTTTATACTGCAAGCATAGCAGTGATCACAAAACATTAGTCCACAGAGTGAGCATCACATCATCTCTGTCATATAATGCACTTCATTGTGAAATGAAGACCCTAGAAACTTTTAAACCCTCTATTGACCCTGAGGTTCTACCTAAACAGGCTGAGTACTGCAGCAGGAAAGGATCCCTACTTGCCAACCGTGTCAGCTTTTATCATTATTTGTGCTTTAATTCATGTGCTTACTTCTTTGCCCTTTGAAACTTGACCTAAGTTGTGAATGTTGAATGCAAGAGCTGTTATTACATTTAACCAATTACCACCTATAACTTCTTTCTGTGTGTTTTTTATGGGAATCATAAGATGTTCTCCAAGTCATATGATTTTGTTTCTTATTTATCATGTAAATCTGTAAGAAATGGAAAGTTTCAGATTGTAATCAGGTAACTAATTGGTTAGTTTATAAACCCAGTGAAGAGAGGAATGAAGTGACTAATGTCAATTAAAGGACTCTATAGAAAGTCACCTAAATAAAGGTAATTGAGAATTAATAATAAGTAAGTAAGTAATGTAATCACAGGGTGCTTCAGTCCTTTGGATAACTGGACAGGCATATCATATACTACACTTGTGAAGATCTTTCTCCTTTTATAGAGGATCCATGCTATTTTTGTGATTATTTTTTTAGCTTTTTCTGGAAGGATAACATCCAGAAAAGTGTAAAAATCCTAAGTGTGCAGCCCAATGAACATCAAGCACATTTGTCAAGTTATCACCCAAGTGATAACTACCATCATCTCCAAAGCCCCCTACAGCCCCTGCTTACTTTCTACCACAAAGGCAACTACTAAAGCTGACTTCTAAGTATTCACTCTTCTTCTGGCTTCTTGTGTGTAGAATAGTTTGGTATTTCTCATTTCTATATAGTATTGGGTGGTGGTTGTACCAACCTACATTCTCACTAACAGCTTATGAGCATTCCAGTTGCTCCACACTCTTGCAATTACCTGACATTGTCTGTCATTTTACTTTTATCTATTCTGGTGGGGGTAGTGGTAACACACGTGGGTTTTAATTGATATTTCTCTGATGATGAATGAATTTCCAGTCTACAGATCCTGTATATGTGGTCAGACTCTATTAGCCTGACAGGCACTCTGGACCTTATGAGGTAGATTGAATTATGGACCCCAATTTAGACAAGATCTTAATCTTAGTCTGCATTCCTGAGGGTATGAAACCATTGAGCACAGGATTTCTTGAAGTTGTTATTTTAGTTAAGGCGTGGCCCAATTGAATGAGGTTGGGTCTTAATCAAGAAGGACTGGAAGCCTTCATAAGTAGAAGACATTCAGAGTCAGAGAAGGCCACAGGAAGAAGTTGAAAATCAGTGGAGCCTGGAAAAGAAAGGAGAGTACAACACAATGTAACATGAAGCAGGGATACAAGACAAGGAACCCTAAGGATTTCAGATACCAGAATGTCACAGACTTTGTGTGGAAGCATTGTCTTACTGATGCCTCAATTTTGCACTTCTCCTAGCCTCAAAGCAGTGAGTCAATAAAATCCCATTGGTTAATTCAACACATTGTGTAGTGTTTTTCACAGCAGCCTGTAAACTAAGATACTTTATAAGCCAGGTTATGGATATAACTTAGTGAAGTGCATAGGATTTATTTTTAAAAAATCACTTTCTAAAGTATCCGTCAAAGAAAGTATCAAATTTAATAAAATCTTTGGTTGAAAGATTCTCTGCTTAAAATTAGGCAAGCATTTAAAATATAATTTAAAGAAAATATACTGGTTAACAATTATCACTCCCATAAACACCTTTAATTCTCTCTACATATAGGCATCCATGGCTTTTGTTTCTGAACTTCTACTTCACATAGAAGACTTTATTTACATCCATTAAATTAAATTCTCTTAGTCTTTTCTCTGTCTTTGACAATCTCTTTTCAAAATTTTCTCTTCCCCAAATACCTAAATATCAGTATTTCTCAATATCCTAGCTTTTGTTCATTTTTACTTTTTTTCACTCTTTTCCTGTAAAATTCCATCTATGTCTATATCTGTCTGTATCTACAACTCTGATGTCATCTTTGAGATTTGAGAGTCATAAATTTCCAACTACCTGTAAACCAGTCATGTCTTACTGCTTTGCCAACAACTCAGATTCAACATAACCACTAAATGTGTTCCCATCTATAATTCAAAATTCTTATTAATAGTACAATCAATTGTCTATTCATCCATACTCAACATTTTCTAGCCATTCATGCTCAACATTTAATTTTTACCTTCTATCCTACCATATCCATTATAATTCAGGTTTCATAGATTTTCTATCTGTTCTGTCTCTTTTATCCTGTAGTCTCATTCCCACTTTCTATTTCTGAAACTTCAGAGATGCAAAGAAGAGAGACATGATGTTTAGAATAAATAACTGATCTTTTGAGTATTTAGAGTAAGAGCTAAAGGAGTTGAAGATTCTATAGCCTATTACTAATAAATCCTTGATATTTAACAAAATGATACAGAATTTGTTGTATGTTAACAGGTCATGAGGTCAATATGTAGGTTTACATCAAAGAGAATATCATTCTAAGTGTTAGAAACAGAAGTTAAGTCTAAATAAGGGAGCCGGATAGAATAAAAGTCTCATTAAGATTCTCACTCAAAAAGAGAGAAAGCAAAAATAGAGAGAAAGAAAAGTTGAAAAATACTGGAAGAATATCCTAAAGTCAAACAAGGTGTCATGAATATGTTTAATCTTGCTAGCGTAATTATCATGATGGCAAGAAATGGTAGTTCCAAAGCGGAGAATAATTTTAAAAATATTACTGAGAGGTTTTAGTTTGCTAAAAGCTGCTGGGAAAGATGTACCAGAAATATATTGGCTTGTATAATGGGAACTTTTTAGTTTAAAAGCTTACAGTTCTGAAGCAGTGAAAGTGCCCAAATCAAGACATCATCAGAGATGGCATCTCACTGAAGATCAGCTGCTGGTGATCCTGGACTCCTTCCACATGGCAAGGCACATGGAGGCATTTGCTTGTCAGGGTGTCTCCCTTTTCCTTGGAGCTTACTTTCTCCATGAGCTCAGTTGTGTGCAGTCAAGCACATGGCTCCTTCCCCCCCCTCTCCTCCAGGTCTCAGGCCCCAGGTCTCCCTTTGAGCCTTTCAGGGGCCTCTTTCTGATCCTTTGTGCTCCACTGATTCTAGTCTCTGGCCCCCAGGACCTCTCTCTCAGTTTCTCACAGTTTCTCTGTCTCTGCCATATTTTTTTCTGTGTGTCTGCTGCTTTCAATTCTCTCTTTATAAAGGACCCCAAAGAGAAGACCAAGACTCACCCTGGGCCATGCCTCACTGAAATAATCCAATCAAAAACCCTCAACTGAATATAATCCAATCAAAGGGTCCCATGCCCACAGAAATAGATTAGCTTCAAGAACATGATCTTTTCCAGGATCCATAAAAAGCCTTAACTGTCACAGATTTTAAGGCCAAAATTGAAGATTATATATCAGATCACAGAATTTAAGAATAAGTCATTGTAAGTCTCAGAAAATATTAAATCAAACTTGGTATTCAAATAATGAGCCTGTAAATGGTTTTGGGCCCAGTTTTCCTTTTTATCTAGTTCCTTTCATCAATTTTTTAAGGTACTGTTGAAGCTTCACAGAAAAACTTTGGAAAATATATGCACCTACAAGAAACTTGATTCCCAAGAGGATAAATGAGCTCTTTAGGTCAAGCATAGTTCTAGAATTCTATGAATGTGGAATCTTTGATTTACTTCTCTCTGAGTTGCCTTCTGAACTTATATAAGAATTATTTATTTTCCTTTTTTACAAGTGGGAACTGAGAGAAGACTAAGTGAATTTACTACAATGTAAGAGCAGTTCAGTAATAGAATTCTGAGTGGAGTTCTAGAATCTCTAGTAAATTACTAATGTTTAAAATTAGATGCAGCCTTTTAGAAAATTTTGAATGAGTGGTCCTACTCATACTGTATTAGATTGATATAAAATGAAAATAAAATAATTTCATTATTAATACAATTATTAGATTCATTTTATTTTTATAAGTGAACAGAAAACTCAATATTCTTAAGAATAGTGTCCAGTCATATGCATTTTAGTAATAAAATTTTAATGATAATATATGTTATTTTAAGCCTATTTGACCTTAAGAATTAATATTTGATCAATATTTATCAAGTTCCTATTATTTTCTCAATACTATGCCTATAAGCGTGAGGATTATAAGGGGGTATTATAGTACAGTAGCTAAGAGCACGGGATTTCAAGTCTAACAACCTGGATTAAAAACCTACTTTACCAATTTGTATCTGTAAACTTGGGGAAATTATTAATTTATTTTCTCATATGTTAAATGGGGATGAATATAATACTTATCAGGTTATTATGAGTATTAAATGAATTCACATATTTTGAAATAATCAAACATTGTCTGACACAAAATAACTTCTTAATAACTATCAGTTGTTAAAAACTAAGATTTAGCCTAGTAAATGAAGATGGTACAAGAGATCAGATACATTGTACTGTGATCTTGTACTATCATGTTATCTCAAAAGGATTATCTTTGGTTTTTGACTGACTAGGGAATCCTTCTATGTTGTAGAAATAAAGGAGAGGAAAACTATGAGAAAGACAATTAGGTAGTAAGAGATGAGAACATCAGTTGGTTTCAAAAATGACCTGAGGAACTCATATATGCATACATCCACCAAGTGGATCTAGTTGCTTTTTTTCACCTGTTTTTCACTTTACTGCCAGAACAGCCTTGAACTCCCTGTGTCACAAGAGACTTTTTTTTTTAAAGATTTTATTTATTTATTCAGTTATCCCCCCCTTGCTGCTAGTGCTCGCTGGGTCAGCTAACCATGCCATGTGGGCGGGCTTGCCTTCACCAGGAGGCCCCGGGAACCGGGCCCGGGGCCTCCCATATGGTAAACGGGAGCCCTACAGATTGAGCCACAGCCGCTTCCCACAAGAGACTTTTGATCCCAGTGCCCTTATATCACAAGAGACCGCTGATTACAGAGAGAGTTCTTAGATGGGGATCATGGACACTTGACCAACTGACAATGAGTTACGCTCATTCAACATATATATTCTCAAAATGACATAAAAGAACATTTGTATTTTCAAAACACCAAGAAAAGTGTGGAGTCACCACCTTTTGGCTAATGGTGTGCTTCCAATTTCTTTTTCCTACAAGCAGATTTTAATAAATGACAGCATTTTAATCTAAAATGTGCATTTGTTGTCCTTATTGATGAGACAATTGGGTACATCTTGGCTGGACTTGTAGCAATATGGACTCTGAGTACAACAGAGCTTCTAACTGTAGGATGAGTACTGACATCACTGGTACTTTAACTTTTCTGTCTCTTCCCTTTCATTCTTTCTGCTGTCTGAGGCTTCTATGACTGGTTTGGAACTTGAAAACATATAATGGCTTGTCTGCTTTATCAGTCTGTCAAGCCTGTTTCACCACTCCTTTCTGTCTCTTATTGGAAAAAAGAATTTTAAAAATATCACGGACCTTTCCTTATCTTAAGGTTAGATGGGGACATGTATTTCTATTTCACTTTATTCTAGAAATAGACCATTATGATTCATGGCCAATAACATTATAATTGGAATAGCAGAAATGACCTCAAATTTTAGTGGATTCTGAGGATATTTTCCCTGTGATTTCTAAGGAAAAAATATGAAAAGCTCCCATTCTAGCCTCAAGATGGTATGGTATGTATTTACATATGAGGTTTGCAGCAGTACTTACTGTACATCATCATACAAAATAAAAGACCTCAAGTGAAAACTAGAGAATGTTTCTAAGTGGTAAAGAGCCCTTATAATTTGTTTATTCCCTATTGCTTTCTCTGAGTTTGGGCCCTGAGATTCAACCCTGCCTTTTTATACCTTCATCTGAGCCAAAGAAGCTGTATTGTTAGGTTTTCCCTATCCTCTGCTTCTGGAGTCAACTAAAGACATCCTTAAACCCATCCTTAAAATTATTTTATGCAAACATATGTTTCACACTTTTGAAAATGTCAGGATCCTCTCTATCTGGAACCTTTCTATAATACTGCCTTAAAAGATTCAGTTACATTAAATTTTTTTTTTTTTAAATTAGAGAAGCTGTGGGCTTACAAAATACTCATGCCTAAACTGCAGGATTCCAGTACACCACCCCACTTGCATCAGTGTGGAACACTTGCTTCAGCCAATGATAGGACTTTTTAAAAAAACATTTTAAACAGTAGTTACCTTTGCTACCATTGATGAAAGATTATTAAAATAGTTCTACTTATCATCCATAATTTATATTAGTTGCAATTCCCATATACTACCCTATTATTACCACCTTGTATTAACATTGTACATTTGTCATAATTCATGAAAGAACATTCTTATACTGTACTATTAGCCATAGTCTATGTATATACAATAGGGTTAAACAATGTTGTACAGACCTATTTTATCTTTTAATTTTTATTCTAGATACATATGCATCCTAAAGTTTCCCCTTTTAACCACATATACCTATATAGTTCAGTGCTGTTGAATACACTTACAAAAATATGTCACCATCACCACCATCGATCTCCAAAGCCCCACCATCATCTCAGGGAAATTCTGCACCTTCAAGCATGAGCTCCCCATTATCAAGCCCCAATCTATCTCCTGGCAATCCATATTCCATATCCTAACTCTATGAGTTTGTTCATTATAATTAGTTCATAAGAGTAAAATCATACAATACTTGTCCTTTTTTGCCTGCCTTATTTCACTCAACATAATGTCTTGAAGTTTCATTCATTCCTTTTTATGGCTGAAAAAAATTCCACCATAGATCTTACACCTCATTTTGTTTATCCATTCATCAGTTGATGGACACTTGGGTTTCTTCCATCTTTTGGCAACTGGGAATAATGCCATTGTGAACATCGGTGTGCAAGTATCTATTTAAGTCCCTACTCTCAATTATTCTGGATATATACCTAATAGTGGGATTGCCAGATCACATGGTAATTCTATACTTAGCTTCCTGAAGAACTGGCTGTGGCAGTTTGAAATTTTTTATGAATAATAAAGAAAAAGATTATGTTTTTGAATTAATCCATTCCTGTGGGTATGAGACCCTGTTGATTGGAGTACATCAGCGAGGCGTGATTCAGAGTGAGTCTCTGCTCTATTGCTGGGTCTGATATAAACGGAGACACACAGAGAGATACACACAGGAAAAGGAAGCCATTATCATATTTGACACTGCAATGTGAGAGAAAGAATTCCAGTCCTGCCCACAGCTGAACTGCAAGGGGAGAAGCCCCCAAGAGGCTCAAAGAGCCGAGGCCAGGGAGAGATGAGCCACATGCCTGATAGCTAGCAGCTGAACTCAAGAAGAAAGCAGAGCAGCAAAAACTAATGGAGGAGGCCTGAAAAGGGACAATCCCTATGCCTAGTTGCCCACAGTTGAGCTCTGGGAGATGGTAGATTCTGGAGGGGAAGGCAAAGACCTCGGTAGAGATCAGGGACCATCTTGCTTCACTACATGGCCAGACAACAAGATTGACAGTAGCTGACTTTGGTGAGAAAGTACCTCTGATGTTCCTTGAATTGGACATTTTGTGGCCACAGAACTGTAAGCTTTTACTCCCAAATAAATCCCCTTTATAAAAGGCAACACAGGGGAGCAGATGTAGCTCAGGTGGTTGAGTGCCTGCTTCCCATGTATGGGGTCCTGGGTTCAATCCCAGGTATCTCCTAAAAAAATAAAGCCAACACATTTCTAGTACTTTCCATCTGCAGCCTTCTGGCAAAGTAAAACACTGGCAAACTGTCTTCCACAGTGGCTGCATCATTTTGCATTCCTATCAGTAATGAATGAATGTACATTTCTTCACATCCTCTCCAATGCTTTTATTTTTTATGTTTTTTTAATGGTGGCTATTTTGATGGATGTGAAATGATATCTCATTGTGATTTTGATTTGCATTTCCCTAATAGCTACCAATGTTGAACATCTTTTCATTTGCTTTTTAGCCATTTGTATTTTCCCTTTGAAGAAATATCTATTCAAGTTTTTTTGTCCATGTTTTAATTGGTATATTTGTATTTTTATTGTTGAGTTGTAGGATTTCTTTCTATAGTCTGTGAATTAAAGCCTTGTCAGATATGTGGTTTCAAATATTTTTCTCCTGTAGAATATGTTGTTTTTACACTTTCTTGTGACAGGAGTTTTTAATTTCTAGGAAGTCCCTTTTTTTCTTTTATTGTTTGTGGATCAGGTGTAACATCTAAAAAATATTGCCTACCACAAGTCTTAGAGATGTTCCTCTAAATTTTCTTCAAGGAATTTTATAGTCCTGGTTCTTATATTTAGTACTTTGATCCATTCTGAGTTAATTTTTGTATATGATGTGAGATCTGGGCCCTTTTTCATTTTTTGCATATAGATATTCAGTTTTTGCAGCACCATTTATTGAAGAGACTATTCTTCCCCAGTTGAGTAGACTTGGCAGCTTTGTCAAAAATCAATTGATTATTGTGGCAATTTGAAATTAATTTATGAATATCCAAAAGAGAAATGTTATGTATGTAAACTAATCTATTCCTCTGGGTGTTATACCCTTTGATTACATTTAATTCAGTTGAGGGGCCTTTGATTAGATTAGATTGACAAGATCACTTTAGGGATTTGATTGGACTACATCAGTGAGGCATGACTCAGGTTGAGTCTCCAACCTTTTTCTGGATCTGATACAATTGGAAATACAAGGAGACACAGACAGACAGGAAAAGGGAGTTGCCATGTTTGATTCTGCCACTGAGAGACAGAACTGCAGGAAAACAGAAACCCCAAGAGGCTAGAAGAGCTGAGTCCCAGAAAGAACAAGCCTTATGTCTGTTTGCTTACAGCTGAGCTCCAAGAGATGGTAGATTCTGGAGGGGAAGACAGAGACCTCTGAAAAGATTGATGACTGTCCTGTTTCACCGTGTGCCAACAATTCCAGGATCAACAGTAACTGCTTTTGGTGAGGAGCATCCCTGCTGATGCTTCAATTTGGACATTTCGTGGCCTTTTAACCAAATAATCTCCATTATAAAAGCCAACAGATTTCTGGTACTTTGCATTGGCAGCCCTTTGGCAAACTGAAACAGTCATAGATGTAAGAGTCTATTTCTGAACTCTCAATTTGTTTCCATTTGTTAGTATATCTATCCTTCTGCCAGTACCACACTGTTTTGACCACTGAAGCTTTGTAAGATGCTTTGAAGTCAGGAAGTAGGAGTCCTCCAACTTCATTCCTCTTTAACAAGATGTTTTCGTCTGTCTATTCAGGGCCCCTTACCCTGCTAAATTAATTTGATAAATTGACTTTTCCATTTCTGCATAGTCAGCTGTTGGAAATTTGATTGGGATTGCATTGAATCTTTAAATCAATTTGGTTAGAATTGGCATCTTAATGATATTTAGTCTTCTCATTCATTATCATGTACACCCTTCCATTTATTTAGGCCTTCTTTAATTTCTTTTAACAGTGTTTTGTAGTTTTCTGTTTACAGGTCCTTTACATCGTTTATCAATATTCATTCCTAGATATTTGATTCTTTTAGTTGCTACTGTAAATGGATTTTTTTCTTGACTTCCTCCTCATTTTGTTCATTACTAGTGAATAGAAACCCTACTGATTTTTCCATGTTGATCTTATAACCTACCATTTTGCTGAACTTGTTTATTAGCTCTTGTAGCTTTGTTGTATTTTTTTTTTTTTACCTTTATATATATGGGATCATGTCATTTGCAAATAGTGAAACTTTTACTTCTTCCTTTCAAATTTGTATTCATTTTATTACTTTTTCTTCCCTAACTGCTCTGACCAGAACTTCAAGCACAATGTTGAATAACAGTGGTGAAAATGGGCATCCTTGTTCAGTTACAGGTCTTAGAGAGAAAGCTTTCAGTCTTTCACCTTTGAGTACAATGTTTACTGTGGGTTTTCCCATATACCTTTTGACATGTTGAGGAGGGTTCCTTCTATTCTGATTTTCAGAAGTTTTTTTTTTTTTTTTTAACCAAGAAATGATGTTGGATTTTATCAAATGCCTTTTCTGCATCAATAGAGGTAAGTATGTGTATTTCCCACCCCCTCACTTTGTCAAGGTGTGTATTACATTAAGTGATTTTTCTTGTGTTGAAGCAACTTTGCATACCCAGGATAAAAGCCATATAGATCCTGATGGATAATTGTTTTGATGTTCTGTTGGATTCCGTTTGAAAGTTTTTTTTTTGAGGATTTCTGCATCTATATTCATTAGAAATATTGATTTGTAATTTTCTTTTTTTATAGTATCTTTATCTGGCTTTGGTATTAGGGTGATGGTGGCCTCAAAGAATGAATTAAGACATGTTCCTTGCTCTTCAATTTTTTGGAAGAGTTTGAGCAGGATTAGTATTAATTCTTCTTAGAATAGAAGGAAGAATTCACCTATGAGGCCATCTGGTCTCAGGCTTTTCTTTGTTGGGACTGATTCAATTTCTTTACTTCTAATTGTTCTGTTGAAGTCATCTATTTCTTCTAGAGTCAGTGTAGGTCATGGTGTGTTTCTAGGAGTTTGTCCATTTCATCTAGGTTGCCTAATTTGTTCACGTATAGTTGTTCATAGTATCCTCTTATGAGCCTTTTTATTTCTGTGAGATCATTAATATCTGTCCTCTCATTTCTCTTTTTTTTTCCTTTGTCAGTCTACCTAAGGGTTTGTAAATTTTAATAATCTTCTCAAATAATCAGTTTTTGGTTTTGTTAATGTTTCTATTCTCAATTTCAATTTATTTCAATTATTTATGTCCAGTTTTGAAGGACAAAAATTTTTCACTTGCAGCTTTTCTCTTTCATTTCTTTAAATAAAACATACCACTGCCTTCTGGCCTCCATGGTTTCTGATGAGAAATTGACACTTAGTCTTATTGTGGATCAGTTATAAATAACTTTTCTCTTGCTGCTTTCAGAATTCTCTGTCTTTGGCATTTGACATTCTCATTAGTATGTGTCTCAGAGTAAGTCTATTAGGATTTATTCTGTTTAGTGTATGTTGAGTTTCTTGGATATGTACATTTATGTCTTACATGAGAGTTGGGAAATTTTTGGCCATTATTTCCTCAGATATTCTTCTTTCTCCTTTTCTCTGATCTTCTCTTTCTGGGCTGCCCATGACACATATTTTTGAGCACTTCATGCTTTCATTCAAATCTCTGAAACAGTGTCATTTTTTTCCCATTCTTTACTCTAACTATTCTTCTGTCTCTAAAGTTTCAATTATCCCATCTTCTAGTTCATTGACGCTTTCTTCTGTCTCTTCAAATCTGCTGTTATATGCTTTTAATGTATTTTTTTACTCTACTATTGTGCCGTTCATCCCCATAATTTCTGTTGTTTCTTTTTATAATTTCAGATGCTTCTTTATGCACACATATTGTCTTCTTAGTATCCTTTATCTCTTTAGCCATATCTTCCTTCATCTTCTTAAATTTATTTGGGAGATTCAATTGAAAATTTTTATTATTTCTTCCAAATTCTGGGTCACCACTGATTTTTTAATCTGTTCCCTTGACTGGGCCATATCTTCCTGTTTCTTAGTATGGCTTGTAATTTTTTACTTTTGTCTTAGCATCTGATTAAATTGATGAGTTTACTATTCAGGTTAGTTTCTTTCTCTTGCCTAGGGATTTATTGTTAGTTGGCTTTGTGTTAGGCTCTTCTTTGACTCTTAGTACACCTTATTCTAGACCTTTACAACAGCCCATGTTTAACTGATCATATTTTTTCATCTCTAATTCATCTGATTTTTGCCCACAAAATGCAGTACAATTTTTAATATTGTACTTTTTGTGAAATTATTTAATCTCCAGGAGAAAGCTTCCTTTCCTCTTTTCCTTCTTCAGGAATCTTGTTCCCTTCTGTTTTTCTTGTTTTGCTTCTTTAGTTTTTTTTTACATACCTGTCATTGTCTCTAGCTGCTTTTGCCTGGAGGGCAAATTCTGGGAGGAGTGATAACTGGAGAGTACTTTTGCAAATCAGTATTTACCAGCCAAAACAAGGACAGGAATGGGGCATAGCCTGACTGCAAACTGCCCTGGCAGGACATCAAGAAAGAAGCCAAAAGCTTCTTTGATGGTTCCCTGAAGCTGTGCTATCCTGCTCTGGTAGGAAATGCAGTCCTTCAGCTAAACTGTCCCCTGGAACCCTGAGGAAGCACTGTGTCTTTAAGTCTCCACCACTTCCACTCATGCCCAAGGTGTTGAGGAAATAATGGCTGCCATTGCTTTTTTCTGGAGTGGGATGAACAATAGCTCAGGGCTAGCACCAAGTGATCCAAATTCATTAATCAAATGCTGAGATCAGTGATTGGCAATACCCACCCTTTTCTTGGGTCAGAGGATTTCTACGTCCCTTTCCGTCATACACGAGCCAGCCAAGGACTGGATCCCAAGGTGGCCCACTGCAAGCATGGGGAATGGGCATTAGCATCAACCATGTGGAGAGAGCAACTTGCTCTTCTTTTCCATACTTTATCAGCCTCTTCCTTGGTTGCTGAACAGTGTTCTTCTGGCCTCTGGAATCCAGAACTGTTGTTTCAGACATTTCCTTCCCATTTAACTGTTTTTTTTTTTTTTTGTGGAAAGACTGAGTTCTGGAACTTCCTACTCCTCTGTCTTCTCTCGAAATTCCCCAAGATTCAGTACTCTTGCCTTGTCACTATAAAATATTCCCTGATCCTTAGGTCCATGTTATAGGTAATGGTCACAATGCAACTTGATCAAAGAAATTCAGTACTGAATTGGAAACTGTCAAACTAGTATAACTGAACTAACATTCTTCCATGACAAAAATATATTTCACTACAAACAATCCCTCAATTTCCCATTCTTTTTAAGTTTAGCAAAAGATAAAAGTGAAGTGACAGGAAAGCAGGTGTGGCTCAAGCAGTTGGGCAACTGCCTACCATATGGGATGTTCTGGTTCAGTTCCCGGTGTCTCCTGAAAAGAAGATGAGCAGACACAGAGAACACACAAAGAATGGACACAGAGAGCAGACAGCAAGTGCAAACAACAGGGGAGTAGGGGAGAAATAAATAAATAAAATAAATCTTTAAAAAAAAGTTAAGTGACAGTTCCCATGAGTAAATCTACACTTGCAAATAAGGAGAGCATAGAAGAATTATTTACATTTCAAATAGAGAATCCTAGTCTAGCAATAGACATAGAGTAGATACTAATATTTGGCAATGAATAAGAAAGAAAATCATCTTCAACATGTGATGTGACTTTGTTTACATTTCTTTAAAAACAAAAGTGTGGGATTCTTTGAGCCACACAAAGACTGTTGAATTAATATGCTTATTTGATGACTTGCCCTTCATTCATGAAGGAGTATCCTCTCTGAGATATACCCACCTACCACAAACAACTAGAAATTTGGACAAACTATAGGAAACATCCGATTTTAGTCATTGGACAACAGGCAGTGCAGGTTTGTAATCCCTGAAAGAAATAAAACAAAGAGATAAGCCTTATGGTGGCAAGGCTTTCTGGCTTGGGGACAATTTGCAGACTACATGGTGGGGAGGGGCAACCCAAACCTAACTCATCCAATTCCTTGGGTTGGAGAAAGTAAAATTGGTGTTCAAAGAGGTTAAAGCAATTGAAATTTGGGGGCTAGAGAACTTGAGAGGAAAGAATGCAGAGGAACAGAGTAAATACTCCAGAAATTAAACTTCTGTTTAGTCTTGTAATGTAATTTCCCTAAATGGGATTAACAGCAGATTAGCCCCAAAGATGAGCTGAAAAGTGAACTTGAAAACAGAGAAATAGAAAATATCTGATACACAGAGAGAGAAAAGAGAGAAAGATAGAAAAGGAAGGGAATCTCAATAGCTTCTGGAACTGTAATGCACATATAATTGAAGTCTTAGAAAAGCACAGGTAGCAGAAAATGTATTTGAAGACATCATGCCTGAAAAGATTTCAAATTTGATGTAAACCATAAACCTAGAACTCTTAAAAAGCAGTTCAAATCAGAAATCAGAAGCAGTACAAAAATAAAGAACAATGCACCAAGTCTTATCATAATCAAAATGTTGAAAATATGTGATGAAGCAGTCAAGAAAACACATACACACATGCACGATATGTACAGAGGAGAGCATTAAAGATAGCTGAGTAGTAAAAGCCAGTGTTCTAGCATAACCAAAAAAGACATAGACCAGTAAGCTCTGACTTCTTCAGAGAAAAATATTATCATGTGATTTGTAATTTTTCTGAACATTTATTCTAATGTTGGGAATATTTTAAAATTTCAGGTGATTAAAACATTACATAATCAATGAAATTTTAACATTTCAATCTTCATTTTAAAACAGGTAAGTTTGTGGAATGTTTTGATGATAACGAATGTGGTCACTATGAAAAGAAAAATTTTAAATACTGGTCATGGACTCTTTAGTTTGCATCTAAAAATATGGATGTCTGTGCTAAAATAATAGTAATTAAAACTTTAGTAAATTGATACATATATTCAATTTTAAATATAATGTCTTCAAATTGAATTGTGCTTCACTTATAGAAACTGGTGTCCTTTAGGAATGGATTTTAGTAAAAAGTAGACATTCTAAATATTTTCCGAATCTATTAACAAATCTATCACAAACACTATAGTAAAATCTAAATGTATATTTGCAACATTTTCTAAAAGTGGTGTATTGATTTAATTAAACAGTTTTTTGATATATATATATGTATATACATATGTTTTATATTTTTATAACATTAGGCAATTACTTCTGGAAATCTGATTTGCTATTCAGATAGTTATTCATCAAGTTTGGCTCCAATTTAAAAATTACTGCACTTGATAGCCAGATATACAAATGAACAGATGAGTATTAGCTTATGAGTAAAGAGAACATCTCTGACATATTGTATTAGTCAGCCAAAGGGGAGCTAATGTGAAATACCAAAAATGGGTTGGTCTTTATAAAGGGTATTTATTTGGGGTAGAAGTCCACAGATACCAGGCCATAAAGCATTAAGTTTCTTCTCTCACCAAAGTCCATTGCCACGTGTTGGAGGAAAACAGCTGCCAACGTTTGCCAGGGTTCAGGCTTCTTGGGTTCCTTTCCCTGGGCTGCGTTTCTCTCTGGGCTCAGCCTCTGTTTCCCCCACAAGGTCAGCTGTAGACTATTAGGTGAACGGCTTGCTTCTCTTCTCCTTGGACCTTCTTTCCAACATCAAAACTCCAACATCAAAACTGCTACTCAAAAACTGCTGCCTCTGTCCTTTCCCTTGCCTTTTATATTCGATTCCCCCACCCACCAAGGGGTGGGGCTCAACACCCTACTGGCCTAGTCAACGCCCTAATCATAACTTAATCATGCCCAGATTAACAGATCACTTTACAAGCATGATCCAATTATATTTTTGGAACTCATAATTACATTAAATTGCCCAATGGCTACACATATCTTAAAATATGTTTTGTATATTATATCTGTTAGGATAGGCTAGTTTTAAATCTTAGGGGCCTGAACAAAGATTAATTTCTTGCACTTGCATCATGTCTTTCACAAGTGGACCCAGGCTATTCATAACTCAGGGACTTGGGCTGACGGAGCAGCAAACATTTTGAAGGCTGCCTGTCACCATGCTAAAAGTAAAAGGAAGCTCTGTAGGTAGGCCTCACATCACCAAGTAAGTGTCCCATTTCAGAAGTGTTATACATTATTTCTGCTTGAAGTTCATTGACTGGAACTAGACATATGGCTCACACAGCTACCAGGAGGCCAAGAAGGGCATTTGTATCATGTGCTTAGAAGGCAGAGGCCAGAAATATTTGACAAACAGCAACGACTCTTAAAGAATATACCCTTCTTAGAAATCATAAAAATAGAAGAGAGTGAGGCCATTCCTTAGAATGCATCTTAGGGAAAATTGCAATTGTTTTTCATTCAAACTGATCTACCTCAATTTTGTCTCACAAAAAATGTTACATTGTTTTGTGATATGATAGTAATTAATAGATAGAATTAGGCAAGAATATTTTTTACCCTTCATCTTGATACTGGGCTATATTAAAAGGAGGTGTCATCAAACATTTTAATCAAGCAAGCAAACTAGTAATAAAAATACTATAATAGTGATAATTATTTTTTTCACCTTTTCCTTAACTGTGATGAAATCCTAGTGTCTATTATTATCCTGACATTTTCCATGAAAAGTTAATTTGAGGTAAACATTGCAATATTCTAGGTGAAAGATTCAGTTAACCTCATAGTCATGAGGAGGTAATGAGAACCTTCCAATTTGGGGATTAAGTTTAGGGGTGTTATGACCAGACAGAACCAAGGAGAAGAATTTTGAGTGAATGGGCATTTTCTACAGTACTGTAAGGCTCTGTGGTTTGCTGCACTCAGTCCTTTGGTGAACTTTATGACCAGCTGCTGTAATTTCGTGGTGCAAAAATGAACAAGCTGGGGATTCACATCTGAATTAGCAACTTCCAAATTAAAATGACATCATTCCGTATTTAAGAATTGGTAAAACTATAATTTGTATTACACAAACATGCGTTGAAGCAGAATAATTTAAACAAAACATCTGGTGTTAATCAGCGATAAAAAATGTTGACGTGCTTGTAGTAGTCTCCTTTGAAGCCTTTCTCAAGCAGCTCACCCTTTCTTGGATTTAAAGTTTCAGTTATAAAAACTAACTGAATCATGGCTTGATTTAAATTAATCAGCTTAATCCTAATATAACATCGCATATGATGAAATATTGTAAAATAAATTGCAGTCTAGTCAAATTCGAACACAAGTACACAGTAATACTAACAGGGGTATTCATTATATTTATGTCCTGTAAATCTAGAATATAAACAAGAGAACATGATATACTGACTGAAGAAATGCAGTATATGTCTAAAAGAAAAAAAAACTTGAGCTCAGAAAAGGAGAATGTATTGGCTTAGAGTTATGTACCCCAGAAAAACTTGTTCTTAATCTTAATCCATTCCTTTGCATGTGAACCCATTGTAAATAAGATCTTTAAAGATGTTATTTTTAGTTAAGATGTGGCCAATTGAATTGGTTTAGGCTTTAGTCTGGTTAACTGGAGTTCTTCATAAATAGAATGAAATTCAGACATAGAGGAAAGTCACAGGAAAAGCTAGGATTCAAAGGAACCCAGAGGAGAATGGAGATTTCATTGCCATATGCATTTCCATGAGACCCAAAAGCCAAGGACCCAAGGATTGCCAGCAGCGAGCAGGAGGATGTTATAGATCTTTGGGAGAAAATATTACCTTGCTGTTGCCTCAATTTTGGACTTCTAATCTCAAAACTGTCAGCCAATAAATTCCCATTTTTTAAGATAATCCTTTGTATGGTATTTGCTTTAGCAACCAGGAACCTAAAATAGAGAGAGAAAAATTTCAAAGTTTTTAAGTAAAGATTGAATTAAATAACAAAGATTTATTCAAATAAAGGAAACAAGTAGATTCCTACCTTCCTAAAATTCATTGGAAATCAGATTGGTTTCTCCCACTGAGAAAATTGATTGCTTTATAATTCCCCCTCCACACTCTACCCAACACCCTGCCACCACTGACCCTAGCAGATAATCTAAGGCTGAAAACAAGGACTGATTTCTACCTCTTTTTCTAGGAGCTATCTATAGACATAGAGTAAAGACCAGTATTTGACCCAAGAACCTGACTCCGTTGATATGCCAACACCCCTAAATCGAATCAGAACTAAAAGAAATATACATAAGAATTTATTTAGTAAAATAGAATGAGAAATTATGAATGATTCTAGACAAAGTAATTTGGGCACACATCTTAACAGAATGTATTTCAAGTAAAAAGTGCTTTAGAAGAATATAAAGAACTTGCTATAATTTTTTGGTACTAATATTAATATGGTTATTATTTTTAGTAATTTTTATGGTCAAACAGCTATGCAATTATGATTATTGTGTTAAAATTCACTAAGACAAAAAGATGTTCAATAATGGAATAAAAAGCTGTAAGAATACTAAGGTTAAGATAAAATGGAATCAGAAGTAATATATCCCTTAAAATAAAATGTATCTTTTCCAAATATAATTAATTGAAATGGCAGAAGCAATGACCAGTTTAATGGATAAACTTAATATATTATCTTAGTTACTGCATTGTAGTATCTAATATCAACTTTCAACCTTGGAAAAATGACCAATTCTAGGCTTGGTAAAATTATCGTATCATTCCAAAAAAAGAGAAGATTTCAAAGATTAATGGGATCATGTCAAAACTACAGAAAAGTCAGTCTAACTGGGCTCCTACTGAACACAGTTGTAAAACTTTGAGCCTCAATAAGTGAAAAATAATAACTTTACATCACATTTGACTTTATGAAAAGTCATGAATTCATTGTAATATACATAAAAGTCAGTTAGTGCTATATAATTAAGGTGAAGCTATTTTTATCTAAGCATATTTATATTTGCATCCCATATAGTGTATCAGTAAAAATATGGAAATTAGGTTAACATTAAATTACATAATTTATGATGCATTTTATGATACAAGAGTGGATATTGAAGGACAAAAATAATGACCACAAATGAGATAATCATTTGAACTATCAAAAGTCAATTAATGTCATTTGGATATCTCTAATTTTTTATGGTATTAATATGAGACCATTCAAGTTTCCATCAAATTGTAAAGTCTTTAAAAATAGATGATTGACATTATTTATTAACTTCAATATACTATCAAATTAAAAAATATATTTAGATTTATAATGGGGAAAAATGATTACATATGTTCATGTTGGAAATAAAAATTTCATTTTGATCAACCTGGATGGAAATGTCAAATTTATTTTAAAAATGAATAAAAGAATTAAGTTATTTTTCTATGAATCAAATTCAGAGTTACAATCTATATGAACCATGTTCTTAACATTTTGTATTATGAGATAAATATATACATATGTGGCATTTTTTATTCATGTAATGTTTAAGATTGTTTGCCCTCTTTCCTCATGCTTGCCAGAAGGTTCTTCTGAAAGCTGTAGGCTAGAAATTTGTTCACCCATGAAGAAAGCTGGTCTCAGAGTTTCATGGATAGAACTATGCCAGGTATCTTTAACTACTGATACTACAAAGAAAGACTAATTGTGTGGGATTCTGCCCTATTTCCTAGACAAATGTCAGATTGTCAGCAATTGCAGAATTTATTTTAATCCAGATGCAGAAAACTTTATCAAAGTAGTCTTCAGACCTATTAACTGGTGGACCAAGAATCAATTAATTTGCAAAGAAATGAAGAAACTCTAATTGTGGTTATTTGTTTTAACACTGTTGATGTTGTTTATAAATATTTTTCTTCATTGTTTAAAGAAAGCCCTTTTTCCCCTCCTTTCTTCTGTTGGGCATTCTTTAAATGGTATCTTATTCCCATTATCCCTTAAATTTCAAACAAACACTTTTAGTGATTTTTCCATTGTAATAACACTATAGTTATTTATATAGGCCAACAAGAACCAATTCTCCTTTTTAAAAATGAGAATATAATTTTAGAATTTAAATTCAGCAAGTGTTTAAATTTTCTGGAGTGTCATATTTGAGAATATAGTTTATTTAATCAGGCATGATAAGCAAACTCTTAAGGAGCAGGTGTCACACTCTGTGTCTGGAATCAATATCTAGAAAACCCCCATAAACAAATGAACTGATAATCATTCTAGCAGTAACAATTCCAAAACCTTACATGTAGTAAGAAAAATAAATCACTTGCTGGTAGGTCAGTTACTTACCAGAATTTGAAGAGACCAGTCTATCTACATTTATTGATATTGAAGATAAAACCTTGGAAATGAATTTTTGGGATTCGTTTTCCTAGAAGTGGAATAGAATGACAAATAAAGTAGTAGTAGTAGTAGTAGTAGTAGTTGTAGTAGTAATTGCTGTAAATCATCCCTGGAGTGAAGAAGCATATTAAAAAAAATCCTTGTTTCCTTTCAAAATCTCAAAATGGAAATGAACTTTTCAGTCGTAGTAGTTGTGATGGTTAAGTAGATGTGTCAACTTGGCTACGTTATAATGTCTAGTTGTTTGGTCCAGTAAGCACTGGCCTGATTGTTACTGTAAGGATAATTTGTGGATATAAATCATCAGTAAGTTGATTATATGAATGGCTAATTCCATCACAATCAAATTAGGAAATTGACTTTAATAATGAGAGAAGTCTCATCCAATCCGTTGAGGAATTTAAAAAGAAAACTGATGATTTGAGCAGTCAGAAGGAAGAATTTCCTTCTCTATTTCAGCCATCTTGGTTCTCCTGGTGAATTCATTGAAAACACTCAATGGAGTTTCCAGCTTGTGCCCTGCCCTATAGAATTCAGACTTGCCCATTCCCACAGTCATGTAAAACAATTTCTATAATAAATATCATAAGCTTCAGGGACCTTTATGTGCACAGGTTCCTTCCAGTGTCTTCAGGTGCTCATATGTATTGGGAAAAGAAAGAATTTTTTATTGCAATCTGTTAAGGCCACTGTCTTATTACACTCGGGCTTATACGTTGTCAATCATATCCTCTTGCCTTTAGAATAGTGATGGGTATTTTGAGAATCCAGCTAAAGAGAAGTGAGGTTTGGGATATATTTTGTTTGGGTTAAGTTGAATTATATTTACGTAACTCAAAAAACTTGGTGTTTGGTGATTACCCACTATGCAAATCAGTGGGAAAACATTGTAAAGCAATTTGTCCTATAGCACCCAGTACCAGAATGATTTTAAATAAACAAAGTTTGATATTTATGAAGCCAAAAACAAAACAAAACAGAACAAACAAACAAAAAAACACTTCACCAAAAACTCTAACTAATACAGTAGGTCATTTAACACTGTTTGACTCTAAATTTGCTGACCACAATATATGGAGTGTCAGCTAGCACCTTCAGCTGACGTGTAAATAATTCAGATCAAAATGCAATGAAACGAGGCCCTTTAATAATAAAAGTAATTTTGAAAATTATTTGACATCATTAAGGGTAGAAGGCTATTAGGGAAAAAAATCTGAAATTTGGAATTAGGCAAAAGGATGAATATATTTTTTAATGTCTAAGTCTCTCATCATTCCTGACCATGTGTTCTTCTCTCTCAAATAACCAACACTTTCTCTGTGGTAGTGGTAGCTGTCTTCTCTACCTGCAGGCATCATCTGCATTCATCACATAGCACCCAGCCTGTGGTCCAGCAACTTTTGTTTTAAACTCACTGGTGAGCCAGCTCTGCCAGGAATCGTGCCAAATATTGCATATAGAGCAATCTCTAAAAGTAACACCTTAGAAGGAGTCACAAAGGGGAAGTAGCAAAGAATCCACCATCCCTACTAGAATTGCCCTTAGTGTCCCTCTGTCATACAACATTCCTATAAATTTTCTGTTGACCCTTGACCATAGGAAATCCTAAATATCAAAAACAGACTCCTGGCATTTCCTCAAGATCCTAAGCTATGTCAGCACATTTGTTCCATAGAAACATGCGAATGAACATTTGTAACTTCAGAGAACTAAGGAGGCTGCTAATTCAGGTACTCACACCCGGGCTGTATATGTGCTTCCCTATTTCTTTTTTTATGTTGATTACGTAAATTAAAGTCTTAGGACTGGAATGTTTTTGTTTTTGTTTGTTTCTCAATACTATCAAATTTTTTATAGATGGTCATTTTTGCCACATGTGGTTTGTTGTGTTTTGTATCCTCCTTTTTTCCCGCCATCTACTCTGGAGATTGGCTGTCATTTGGCCCAGTCTTACAAGATTGAATGGAAGGCCTTAAGGTAGAGACTAATATAGTCAATTATATCAACCCCAGCCCTCACATCCTGTTTAGTATTTGTTTCATTCTAGTGGTAAGTTCTTTGAGGCCAGACACCAGGTATTGCATTATTTTTATACCTTACAGAATGCCTAACTTAGATATTGGCATATACTAGGCAAAAGCAATGCATACAATCAATGAATAATTGATTGATTCCAATGCTCTAATACACATCCATATTTGCTTCCGGGAAGTAGTTTAGTTGTTCAAGGATCAAGTTCTAGAATGAATAATTAATCATTTATCAAATGCCTCCAAAAGGCAAGGTCAAATGTGATAGAAAGGATAAGGGCCATTAGGAGATGGTTGATATGCTCACTAATCCATTTCAGAAGCGTCAGTTTGCATTTGTTGGTGGTTAGTCCATGAAGCGTTGCAGATTGCAGCTTTATCAGAAGATGTACTTTTCAACACCTCAAGAATAGGGACTAAATAGGAATAGAGCCCCAGCAAACACTAGACAATGTGACATCTTCCTTCTCTGGTATCCTGGGGCATAATTCCTTGTTACTTATCTATTTAAGATGATTACACATTTCCCACCTGTAGCAGAGACTGGTGATCTCTCAATACCTATTCTCCTCTTCTTCCATGATAACAGGAGTTTTAGCTAAGTACAGAGCTGACCAGAATGAGGTATTATTTGTTGTACCACTTTGCAGCGAGGAATGTCCCTATGACTAAATTACACAAATGGCATAGAGATACAAATGAAATATGCATCTTCTTAATTGTGCTCTTAAATGTAAGGGGTGTTCTCTTCCTTTTCCTTTGCTGCTGACGGAAATGCCGACCTGGTGGTTGTGACATCTTGGATAATAACTTACAAAGAAACATCATAACAATAATGGAGGAGCAAGATAGAAGGTGACTGGTCCCTGGATAAATTTATGTAACAGTCTCCATACCAGCTTTGCATTTCTATCTGTGGAGTAGTACATGAAAAAAAAAAAAAAAAATCAATTGAACTACCTGAAAAACAACAACAGCAAAATACTTAGTTTGTATAAGCTGCAATTGATTTGGTCTCTTATAAACAACCAGACATATACTCTTAATGAATTATTGGACAAATAGCCTATCAATGATAGGGCTCGAATCCCATGATTATTTCTGACTAGTGAGAGGGAGCTCTAATGATTGACTCTGGAGGTAAATTAAAATATCTGATGGCAATTTTATTCTGGAAAAATAACTGTTGCATGATCACTATGGTGATTTGGAGCTATATGTACCCCAGTAAAACATGTTTTTAAACTTAATCCAGGGAAGCGGCTGTGGCTCAATCAGTAGGGCTCCCGTTTACCATATGGGAGGCCCCGGGTTCGGTTCCCGGGGCCTCCTGGTGAGGGCGGGCCCGCCCGCACGGCGTGGTTGGCTGACCCAGCGAGCACAAGCAACAAGGGGGGGATAAATGAATAAATAAATAAAATCTTTAAAAAAAAATAAAATAAAATAAACTTAATCCATTCTTGTGGGTGAACCCATTGTTATAGGACCTTGGATGAGGTTATTTCTATTAAAGTATGGCCCAGGATGGACCTTAATCCTATTACTGGAGTCCTTTATAAACAAATGAAACTCAGACAGGGAGAGAGAAAGTCACAGAAGGACCAGCCAGAAACGGAATATCATCGGAATCCAGAAGAGAACAGAGAGGCTAGGAGAGGCTACCATGTGCATTGCCCTGTGCCAGGGAAGCCCAGAACCAAGGATTGCCATCAGCCAGCCCCAGAGTTTCACAGTCTTTGGAGAGAAAGCATTGCTTTGATGATGCCTTTATTTGGACATTTTCCTGACCTGAAAAGCATAAGCCATTAAATTCCCATTATTTAAGCCAGTCCATTGCATGGTATTTGCTTGAGCAGCCAAGGAAACTAAAACAATATATTTTATTATTAAAAATTACTCAATATCTAGTGATTTTGATATAAAATATCTATAACCCCTTTATAAACTGTATTGTGAACAATAAAACTGATTATTGTTGCCAGCATAATGAAATAGAAATTTATTTATTCATGTAATAGTTGCTGCTTTCAAATTATGCTGATTTCTTTTAGCCATACTTGCTGTGGTCTTTGTCTGCATTTCGATTAAGGATCTAATGATAGATGGCGTTTTGCAGGGAGCTTGATGAATCAGGCAGGTATATTAGAAGCATATCTATATAGTTCTAGAAACTGCACAACATAATCGGCTAAAATGAGTCCACTAGATGCATGTCACTTCAGGAATCAAATTCACCCCCTCTGTGTGCTGCTTGGTGGAATTATCATTCAGGAGAACTGAATGCTACAAGAAGATAGTTCCACAATGGGGTCACCTGACCGAAAATGAATTCAGCTTATTTCTTCCTCTGTTCCAGTTGGTTGGTTTGCTCAGTTCACTGCTTTCTAAGTCTGCTTAGAAAAAGAAAGGAAAAAAAGCATTTTCTGAATGTAATTAAGGCCATATCATGGTGGCTTTGAATATTTTTAAAAAATTACTTGTTCCAGATCATTTTTAACTTTTCTTTCTTTTTTTTTAAATTAATTTAGCCACCCTGATTTAAAAACAAGTCTGCAAGTCATTGCACTAACAGGCTGGATCATAAATTTATTTCTAATGTCTTTATGACCCCAGAAAGCAGAGATGAATTGAGCTGGCTTAATTGGCTGAAGCACTGTTGAAATGTAATGTGGGTGATTTAATCAGCCTATGGCACTAATGGAGTTAAGCACTTTGTCCACTAGGAAACAGTATGATCTTTCACCGAGTTTCTAAGTGTCTGCTTATTGCTATACGGAAGGCACTTTCTTTTGTATTGTGTATGTGGCCTTGTGGTATTGTGGTATTGTGTAGATTAAAGGGAATAAAAAACAGTTTACAGAGTATACATAAAAGAAAATGGAACAGTAACAGTTTTTAATCAACACTGTAATATTAAGGAAAGAATTGCACTGCATTTTACACTTTGTTGCTGAATACTTTCTGTACCAGCCTATTTCCATTTTTCCTAAGCCACCCGTTAGTGTTCACAAAATTGAGCCCACTTTGCACCAGTTTCCTTAAATTGTAAATGTACGCTATTCCTTGGACAGTACAAGAGGGGGTGGAAAAAAGCAAAAAATAGAATAAGTATCAATGATTGGTTATCTTACCTAAAGTTAGGGCAGGATATTATCATTTTCAAGAGACAATTTTGCATGGTAGCTAACAGCATGGTCTCTAAAATCAGATTGTTCCAGTCACTCCCCTGTCTGTTCACCAACTAGCTGTGTTGCTTTGGATAAATTACTTAACCTTGCAATATTCTTAGATCTGAAGTGGGTTTCATAGCAGCATCTAAACTGCAGTATGTGTCCTGCACCAGCTCTATTGGTTGATTAAAGTTTAACTCTTTCCACACCACCATGTACGAGCCTCCACTGTTGCCCGGCAGAACCAGAACTTATCCAGTGTGGACCCCTTCTCCAAGGCTGGCACATCAAAAATAGACTCAACGTCCAAGAGTTCTTTTCTTCCTAAAGGCTATTTGGGGGAAGTTGATTCAAATAAATTACCTTCCTTAGTAATTAGAGTTGGGGAATAATATAAATCAAAATATTTCTCTCACCAGCATAGTGGACAGGTTATTTCTGATCTGTTGTATCCCTCATTTATAAAGAGATATCATCGTAATTATATCCTGCAGAAAAATTCCTTTTGCAAAGACTGCTTTACCTTTCTCTCTCCTGAAAATTTGGTAGCCCTAAATATAATCTTAATAAAGTTCTTATATATGTGATAAATTTAATATATGATAAGTTAATTTAAAATATGTTTTAAATTAACTACCAAGAAAATCTAGCAAAATCATATCTAATATAATTATACCATTCTGTATGTATTATTGCTACTTTGTATGAGAACTAAGAAATTGTCAAGTTAAAATGAAGAAAGGTGACATATTCTGGCTAAGATAGGAATGACAGTTCTAGTCAGTTGATCCTTTTGCTTGTGTTGAGAAATTCGCTGAGGCTGGGTACAGACTCAGCAGGGCTAGAGCTACATAATTAGCTGGCAATATCTGGTACAGTGAGGCACAATGTGGCAGTCGATTTCACAACCTTGCTCATAGATTTCATGGAATTTCTAGCACTCTTCATGTCATACATTTCACACTTGCTGAACTTCCTGGCACTCTTCTTCTAACTCAGAATTTCAAATGCATTCTTATTCCCAAAAGAAAGCAATAAAGTTTGAAAGTGGATACAACAAATCTTTATATATTTACTTTAGTTAAAAGGTTTTAAATGCCAAGTATACATGTTTTCTCTTCCTCTGTGTAAAATTGCTTTTGTTTGTAATCTGTTTTGGCCTGGGGTCAGGGAGATTTATAGTTAAATATATGAAAGCAATTAAATTCCATTTCATAGATGTTTAGTCACTTTGAGCTTTTTAGCCAGCAACATTTTCATACTGTAGTCATCCTTTTAGCATATAGAAAAATTTTATGACAGTCTTATTTGTAATAATAGCTGATAAAATTTACTGAGAATTTATTTTATGCCTGGAATTTTGTTATATAAGTGTATTTCCTCATTGGATCTTCACAACAACCCTACAACAAGTATTATTATAATTCCCATTTTTTAGGTGAGGAAAGAGACTTGAGAAGTTGATTGACTTGGAAATGTAATACATCAGTAATAGCAAAATCACAAAAGTACTGTACTTTTCTTGGATGTCCATACTTTTAACGACCATGTAAACTGTTTATGTACCTATTCTGAGTGAAAAAGAGATGTTGTTTTCTACCAACACTAAATATTATGTAAATAATATAAGGCAGAGTAGTTGGATGATGTGACAGTTTGAAGCTTTTGTAGACCCCAGAAAATTAGGTCCTTAGAGTTAATCCCATTCCCACTTATTGTAGGTGGGAACTTTTGATTAAATTACTTCAGATAAGGGCCTTTGATTAGATTGTGTGGCCCAGAGATTTTCTTCTCTTACTGGAGTCCTTTATAAACAGAGGAATAAAAAGCTGCTGACACTGAAAAAAGCTTCAGAGTTGGAGAGAAATGCCTAGAAGCTGAGAGAGAAGGTCCTGAAGCCAGAAGCTGAGAGTAGCAAGGCCTGGAGGAGAAGGCAGGGACCAAGTCGGGCAGATGCCACCACTGTGCCCTGTCACGTGAGTCCAGGACCATCACCAGCCGGTCCCCAGGGAGAAAAACATCACCTGATGAAGGCTTAATTAGGATATTTTCACAGCTTCAGAACTGTAAGCTTATAAATTTATCAATCTCCACGGTAAAAGTCAACTCATTTCCTGTGTATTGCTTGGCAGCCTTTAGCAAACGGAAACAGATTATTTTGAAAACATTTTATTTTCATTACCCATATCAGCCAGCATATGCATACACATAGTAGGTGGTTTTCCCTATTCAGGGAAAGATAACAGCTTAATCCAGTCAAAAAATATTGTTTATAATGGTGAATTAGATTATGTTTTGTCAATAACAAATCACAAAAACATTTAATATCCTAGATTAAAAATTAAGTTAAGATGTTATTTTAAAATAAGGATATAGCATATAGACATAGGGTATTGTGATGGTTAATTGCATGTGTCAACTTGTCTGGATTTTGGTGTCTAGTTTTTTGGTTGGGCAAGCACTGGCCTGATTATTAATGTGATTATTTTGTAGATAAATTTTTATCTATAAGTTGATTGCATCTATGGCTGATTGCATCTACAATCAACAAAAGAGATTGCTATAAGCAATTTTTGGAGTCTCCTCATCTAATCTGTTGGAGCTTTTAAAGCCAAAACTGATGATTTCAGAAATCAGAATGAACAATTTCTGCCTCAACTTTAGTCAGCCAACTCTTCCTGGGGAATTTGGACCCAACTTCAGCATCACCTTTATTGGAGTTTCCAGTATTTGAACTGCCCTACATAATTTGGACTTGCCAGACCACTGGTTGAATTTCTTTAGAGAACCCTGATTGATTCATGCTTATGTATGTGCATAAGACTTTACAAAGGAGCACACCGTGTTTACCAAAGAGGTTAATGTGAGAAAGCAACATTCATCATTTTTTGCTTGGTTTAATCTTTCTTTTCTAGTAGACTTATTCTTCTTGCAAATCACTGAGACTGATATTATTTTTATTGCTGTTACAGGAATTAAATGTCTATATTCCTGTGTAAAATGTAAATTTTCTTTTATCACAGTTGAAATAAAAAACATTATTTTCATGCTGCTTCCAAAAGAAATTGTTCTGAATATTGAGATAGTTTAAAAGTAGTTTGGTTCAACTCACATCAACATTTATTAAAGACTTGCAACATATAGAGTTCTGGAAATCTCTATAATTACTAATTAAAGTAGGAGAATTGTACTGTTTTTTTTTTTCTTAAAAATTTCCATTGGTGGATTTGTAAGTTGAACACTGAATTATGAGCTTGGATGTTAGCTCTGTCTTGGATTTTGATTTGCAATATAGCTTTTACAAATAATTTAACCTCAGCTCCTCAGTCTCATTTGTGACATATGAGGGTTAGATTTAATGTCCTTTGAGGTCATTCCTAATTAAAAATGTGGTGATTGCATAAAATAATTGGTGAGATCCTTTCTCCTGAGTTTCTGAATGCACTTGCTACTCAGTTACTTTTTAATGCAAATAGTAAAACTGATGCAGTAGGAGTGTACTTATTTAGCCAAAGTATCTAAAAAATATGAAAACTTTAGTAGTAAATACCAGGTTTAGTTACTACATTTTTTTTTTTTACTATAAAGAAAATGCTTTACTGTGTCAGCTCAATTCAAATTTAGCATAGTTAGAAACCATTATGCTTCTTTTCCAACTAATTCTGATTGATTTTTATCTGAAAACTATTGACAAAAATAGTGACATTAACAATTATTTGATTCTCCTCCTAAGTAAATTTATTTTAATTTAGATGCGATATATGTAATAAGAATAAACAACACAAAATATTAACTATCCTGTGTTCATTGGATTATGTACTGTTATTAAAATGGAATGCAACAAAATTAATATGTGAAAAAAATATATACCTTTCCTTCCCCACTTCAAATTACATCTAGATAAAATTAGGAATGAAGTGTTCAGAACATTTGAAGTGTGTTTATAGACTCTTTTAAGGAAGTACTTTTATTTTTCAGAAAGGACATTAAACTTTATACAAGGAAATAGGGTAACAAAATAAAATTACCAAAATACATGACGGGGATGCAGGAGAAACTTGCATCTATTAGATATAACTGTATTTTCAGGTTGTATATTTTTCTACCTTTCCTATAGTTATTTATAGCATATGGGCTTCTTATTTTGCTTATTATTGTCAATCACTCATACTTAGAAATCAAAAGACCCATAATTTTCCTTTGATTTTCTATTAAAGCTAATAAATTGTCCCCTTGTTAAAATAAAATAATAACAGGGTAGTTATTTGGTTTTTCTATTTGTAATAAAGTAAACCAAGCTACTGGAAAAAGCTTTTGATAAAATTCAAGGAATAAAAATGATGTCCTATTTATCCATAATCTCCATTCCATGAGTAAAATACAACTAGCATTCTCAAATTTTGTGTTTATCTATCTTGCTTTTTCTCTAATGATTATTATCAAACCATTTTCACATTGTCCTCTAATTTTTATAAACCTAATTTTAAGGGCTACATAACCACAGAGAACATACAACATAAATTACTCAATCATTCACTTCATTTGAACTTTTACATTGTTAAATTGTTTTCAATTCTTTAAAATTATATATGGAGAACCTATTAACATCTTTTGTACAAACTATTTTATATTTGTGCAAGATAACTTTCTAGAAAAAGAATTGCAAGGTCTCAAGATATGACTTTAAATACGTAAGTATACAACTTTTCAAATTTACTTTGCTAATATAGAGTGGTATATGAAGATGCCTAATTAACAATACCTTTACCATTTTAAAGATCTTTCTGTTTTGATAGCTGAAAATGGAATTTCATTTTTTAAATTTGGATTTCTACGATTACTGGTTATGCAAAAAGTTTTCAGTATTTAATTTTCATTTAAATTCTCTCCTTTTTGAATTATATTTTGGCCTTTGCTCAGGTTTCTGTGGTACTAGCAGTGTTATCTTCATTCTGTGCTCATTATTTGTTAAGAGTATTGGATTCATGAGGGCTCTCTAGAGAAACAGAACTGACAGGAGATATCTGTAAATAGTGCTAGATTTTATAAAACTGCCTCATGAAACCGTGGGGATGCACAAGTCCAAATACAGTAGGGCTGGTTGCAAGCCAGGGCCTCTGATGAAGGTCCTTGATGAGTTCCCCAGGAAATGTTGTCTGTCTGCAGTAGGGATAGAAATTCTCTATCTGAATGCTGGAATCACTTCTTTTAAGGCCTTCAACTGATTAGATGAGAGGTCACTCATTGCTTATCCGCCATATATGCAATCAACTCACTAATGATTAAAGTCTCTTTCCTTGTATTCGCTCTTGTAGTTTCCACTGAATTCCAGGTTCTGGCATTTTCCTGTGTGACCTGCTCTGACTCACTTTATTCAAATTTCTTCTGTAATATGGATTAAGGGCTACAGTGATTCAGTGGGGCCATACTTTGACTAAAAATAACATCTTAAAAAGAGTCTGATTTATAAATGGGTTCACACCCATAGTAATTCAGATTAAAATATCTCATTGACTGCCACAGTAAATATTGCCTCAAATAGCAGGGCTCCTGAGTGCTCTTGAGACATCCCGACACTATAAGCAGGGCAGATAGTTCAGGAGTTTGGTGCTCTGCCAGTAGACCTTACTAGGGAATTAATGCTCTCCAGTGTACAAAAGTTAGACTCAGTTGTGGTTTCCCTACACATGGGTCTTCTGCCCCTTCTATTTGAACCTGTAGTTAGTACTAGAGTTGATAGCTGTCTGTTCAAAAGATTTAAAGCTTTAAGCTCTCCATGTGCCAACTGGGCCCAGAGTCTCAACAGAATTGCAACATCTACTCTCCAGTTCATTGGACTCACCCAGAACAACTAACAAGGAGATGATGATGGACAATGACCATCTCAAGGAACAGAGAGAGTCTGCAACTGCAAGCAAGATAGTCCCATCCATCTGCCTCATGGGATCTAAGCCCCTTCTCAATTAGAGGTGGAGTGGACATCACCATCCCAGAATCCTCAGGATTGGGGAATTAATGATGGACTAGAATAGACTTACTGTTATTCTACTATAGATTTATTGTGATTCTGGCAATGGAAGAACTTTTATCATGGATGTAGAGGCAGTGGCCACTGGAAGTTCTAAGGGGAGAGAGAGGGAAAAACAGGTGTAATATGAGGATATTCTCAGGACTTGGGAATTGTCCTGAATGACGTGGCAATGATAGATACAGGCCATTAGATATCTTGTTATAACTTACAAAATTGTGTGGGAGAGAGTGTACACTAAAATGTAAACTATAATCCATGATTAGTGGTAACGCTCCAAAATGTGTTCATCAATTGTAACAAATGTACCACACTAATGGAGGATTTTGTTAATGGGGGAAAGTATCAGAATGGTAGGGAGCGGAGCATATGGGAATCCCCCTTTTTTATGTAATCTAAATATCTTTAAAAAAATAAAACAAATATATTAAAAAAAATTTTTTAGAGGACACATAATTCAACTACCACAATTCTGTAACAGTACAACTCTATTAAAACTTAATTGATTTCTTATATATTTTATTCCATTGATCTCCACGCCCAAAAGCCAAACCAAAGTTATCTCTAGACATAATTCTAATATTTGTTACATTTATTGCTGTCTTTCCTCTATACCTTTTATCATGGATTATTTGCAGGTGCTTAGACTTTATCAGACTTAGTTTTGAGAACACCTATATTGAATGTTTTCCCCAAGTTATTTACCAAATTTAAAGAATTTATTGGATGCCAAAATCAAAATTGGGTCTATGCTTTGAAACATCTTAATTTATAGATATTTTACTAAGGCTTTTGATGATTGTAGAATTGATATCATTTTTGCCACAAGACTTAGTTTTTAATTGATCTTAACTCTCAAGGATCTTTTCAACTTTATCATTTATCATTTGGGATTGAGGAGTGTATTAGTCAACCAAAGGGGTGCTGATACAAAGTACCAGAAATCTGTTGGCTTTTATAAAGAGTATTTATATGGGGTAAAAGCTTACTTACAGTTACAAGGCCCTAAAGAATCCAACTCAAGGCTGCTTTCTCACCAAAGTCTGTTGCCACGTGTTGAAGCAAGATGGCGGATGATCTCGGCCTGGTCTCTCCTTCCTCCTTCTTCTTAAGGCTCTGTGGGTCCAGCTTCTTCCAATCTCAGCTGTAGGTTGGCATAGGGCTCGTCTCTCTTCCAGGGGCTTTAGGTGTTTGAGCCTTCTCCTTTCTGCCATATGGCAGGACTGAAATGATCAAGTTTTTCCTCTTCTGAGTCTTCTTCCATGTGTCTTTTTTTTTTTTTTTTTTAGGTGTTACTACTCATTTATTGGCAATCTCAATACCTAAGATCATCACATGTAACATTAAGTATATTCCTAAAAGCCACAAGCCAAAAATTAGAAACTACAAAATTAAAAATCAGAAGTTACTTTCATATTTTTAGTATGTGAAAATAAATCCAATTCCCAATAGGTAATGTATATTAGGTATCATCTTTTTAAGAAACTTTATCACTGACCTTCCTATTGGAAAGACACTTTAGATTACAACAGTGTTCATAAAATGGTATCACAACGTATAAGGGCATCTTGGTACCATTAAAAAAAAACAACAACAACAAAGCCCTATGGGGTTACAATATTGATTTTAAAATTCTTTCTCAGAAATGATAATCAAAGAGGCATATTTACCCCCAAACACTTTTCTGTTAAGATGTTTATCCTACTTGAGGATTATATTCAATCTTCCCTTTCATTTATTCTTTTTGGTGTTCACATGAGTTAATATGTGAGATTTCAGGTTATTTGACTGAACAAACCTCTTGTTACATCCTTTGAAGGGGCACACGAACAGTTTCTCCCCAGTGTGGATCTGTACGTGTGTACGCAGATTGAAATTCAAGGAGAAGTGCTTTCCACACCCTTCAAAAGTGCAATGAAAGGGCTTCTCTCCAGTATGAACCAGAAAATGTCTCTTCAATTTTGACCTCTCATGGAAAGCTTTCCCACATTCTGCACATACATGGTCTCAGGGACCATGAACAAAGAAATGCTTCCCCAGGGCAGCATTATCTCTCAACTTTTATGTGCATCCACTGTGAGGACAAATGAGGATTTCTGGAGCATCATCTTCTTTATTTTGTCTTGGCTTCTTTCTAGCAAATTCTACGAGCTGTTTAGGATCTGTTAAGTCAACACTAGGAATTCCTCCAGGAGGAAGCTTCTTGCCTATTATGTACTCAGAATACTCAGGAGAATTCTTTCTAGTAATCTGTTGAGGAAGCTCTTGTTTTGCCCCCTTTTTCATGAATTTTAAGGGACATTGAAGAAGTGAGTCGTCTTCAAGAACCTGTTCAGAAAACTCTTGTTCTGATGCTTTCTGACATTCCAAGTACTCAAGAAGAAATGAGCTCTCTTCTATCACAGTTTGGTAAAATTTGCCTCTTACTATGTATTCTAAGTAACAGTCAGGGAAGGACTCTTCTCCCACAACCAGATGCTTAACCTCAGAGTGTACCTCTCCATCATTTCCAGTCCCCATTGTGTTGGGAGATTCCATTTCTACTGGTGGAGCATGGCTTGGCCTGGCCTCACTGAGGCCCTGTCCACATGGACCTTGACAGCGACTTGCTTTTGCCCTTTTCCTCATCTGCTGGCTCATGTTGTCCTACCTGCCCCTCCTTGAAGGTTAGCAGCAGGATCTACCAATCACTTCCAGGTAAGTCGTCTTCAGTAAGCATCTGCTTTTCAAAGTAACCTGCTGGACTGAAAGCTCCAGGAGGGCAAAGACCCCTTCTGTCTCATTCAACACATTTGTCACTCCATGACGCACCCGGCTAGCTCCACTCCACACCATGGAGAAGCCAGGTTGAGGTGGAAGCGCTGCTTGGCCCAGATCCCACCTCCTGATGGACCCCATATGTCTTCCTGAGTGAGTGCTTGTTTATATCAGATCACCAAGGGGGTGGGGCCTCAACCCTGAGTTAAGCCCTACCGATGTGGTGGAATCAAAGCCCTAATCTTAAGAGGTAATTTAATTAAGACATGCCAGCTGAATCTAATGCAATCAAAGTATATCACACCCAGAGGAACAGACCAGTTTATAAACATAATCTTTTACTTTTGGGGATTCATAAATAATAACAAACTGCTACAAGGAGCATTTGCCCCTTCAAACTCTGCAAGTCCCCAAATTTCTTCACTCTCTTCTCTTTTATTACTGTTATTAAACCAGACACTTCTTTTCCTAGGTTGCCTCTTTTTATATTGCATTATCCAAATTCAGCCTTCTTAATCAATACACAGAATCAGCATTCTACTTTTTTGGTAAACTCTTCCCCTAGAGCTACAAATTCATTAGGAACATGATCTCCTTCCCAAGTTCATAGAAGTAATGATTTACCAGATCTTTTGCCAATGAATAATCTGGGTTACTGCAATTCCATCTGGCAATCTCTGTTTCTTCCTGGCTTTCCAACAGACCACTTGGAAAATGCCATTTTTAAAAATTCTTTGTTATGGCTGCATTTCATTGCCAATACCAGTTAAGATAGTCTAGCTTATGCTGCAGCAACAAACACACCACAAATGTTTAATTCCTACTTATGCTTTGTGAATAACTTGGGTTGGCGGATGTTTCCATTCTACCTCATGCCACACTTCAAGGCCCAGAGTAATGGAGAAGCCATATCTCCATTATTGCAACACACTGTGGAAGAAAGAAAGAGCCTTTGACAAAATCCCTCTTTAGCTCTTAAATCTGTTGTATGGAGGTAGTGCACATCACTTCTTCTACTCATGGATCATTGACCAAAGCCAGTCATACAATCACATCTGACTGCAAGATAGTAGAAAAGAATAACTCTACCATATGCTTGGAGGAGAACTTGAATGACTTTCAAAGAACATTTTAATAATTAATAACTTTAAATTATTTTTACAACTTTGTATTGCCCTTTATTTAGCACCATCCAACCAATATTCAAGGTTAAGAAAATGGTCTGATAGACTTTAAATCTTGTAATAAATTTGTGGGTGATGTTTAGCAATTTTATATCTCAGTTTAATATAGAACACTTAGAGCATGTTTGAAAGAGTCTTTCTGAGCATGTTTGTTGTTATATACTGAAATGTAAGTTGACAGTTGACCCTGCTTATTTAGATTACTTCTTCAGTTATGAAAAATTCCATCTCTGTCGTATTACTGATTATGAACAGCAAAGCAATGCTCCATAATAATTAGAAAACATACCTTAACGAAAATTTAACTCCAATTTTAGGCATAGTGAACTAACTCATCAACACCTTGCTTGTTTTCAGTGCTACTGTGCTCTTCCCTTGTCTGTAATGTTCTCCTGGAAAGTTCTCATGCTATAAAACCAAACAATATTGATCTCACAAAATATAATAGTCACCCTAAGTTTGCAGTTATGCCCTACACCCAGCTGTGCCACTCTTTCAGAGAAAGATGGCAGGACACAATTAGGTTCTTAAAAAATTCTTTAAACACAAGGGTTTCTCTCTGGGTAACAGATTACTTAGAGAAAGGATAGTTTAGGTACATCTCCTGTTTTGTTAGTTTACATAGGAACAGCATCCAATTGAACCATTTGACATATTCTCTTAAAGAGGGCACAGGGGACCCTTTGTAACCCTGTCTTAAAGTACCACATCTATAGTCAGTAAAACATTTTATTACTTATCCTGATGTATGGGTGCACTGAGGCTTTGTGCCCAGCATTATTTAGTGTTATTTCCATACATTCATAGGCACATAGTTTAATGGGCATTATGATATACAGTAAAGTAGTCTAGGTGACATCTGATACTAATCTTTGAGTCAATAAAGGGAACAGTGTTTTAAGAAAAGAATGAGCAAACCCTTGCTATAGAAGCAAGAAAGAGAATATTATAAAAGATTTAAAAGCAAGGTACATGTTTTCTGGTCCAGAAGCCATTCACTACAGCAATAAAATCTATTCTCAACCCTATTGTAAAGATTTGTCTATGGACTATAGTGCAGCAATTTGTTTAGGTAGATGGCATAATATTATCATTTAAGGATGATTTTCCAAGGTTATGCATCTTGAATATTTCAAAAGAAATAAATTCAAAAGTGAATATTAATAATGAAGAATTAAAGTATCTCTGCCATATCATTGTTTTTCATAGAGAATTTTCTCTGATGAATCACAGGATTAAGTAAGGATAATAACCTTCATTAAATCATTCTTAAATATATGACCACTCATGTTTTTTTTTTCATTGTGAATGGCAGTTTTTCCTACTTTTAATTTTTCATCTTCTCAGAATACACATTAAGTACCTAAATAGTTTTATAAGTCCCCTAGTAAAAGAGCAAAATAAAATTCCAAAAATTATCTTTTTCCACTCATTCTTGACTGGAATACTAAAATGTCTTTATTTCATAATTTTATTCTAAATTGCTTTATTTGTCTTATATTATTTATATTCTTTTTTAAAAAAGTTTGTCTTTACTTTCTCTTGCTAACTATGCTAAGTGATATTTTAGTGGCAGAACTCATAAAATGTAAAAATATTATTTTCTAAGTAAAGTTAATAAAATCATTATTTTATAACTTTCAACTCATGGGAAGATTTCCAGCTAAGAGTTAATATATGGAAAGGACTTAGTATTTTTGTGCAAAACTGATTCCATTTTTTTTAAGTTAATGTAAAATAAAATTATAAAAATCACAGAAAACACCTCAAAATCCTGAACAGTAGACACCAGAATGACTTAAATGAGACAGAATGTTGAGACCAAATATTAATGAGGATGTGAAGCAACTGGAACTCTCATACATTTTTTTTCCCTCATACATTTTTGTTGACAGTGTTAAACCACTTGAGAAAAAATACTGGAAGCTTCCTATAGAACTAAAGGTATACTGATGACACAAAAATTCCTATTTTAGGTATTTTTCAAAAGAAATAAAAATGTGTCCACATATGCTTAGATACTTGTACAAAAATGTTCCTAGAAGCTTTATTTACAATGAAAAACTGAACACTGCCCAGATGTCCATAAATATCAGAAACAATCAATAGACTGTGGTATAGTCATACAGGAGACTACGACTCAGCGAAACTATTGATTCATTCCTCAGTAGGATGAATCTCAATTTGGGCTGTGTGAAAAGACTTATACAAAAGATTGCGTATCGTATGATTCCACTTGTATGAATGAAGCAGGTAAATCTAATCTACGAAATGGTGTAAAATATCAGGAGTGGTTCTTTCCGGCTGTTAGGATAGTAGAAGTGATCTAGTGGCATGAAGCGAGGTGAAACTTTCTGAGGTGATGGTAATGCTTTATATCTTGATAACAATGGTGTATGCATTTGTCAAAACTCAGCAATGTATGCATTTGTCAAAACTCAGCAATGCACACTTAGGATTTGTGCATTTCGTTGTACATGAAATTTTCAGGAAAAGGAAAAAAAAAAACTGTAAACAAGTATTAATTCCTCTGCCTGCCAAGCCCCACTCCTGTGGCGCTGGGCTGACTGTTGTGGTGCAGGTGAAGCTAGGCCATGTCAGCTGCGAGCGCCAAGCACCACGGCTTGACAGAGGCCAAACTGCGCAGGCGCCGTGGTTGCTGTTCCCACCGACTCGTTGTACAGCCTGGCAAGCTCCGCGACTCTGCGGTGCTGGGCGCTGTCTACGGCTTCAAGGGCCGCAGCCAAGCCAAGCCTCTAACTGTAGGCCTGGGCCCGGTGGCCGACGTCCACAGGTACTGCCCTGTGAGGGTTCCCAAGGAACTCCTGAGAGGCCTGTTCCCAAACCAGTTACCCTGTTGATGGAACGTTCAGAGGAGCTCAACAAGGACCTGAATCCTCCACTCTTGTAGGCATCCGGATTCCTGACCATGCCTTCCCAGCAGGACTTGGCCTAGGTGTTGAGGAACCTCCTGCTCTCACCGGCGCCAGCCTCAGCTCCCAGGCCAGTTCTCTGCATGTCAAGGAGGTCCAGGACCTCTGGCCTTAACTGTCCCTGGTCATTGATGGAGGGCCTTTTGGGGATGGGCAGATCCCTGAGTGCCTTGGGCTCTCGCCTTGGCTCAACATGGTCAACTTCTCTATACCTGAAAAGTTTGACATCATTCATCCAGGCTGTGACCTGGAAAGTACAACCACCATCCTCCAACTGAATTATGACCTACCCTCAGATGGATCCTGCCGGTGAAGCTCAGGAGGAAGGAGGCGCCCAAGGACTGGTGCTGGACAGTGTGTCGGTGGGCTGGTGGTTGGCGAGTCCTCATTTGCAGAGACTTCTGGGGCTATATGACCCCAAAACCTGACAGCATGTCTTTCTCAACTCAGTAGACCAGCCCCAGAAGCTGTGGTTTAACCTAGCTCAGGGGAGTTTTAAAATAGTTTAGCTACAGCTGTTTAATATTTGAGTGTTTATGATGTACTAATAAAACACCTGTGGACTTTATATATGCATAAACCGCCATGTAATTCAACTTTTGCACTATTAGTCATTAACATATCACTTAATATTAATTTTCATTGTTTGCTTTTTAACTTTTAAGCTATTGAAAAATCATACTTGTTACAAGGCAAGTCAGTTGGTACAAACTGTTAGAGGGAAAAAAAACATGGAAGAAATTAGATTACTTTGTTGGAAAAAGATGGTAAGAACTGGCTATAAAAAGGAAAATAACAACTAAAGATACCAGCATTGCTCTGGGATCTGTTAAATTATTATGAACATCTACTTCTTCATGTTTAAACCCAACAAAGTTTGTGCCACATTATGGAAAGTCTTCCTCAAAGTACTACGTTTGTGTCACTTGAAGGAGAAATAAGTGTTTTCTTGTCTCTTGTGAAACAAAGTTTTTGACTATGTTTTATATTTAATTCCTTAATGTTTTAAACTGAATTTCTTAGAACATATATGAAATATAATTTAAATTAAACCATTACTTTATCATTATTGGTGAACTGCCCTATTTTGTCAATAAAAAAAAGTTTTTACTCATAAAAATTGAAAGCAAAGAAATAAGCACTGAGTATCTGATTAGCAAATTGAACCCATCACATCATTGTCTGAGTATCTTTAATTTTCACTTAATGATGCATAGTGATGTCTCCAATTGTCAGCCTCTACAGGATTGCTTTCTTTTAACATATGTCTAGAGTTCAGTGTGGATAATGATCTTGAGCAAGTCAAAAGATCCCTTGTTTTATTGGGATAAGATTCAGGCAAAGTCTCTCAGGAGAAAATGCTCTTTTAGGTTCCAGAAATTATTTCCAAACTGGTTTACTGCATTTCAATATAGGACAACATTACTTATGATAATAACATCCCCAAAGTTTAAAGGCTAAAAAAAAAAACTTATTTTTTGAAATGGTTATATAAATATAATTAAATCTTACCAAGTATGGAGGATGATGATAAATATTTTTTTACTGTTTAATTGCTATGAATGGAGCACAAGAAATAACATTAACTTGTGTATCAAAATTATTTTATTGCAACAAAAACTGCTATTGTTATTTTTAAGGTGCTTTTCTACTCAAATCAAATTAAAGTTGTCCTGAATATGCAATAAGTAGTGGAATTTTTTTTTTTCTCGTTGTCTGCTCATCTTTTTGCTTGTTGTCTGTTCATTTTTTTGTTGTTGTTCATTTCTTGTTCATTGTTTTTACTCATTGTCTACTCATTGTATGCTTGTTGTCTGTTTGTTTGTTTTCTTTAGGAGACACCAGGAACTGAAGTTGGGGCCTCCCATGTGGGAGGTAGGCGCTCAACTGCTTGAGCCACATCCACTCCCAGAATTTTTTAATGATGTGTTCGTGTATCTCAGATGTCTGATTAGTTATGTTCTCAGTTGCCAAGCAACACTGATGTTTTGATAATATTTAATATTTTGACTTCATAAATGACATACGAATCCTTCAATATTATCATTCTGGGAAAAACACAGGTTTAATATTCTGTCATTTACCAAATAGTATTCTTGACCGACAAAGTTAAATATCCTCTTATGGCAAATCAAATGCCAGATTGATACACCTTAAATATTTTACCTATTTGTGCAAAAAATTCATAATTTAAGCATTTAGATTTAAGCACATCTAATAATATAGCTTACTGTATTCAGTTATCAGTGCATTTCCCTTTCTATCAACAGAGAAGGCTTTCAGTTATATCAAATGATAAATATGCCATCTTTCTTCTGGGCATTAATCCAATAACCAGATGGTTGGCTAAGTCCAAATAAATTTGTGATTGTTACTACAAACAATTCCTGATTATTATTTTTTAATTGGGTTGCTGACAAAAGAAATGTATACCTCTGATACGAAAAAACAGAAAACATACTGCTCTCATACTTACCTAATTTTCGTTAATTCAGTTAATGTTCATCAAGTCTAATAGGTGGTGAGTGCTGATACCATATAACCATATTGTCTATAATAAACAGTAAAGAAAGACCCCACATTTTACATTTGAAAAACTGAACCTCAGAAATGTTTAGTGATTAGCCCAAAGTTAGATAGCTAACATATAACAAAACTGGAATTAATCCCAACTCCTACTTCAAATCTTAAGCCAATTCCCTGTGCTTCACTGCCACATATTTCTTCTTATATGAGTTTAACTGATTTCTACTGATCATCTCTCTCTTACCTTCTCTGTTATATCTCTTTTCTCATTGCCACTATTTCTACCTTCCCCTTTCTGTACTGTGTGCTCACATCCCTGATTCTTTTTCTCTTTTAAGCTGCACTCTTGTGATTTTGCACTAGTATCTTCCAGAGCACTAGCTGTCACAATGCTTTGTTTTGCTCCATTAAGCATTTAAAATATTTTTAAAGTTTGTATACCCTTTTGCATATTTTTACCTTAACATCTGAAATGTTTCTCACAATTTAAATAGATGTTAATGATCTAATACCTGACAAAATTTAAATATTAACACATCAACAAAAGTGCACATCACCATTTTAAATGCATCCACTGGGATGAAAATATAACAGATTTTTGATACTCTTTTCCAGTCAAAGACATATATGAACAAGAGCTCCTTTAAAACCCAGAAATTTCACGTTTCTCATTATTTGCCCTCTCTATTTCCATTTCACTTCCTCCACAGAATTTTGTCATGATGAAATATATTTTTATGCTTAAATGCCTTTTATTGATTACACCGTCGTACTTTTCTGAACCAAAAATAAGAACTTAAATTGTATATATTTTTAAAAAATATCCTATGATGATAAGTTTTAAATGTCTCTTCTGGATTTGTAATGCATTTAATAAAAAGATGAAAAGGGTTGATTTTTTTCTTTCAAATTAATTTTTATATCTGCTTATGAATAGTACTTACTGCTTGAAAAAGATGCTATTTAACATCATTTCTATTCCTCTTTTATTTTTCATAAATATAAGTGCTGAGAAAGATTTTTCATTTAAACAGATGAAAATGGAAGTTTTTTTTAACAATGCAATGAAGCTCCTTGAACTCCTCCAAAGTTATATACAAAAAAAATCATATGGTAATTTATGGTAAAAATTATTTTTAATCATCTGCCAGCTGAAAACTCAATTAAGTCTTCATTCAACTTTTTTAAAGAAAAGAAACCAATTGGTTTGCAAAAGAGTATATATCACTCAGTTTTTAAAGCCTTTCATTTTTTCAACCCCAACAGAAATACTTTTTGAATTGTCCATTTGTTAGATACAAAGGAGATTTTTTAAAACCCCAAGTATTTTAGTCTGTTAAAAGGTGCCAGAATATGAATATTCTTGCTGTCCTGATTTTGTGATAATCAGGATAGGCTAAACATTTGCTATATTAGAAACCATACATGTGTCCCCTGACCTAGTTTTCCTCCCTAGGTCTGGTTTTTGGAATGCTGGTGATAAACCAAGCCTGATTTATCATATGACCATCCTGTATGGGAAAAGACTATAACTCTATGTATCTTTGGTCAACCTTAAGAGATATAGCAGGGGGGCAGATGTGGCTCCAATGGTTGGGCACCCGTCTCCCATATGGAGGGACCTGGATTCAATCCCTGGAAACTCCTGGGTAAAAATTAAAAAAAGAAAAATATAGAAAGTGCATGGGCCTCCAGGCCCTGTGCGCAGGTGCTCTGTCAGGCTCTGTAAGCAGGTGAGCCACCCAGGCCCTGTGTGTGGGTGCACCGCCAGGCCCCGCGAGTGGGTGCGTCACCAGGTCCCTCTGAGTCATGCAGCAAGATGATGACGTAACAGGAGAGTAACACAAGGGAAAGCCAAGATGAGAAGTGTTGAAAAACTAGGAACTAAGGTAGCACAGGTGATAGGACGCCTCTCTCCCACATCGGAGTTTCCAAGGATCGAATTCCAGTGAAGACAGGAGGAGAAGGATGAGAAAAGCGTGCAGGAAACAGACACAGAGAGTTGCCCAGTGAATGGACACAAAAACACAAAAACGGGGGCGGGTGTGTGTGTGTAAAAATGGATAAAATGTAAATAAATAAGTAAATAAATAAAAAACTTTTAAAAAAAGTATAAGGGATTAAGATATGGACTATAGTTAGTAGTAATACTGTGCCGATGCTCTTCTGTAATTTGTTAACAAATATTCCACAACAATGCAAAGTATTGGTGGGGTGATGTGTGGGAGCCCTGTATGATGTTATGCATGCTTGTTTTCTAAGTTAACAATGTTTACTAAACACTTATTGTTTATGAATGTTCATGTTTGAATGATACACAGCAATAAATTGTTTTTAAAATGAAAAAAAAATTACAATAGATTAAAAAAAAAAAATGGTGCCAGAAGCAACATACCAGAAATGGGTTGGTTTTTTCAACAGGGGGTATATTGGATAGCAAGCTTAATTATAGTTCTGATGCCATGAAAGTATACAAATTAAGGCTTTATCAGGCAATGCTTTCTCCCAGAAGTCCAGCACATGGAGGCATCTGCTGTCTCTCCCTTCTCTTCTGGGTTTCGCTGCTTCAGCTTCTGGTTTCCTCTCTCCTGGGTTCTGTTGATTTCAGCTCCTTACTCTCAGTTTTTTTTTATCTGCTCTTGTGGTTTTTTCTCTGTCTATCTCTCTCTCTATTCATCCTATTTTTGAAGGACTCTAGTAAAAGGATTAAGACCCATCTTGGGCCACACCCTACTAAAATAACCTAATCAAAAGAAGGTATTATCTACAATAGGTGTACAGCCACAGGAATGGATGGCCCTAAGGCATGATATTCTGGGATCCACAAAAATCCAATAGACTAATGAGACGGAGGGAATGCACTTTTTACTGAAAGGAATTAAGAAAGTCTAAGTAACTCAGAATTATTTCAATTGTTACTCAATTAGCTCTATCCCTATTATTTCCTCTTTTTGTACATCTATGTCTACTCAAGAAATACCATTCTCAACGATGTAACACATTTTTGGTCAAAAGAAGCTAAATTTGTCAATGCATGCATGGTGATATCCAATTAGTAAGTGCCTCCTGTGGATATTTGGCATTTCATTCAATGTTTCTGGTTTGGGGAGAATGACAGATAACTTCCTATCATCAATAATATGTCCTTCTTGCTAATAATATTTCTTTATCGGACCATTGACCCACAGTATAGTAATGGCTAACAAATCAGAATTTTGAACAAGGACGAAGTACTTCAATTAAATTTTTTATTATATAAGAGAAGGATGTTTAAAACTTAAAGGTAATATGATGGGAAGAAAAATGAATTAAACTGCTTTATTTCACATGTAAACAGTCTTCTGCAGACTGCTTGTAATTCAGAATAAGAAAAATTAGGTGAAAATAAACATCAGGTCTATAAACATTAATCGAAAGAGGAAACATATCTAAGGAAAAGTAATATAGATAATAAAATGGAGAAGACAAAAATAAAAATTAAACAAAACTCAACAGATTAAGAGATTTGAGGGTTTTCTCTGAACATACATACTCACTCTTGTCTCCAAATTTTGCATAAGCTATTGTCTTTGTTCCCTTCCCCACTCTTCTTTATCTGACTATTCCTACTTAACTTTCAGTTTCCTTTTAGCCATCACATTTTCCAGAAACATTTCTAAAGAACTAGGTTAGTGTGGTCCCCCTATGTGCTAGTTTATTTCAACATAATTACTCTGTTGTAGTGAGCAACATACTGTAATCACCTCTACTTCTCTGCACTACTCCCTCCCTGATTGTAAAGTTCTTACATTTGAGAGTATCTCCTTTTTCATTGCTGAACCCCAAGTATGTAGCACAGCATGAGGGATATCAACTTTAATATATAGTGAGCAACAGGCAGTCTTCTAGATATTAAACAAAGCAGCCAAGAATCCCACATGGAGATTATAATGTAGAAGGCAAAGAGGAAATAAACATAAGTAAGTTATATAGAAACAAAATTTGCTTTCCTTTATATTCACAATTACAATTTATAAAATGTAAATGAGCTACTTTTTAAAACACAACAGGAATATAAATTCCTAGTACATATGAAGGGAATTATAAAGTCTTTCTGACATACTGTAAGACAACCTGAATAAATTTATGCAATTAAAACAATGGTAATTAAAGCATCAATTGGATACTTTAACTTATTAGATCAAGTGATTCCCTATTTCATTTGAAATAAGTATTACTTAGCTAGATCTTTAAGAACTATATTGTTTTATATTGACAAATAAAAGTGAAAAATAAAATGTGAGTCATAGCACAATAACCTTTAAATGAATTAAAAACAGCATTGAAACCAGCCCTGTCTACTTTTCAAGGATATATCCAAATCTAAAGCTATATAATAAGCATATTAGAATGGGAAGCTTTAGGTAGAGGGGGATGAATGGAGAATGAGAGGAAAATGATTAAATAATATAAGTGATGGGCCTTGTACAATGATGATCAGATGCTACGGATGGAGGAGATTAAGTGCTAACCCTGGACACCTAACGAGATGCAGGGTGAGTGCATCCAAGAGAATGATGCACCCAAAGCAATGGTTTGGCATGTTCTCCATCAGATAGTAACACTTAATAAAGTTAAAATAGCTAAATCTGCTCAATGCTGTCAAAGGATAGAGAGTGGAAGAGATGAGATAACTCAGAAATAAACTCTATTGTATAAAATGTGACAGAATGGTATTTAAAAATATAACCTTACCCCTTATCCCCACCCCAAACACAGGCTTTATTTGTTCTCATGGGATTTTGGAAGTCTGATTGTTTTTCCTTTCTCACTCACTTCAATAAAAAGTAGTTTGAGAAAATTTCTGATTGGTGCTAAACCAGGATTTTTAAATGCACACTTGTCGAGTCATTTTTTTCTCCCTTAGGTGAAATTGGGACGGATGAGGAGGAAGAGTTTGACACATAAGAGGAAAAAGAACAGTTGGATGGACTGACTGAAAGGAGGAGGAGATTTTTAACTTAGAAAAGAGGGGAGAAAGCACCTTTACTTGTTGAAGAACAAGCTGTGAGGTAGAGAACACTGTCAGGATTAGCTGTCCTCTCGTGTAATTAATGCTTACTGCTGCAATAGAGAAACTCAAGCATCTCCACAGTTTCATAGAGGAGAACTTTTCTTTTCTTTTGTGTCACAGTTCAATCATCCAGGAGCTCTTCAGGTCTCAGTCGTCCAATATGGTAGTCATCTGCTACAAGTGGCTCCTCAGCACTTGAAATGCATCTAGTCCAAACTGGATTTTGTATCGTATGAAAAGAAAATCTTCAGAAATATCTCAATGATTTTTTTTATATTGAAACATATTAAAGTGGTAAAGTATGCAGATTCAATTAAATACAATATATTGTTACAATCATTACAATGGTTTCTTTTGCTTTTGTATATGACCACTAAATATTGAAAATTACATCTGTTGCATTATATTGCCTTAGGGCAGCACTGCTCTAGGGTCTTTTTCCTAAGTAGTGACTCAGGGATATGGACTTCCTCAATCCATATTATTTCCTCAGCGTTCTCTGAGGAATGCCCTCTATCTGGAGAGTTGATAAAGAGTAAGCCAGGTATCTTCTGGAAGATTTTAGGAGCTAGACCAGAATGTGATAATCTATCATTCTATCTATATCTATCTATCTATCTATCTATCTATCTATCTATCTATCTATCTAT
>JAKSZT010054341.1:11797613-11926972 GCA_026826555.1 Tolypeutes matacus | reverse complement strand
TATCTATCTATCTATCTATCTATCTATCTATCTATCTATCTATCTATCTATCACTACAGGCCACATTTTGTTGGTGAGAAGTAGTAATGTAACCAAAATGCATAGAAAAAGGCAGAAAATTGCAAACTCCTTATGTAACTATAAAAAAAAAATGAAGCTTTGAGCATTTGTTCATTTTATGCTGCAGGAGAAATATATGATTGGTGAGAAAGTCAAAATCACTGAATAGTGTTGGGGAATTTGTTTAATATGTAAAGTATCTGGGAATGAAATCATTTATAATTCATATCAAACTTTCATATGGTTTAAAGATACACGTAAAAGATCAAACCTTACAAGATCTGTAAAAATAATTGTACATATTATTTCTGATTCATAGCAAACTTATTAACTATTAAAGGAAAGGAATATAATATAAAATAATATTTTGAAGTACTAACTTATATAACAAAAGAATGTATTATTAAATAAAGCTGATCATGAATGAAACTCAAACTCATATAAAATCTCAAGAAGACATGTAAACCATATATGAAAGACAAACAAATCTTATACTGAGATAAGTAAAAGCCAAAAGCCCTTTATAATATATATGACAGGCAACATGCTAACACGATAAAATAATTCACAAAATATAAGGAGAAGAACCTGAATGATAAATGGCCAAATTGCATGAACACACAACTCACAACAGGAAAATATGTAGTTGAAAGACACAATTTTTAAAATGGCAATCAAAAAAGTTTATGTAGATACAAAAATATAATTTTCATTGTAAAACTCTTAAAGATGGAAATATTGACAATGACAAATGAGGGTTGGTATATATTGAAATATTTTCAGAGACAATCATTGTAAAATATTTGAACATTTGTGAAGCAATTTGATTTTATATATGAAAAGCCTTAACCAAGTTTGTAGACTTTGAGATAGTATTTCTGCTCTAATACGTGTACATTGAGGAAATCATCAGTTTTCAAGAATGCTCATTGTATAATATCAATCAGATAATTGTATAACATAGGAGATGTCCTAATGCTATCATTTTTTCCTGAAATAGCATGGAACCAACCACTCAACCATTTAGTTCACAAGGGAGATGCACATGAAGACACTACTTTTGCTGGAAAGATGAAGCACAACCTGTGTTTATGTATGGATACATGTTTGCAGGTTCCTATGTTCTAGCTAGTTCCTAGAAGAGAGAATAGCATATTGTGTGTTTCACATGGGCAGGATTTTGTTTCAATAGATAATATTTTGTAGAGGCCATTTATTGTCAGTCTTATTCCCACTTGACAATCCAAGAAGGCTGCCTGTACACTAGACCTCTGGTTCCTTATAGAAATTTTTTAAGAGTGAGGCATATGCATGCCATGTTTGGTTGTTTGTTTTGGGCCTGGATAGATAGCAGTGTGAGTTGCTAAGAGCACTCATTGCTGAGGGATTGTGGGAAGATTGTGGGAAGAGTAGGGAGCTCCAGGACTCAGACCTTCTACTAAATAGGCAGGAACTGTGTACATCAATTATTTCAAAACTCTGGAGGTCAGAAGAATACTTTATAGCCATCAGTGAAGAGTGGGAGAAAGAGGCTGATAAACTTCAATAAATGACAGTAAATTGTTCTCTCCCTGCAGCAGCTGCTGGTGCCCATCTCCACTCTCATGGCAGGCCACTGTGTTGTCCAGCCACTGGCTAGCTCATTGTAGAAGGAAAGGGACATATAAATCTTCTTATCCAAGACCAGGGGCCAATCACTGATCACAGCTTTTGATTAACGACTTTGGATCATGGGGTGCCCAGCTCTGAGGGCAGCTGTTGTTTCAGCCCACCTTGGACAGGGAGGCCATGGTGGAAGCTTAAGGATGATGCACTTTTTCAGGCCTGTGGGAGAAAGTTAATTGAAAGGCTGCATTTTCTGCAAGCTAATAAAGCTCAGGTTTTGGGAGACATGCAAGAAGCTCTTGATGCTCTTCCTGATTCCCATATGTAGAACAAAACCTGAAGGAGTTCATCACGAATAGACCTGCCCTTCAAGCAATACTCGAAGAGCTCTACAGACTGAAGGGAAAGGACATTAGACAGTGGTTCAAAGTGGAATAAAGAAATAAAGAGCTATGTTAAAGGTAACCATTCAGGTAATTATAAATGCCAGTATTGTATTGTCTGTTAAATAACTCTTTATTAAAGTAGGCATTAATGGAACAGCTGAATGACCAAAAAGGTATAAAACATTCAAAGGCCAAATAGCAACATGGTTCTGCATTCTCAGTAGAGATTTTAATTTTAATGGATGAAACTCCAGTTAAAGGTAGTGATTGGCAGAATGGATAAATAATCATGACCCGACTATTTGCTGTCTGCAGGAGACTTACCTTAAACTCAAAGATACAAGTAGTTTGAAAGTGAAAGGTGGGAAAAATATGCCATGCTAGTAGAAACCAAAAGAAAACATGGGTAACTATATTTATATCAGATAAAATAGATTTTAAGTGAAAACAGTTACAAAGGACTTAGAAAGTCATCATATTCTGATAGAGGGGACAATTCAACAAGAAGATGTAACAATAATGAAGATATATATGCACTGGACAGTAGAGCTCCAAAATATATGAAACAAATACTGACAGATTTGAAGGGAGAAATTGACAGCTCTACATTAATAACAGGAGACATTAATACACCAATTTCATTAATGGATAGAACATCTAATCCAAGGATCAACAGGAAATACAAGACTTGAATGCTACTCCAAACCAACAAGATCTTACAGACATATATAGAAGATTTCACCCAACACAAACAGAAAACACATTCTTCTTAAGTGCACATGGGTCATTCTCTAGGATGGACCAAATGTTAGGTTTCAGAACAAGTCTCAATAAATTAAAAAAAATTGAAATCGGGGAAGCGGATGTGGCTCAAGCGGTTGGACTCCCGTTTACCATATGGGAGGCCCAGGGTTCAATTCCCGGGACCCTCTGGTGAAGGCAAGCTGGCTGGTGAGCTGACGGCCCACGTGGCATGGTGAGCTAGCACAGCAAGCTGATGAAAGAAAAGGAGACAAGCACGCCCAGAAAAATGCACAGCAAATGGACACAGCGAGCACAAGCAGCAAGGGGGGGAGGGGGGCGATAAATAAATAAATAAAATAAATAAATCTTAAAAAAAAAAAAATTTGAAATCATGCAATGTACATTCTCTGACCACAACAGGATGAAGCTAGAAATCGATAAGAGAGTGAGAAAGGGAAAACTTATAAATATGTTGAAATCAAACAACATACACCTAAACAACCAATGGGTTAAAAAGGAAATCATTAGCAAACTTAGGAAATATCTTGAGGTGAATGAAAATGAAAATAAAAGGTAGTGTTACCAGATTCCTCTAGGTTCTTGGCTATGTTGCATAAAAGAATTTAAGAACATGCCAGCTTAGTTAGGCCAGTAGTTTATTAAGGAAATGAGAGAAGAGAATAGAAAACTGAGAAAATAACAGATTACTGGTCTCCAGCTTTGCTTGCGGGCTGGTCCTGGCAAAGAGAGAGAGATTTGTCTTATGTGGCTACTTTTAAGCCATTAATTGTTCCTTCCTTTGTTAACATTCAGAGGATGGATCCAGCTGTTGGCTGTTGGATTGATTACGCCACCCTCAGTTTCCCACAGGGGGGAGGGTCAATGATAAAGCCCTTGAGACTATCTGGGGATTTTCCTTAATCTGAATGAAATCCCGTTCTAAAGGGGGATTCTCATGGGGTTCTTCCAGCAACCTTCTCTTGGGGGTCTTTCTCAACAGGGTTGCATGGCCACGTGTTTCATGGCCATGTTTTTCTGCCAGGTTTTTTTAGATTCGTCTTCCCATTCCCTGAGCTAGCCTGCCTCAATAGCAAAACCTATGAGATGCTGCAAAGGCAGTGCTGACAGGGATATGTATAGCTCTAAAGGCTTACATTAAAAAAGAAAAAGAGTTCAACTCAGAGACTTAACCTTAACACTGGAAGAACTAGGAGAAGAAGAGCAAAATAACCAAAGCAAGCAGAAGGACGGCAATAACAATGATTACAGGAGAGCTAAATGAAATAGAAAACAATAATAGAGGTGATCAACAAAACTAAAAAGTGTTCTTTGAAAAATCAATAAAATTGATAAACCATTAGCTAGACTGACAAAGAAAGAGGACACAAAGAACAAAAATCAGAAATGAAAAAGGGACATTTCTACTGACTCCAACTGAAATAAAAAGGATTTTAAGAGGATGTGTTGGACAACTGTACACCAATCAATTACATAAACCAGATGAAATGGACATATTCTCAGAAACATGCTAACTACATTGACTCAAGAAGATATAGCAGATCCTTACACACCAATTGTTAGTAAAGAGATTGAATCAGTATTCACAAATTCTGCCACAAAAAACAAGGCCCTGGCAGCCGGGTGAAGTCTGAAGTTTCTCAGTCTTTTTGTCCCTCTCTTCCCATAGCCTCTGGATCCACAGAAGAGTTGTCTCAGACAGTTTCTGTCTGCCCACTAGTTCTGTCCCCAGAGCTCCCTACTCTGCCATCTTTCCCCGAAGTACCCAGCTTTTGAGATTTTGCTTAGTACTTTCATCTAACTCTTTATTTTTAGGGGCACTAAAATTATTATCTTCACGAACATTACCTTTAGGGTTAGTATCCAATTTTAAAAGTCCTATAGACCAATATAGAAATTTATCTTAATATTGAATGATCTCAAACTGTTAAAACCCATTTAAAAATATCAGTGCATGCTAATCAAATTACTACCAGGATCCTGAAAGACTTTTATACTTGGTTGAAAATCTTAAGTGAAATAATTTCAGTAGGTTCATAATTTTATCATGATATTTAAGTTCTATAAGAACCAACCCATTAAATTAATTATTACATTTTTATTTCTCCATGTCTTTTAGAGTGTTCCCAATTCACTTATAACTATTTTTCATTTTTGTTGATTGTCTTTGAGGTTTTACTTTCACATCAAGCAAACTGTTCTAAGTAAGTTACTGATAGAAAGAACTGGATCAAATTCCAAATTTTTACATAATTAAAATATTCATCATACTGTCTCCATCCTCCCTGCTAAATTTTCATTCTGGGTTGAGTATAGGCTTATTTATAAGAGTAAAAACAAGTTCATTTATTCAGTTACTTGTTCAGGATCTGTTAACCTTCCCAAATACAGGTTATAGTCTTACAAAATCTCAACTTGTTGACCAGGGATTAAATTTCCTGTTGGATAGCTGGGTACCTAATTTATTTTTAATTGCCTAGATTTGTCCAGATGGTTTCTGCTCATATGATCACCAAACACTTAACTTCTATTAACTACTTATTTTGAATTGGTTATTCTCAAGATTATCATGCACAATATCAAGATTTTGCATGCACAATTGGTAATTGCATTCAAATAGGAGAGTTATCACTGATTATCCGAATACCTGGACTTTCTACTATTTCAGGAAGAGCTGCTGGACTCCCCAAATGAGGAAGCCAGAACACCTCAAGCTGTTTTTGAGGAGATATTATCAATCCCCTATGAAGGCCTTAATTTAATCACATATCACACAAGTCACTCACTCACAGTATATAATTCAATGGTTTTAATATATTTCATAAAAGCATAATAACAGTACATGCTACAACATGTATGAACCTTGAAACTGTCATGCTAAGTGAAAGAAGCCATTCACAGAAGACCACATAATGCATGGTTCCATGTGTTTGAAATGTCCAGAATATACAAATCTATAGAAATTGAAAGAGGATTAGAAGTTGCCTGAGGCTGGAGGGTACAGGATGCTAATCTGTACAATCTTTCTTTTGGGAGTGATGCAAATGTTCCAAAATTAGTTTGTGGTGAGGGCGTGGCTTTATTTTGAGCAATTTCCACTTAATCTGTATTTCCTCTTCTTCATTTGTCCTTTCTTTCATTCCCTTAGAGAAGAAGCCAGACCTATCGTGACATTCTCCTACACTATAATTTACAGCCAAGATGAGCTTGGCTCTATCTGTGCTGTGCACAGGCAGAGGGCCCTTGAAACTTGCCTGGGGCGCCAGCATCTGGCTGAATTTTTATCACAACAGCTCCAAGCAAGAGGTTGCTTCTGTCATCTGTTCCCTCTCAGGATATAGCAGTCAAGGCTCCTGATACATAGATGACTAACGGATAAGACATCATTATTTTCATTGGTTAATAGTGTCCATTTAATGACCTCCCATATTTCACTATAGGAAACAATGAAGAGCAGTCAATGTCCTATCCACATGCATTTACACTCAACTTGTCCTTTCTTTCATATTTCCAAAGCCACAGAAGGTATTCCCAAGCCACGATTATACTAACCTCACTATAACTGTATGTACGGGGATAGATAGTATCCCTGCAAAATTCATCTCCAGTCAGGCTCTCAGAATGCGACCTTATTTGGAAATTGTTTTTTTTATTAGAGAAGTTGTACAATTGCAGAAAAATTATGCATAAAATATGGAACTCTTCTATACCACCCCATTATTAACACCTTATTTAAGCATGACATATTTGTTGCAATTCATGAAAGAATATTTTTTCTTTATTAGAAAAATTGTGGGTTTACAGAACAATCATGCATAAAATGCAGGATTCCCATAGATTATCCTATTATTAGCACCTTGCATTGGTGTGAAATATTTGATACAAGTGATTATAGCACAGTTTTATAACTGTACTATTAACTATATGCTATCATTTACAATGGGGATAACTATTTGTGATGTACAATCCTATGGTTTATATTTTTTGACTTTTATGCAATAACAACTATACAGCCTAAACTTTCTCCTTTGAGCCACTTTCAAATAATTCAGTGCTCTTAATTATGTTCACAATATTATGCTACCATCACCACCATCCATTACCAAAACATTTCCATCAGCCCATATAGAAATTCTGTACAATTTAAGCATCAACTCCCCATTCCCTTCCCCCACCCCAGACCCTGGTAACCTATAATCTAGTTTCTGACTTTGTGAATTTGCTTCTTCTAATTATTTCATATCAGTGATATTGTAAAATATTTCTCCTTTTGTGTCTAGTTTATTTCACTCAACATGATGTCTTCAGAGTTCATGCATGTTATCAAATGTTTCAGAACTTCAATCCTTTATATGGCTGAATCCACTGCATGTATATAATACATTTTATTTATCCATTCATTGGTTGATGGGCACTTGGATTGCTGCCATCTCTTGGCAATTGTGAATGGCGATGCTATGAGCAACAGTGTGCAAATATCTGTTTGAATCCTTGCTTTCAATTCCTTTAGTTATATACCCAGAAATGGGATTGTTTTTGCATATGGTAATTTTCTACTTAACTTCCCAAGGAACCAGCAAATTGTCTTCCACAGTGGCTGCACTATATTATATTGACACCAACTATGAATTGATGTTCCTATTTCTCATATCCTCACCAACATTTGTTATTTTCTGTATTTTTAATAGTAACCATTCTAGTAGGTATGAAATGGTATCTCATTGTGATTTTGATTTGCATTTCCCTAATGGCCAACGTTGTTGAGCATTTTTTATGTGCTTTTTAGCATTTGTATATCCTCTTTGGGCAAATTTCTATTCAAGTATTCAGCCCATTATTTAATTGGGTTGTTTGTCTTTATATTGTTGAGTTGAAGGATTTCTTTATATATTTTCAATATTAAACTCTTATTGGATGTGTGATTTCCAAACATTTTCACCCATTGAGTAGTTTGTCATTTTACTTTCATGATAAAATCCTGTGATGCGAAAGTTTTAATTTTGATGAGGTTCCATTTATCTATTTTTTCCTTGTGTTGTTTTTGCTTTGGGTGTATAGTCTAAGGAACCATTCCTAACACAAGATTCCGAGGACATTTCCCTGTTTTCCTCTAGGAGTTTTATAGTCCTAGTTCTTGTATTTAGGCCTCTGATTCATTTTGAACTGACTTTCACATGGTGTGAGATAGGGGTCCATGTACATTGTTTTGCATATGGACATGCAGATTTCTCAGCACATTTTTGAAGAGACTGTTTTTCACAATTGAGTAGACTTGGTACACTTGTCAAAAATCAGTTGGCTGTAACCATCAGGTTGATTTCTGAACTTTCAGCTCAATTGCATTGGTCTATTTGTCTTTCTTTGTTTCACTACCATGCTGTTTTGATTTATGTGGCTTTGTAATAAGTTTTAATATTGGGAAGCGTGAGTCTTCCAACTTGGTTCTTCTTTGCCAAGATGGCTTTGGCTATTTGGGGTCCCGTACCATTCCACATAAACTTCCTGATTGGTTTTTCCATTTCTGCAAAGAAAGCTGTTGGAATTTAATAGTATTGCTTAGACTCTGTAAATAAATTTGGGTAGAATTAACATGTTAACTATATTTAGTTTTCCAATCCATGAACATAGAATATTCTTCCATTTATTTAGGTCTTCTTTGATTTCTTTTAATAATGCTTTGTAGTTTTCTCTGTATAAGACCTTTATATCCTGTTAGATTTATACCCAAACATTTAATTCATTTAGTTGCTATTGGAATTGGAAATATTTTTCTTTATTTCTTCTTCAGGTTGTTCAGTACTAGTGTTCAATACAGATTGCTAATTTTTGCATATTGATTTCTAAATTTGTATCATAATTTTTCTTACTGCATTGGAAAAGTCTTCCAATAAAAATTACCAAATTAAAGCAACAATAGTGGCCATTCTTGTTTCAGGCCTGATTTTTAAAAAGAGTATGTAGAAAATATTTAATGGCATGAATAAATATCCATGATTTTATGTGAAAATGCTAATTATAAAATAGTAGAATCTGATCCTGATTAGTTTAAAAATGTGCTTATATCATGCAGCTCCATATATATCTTGCTTATTTATAAGTATTTGAAATATAGTTCTGTATCTATCTCATGTATTCAAATGAATCTTACAAAGGTTCTGTGTGCATGTGTTTGTCTATATGTGTTGGAGCTGTACAATGGATCCAAAGCCTAAAGACAATGTAACAGGAGCCATATACCCCTATAAGCAAAGGTTGAATCTGGAAAATACATGTAAGTCATGTTAAGATACTATCCAAACTGGCTCTATCATAAAAATCATTAGCCCACCTTGATTAATAAATTAAGTGATTCAAAGGAGAGAGAGACAGACAGAGAATATTACTTTAGGGAGAGTAGTAGTTGAAATGTTATTACATTTCCCCCCTCCATCCACCCCCTAGACTCCATGGAGACAGGCTGATTTTAAATTATGTTATCCTCTTTCCTATGCCTAAATGCATTCTCTATTATGAGTGAGTTGCTTAGAAAGTTTCTGATATTACATATTACGTGAAGCTATAAAGTAGGCATTTGATGTCCTATATCTGTTAATGATTCTTGATCACCCCAATCAATAGACAAGGAGAGCATCAGGAGAAACATATGAAAAGCTCAGACTTTGCAAATCTGGGGGACAAATGACCTGGTGTCTGAGAGTCCAGCAGAAGGAAAAAAGAAGTTTGATTGCACACGTGTGCCTGAAAGCAGGTGGCTGTAATGAGTGGGTGTTAACAGCTCTATCGAGAACTGAGCCAAAGAGAATGTGTTGGGGGAACAAATTCAACCATTTTTAATGTAATCTGGACCCAGTGCTATCTTTAAAAGGATTCTTCCTTGCAGAACCATCCAGATAAATAAAGGGACCTTGGGGTAGCCACTGTTGTCCATCAATCAAAACGTGTTTCTATAATCTGAGATGGTTACTTGCAATCAGCTTCCCAAACAAGTTTTTCATTCTTCGCACACTTCACATCTTTGCATGGTTAAAAGACTAATTCTTACCAATCGGATATAGTGAGAATGAGTGTCATTCCAAGACCAGGGAATTTAAGAATCAGATGCCTTCCCAACCTCTCTTTCTCTCCCTTCTCTGAGGAAAAAGCTCTCTGAGGCTCTCAGGAATTGATGAAGCCACATGCCTTAAGGAACCTGGCCTTCTAAATCATCACATGGAGGTAATCACTCTTCAACTAGAAATATTGGACCAACACATAAACAAGAAAAGAACTCTGTGGTGTAAAGTCAATGAAATGTGGCGTAGTATTTCTACGGTAGCTATAATTACCTAATAAATATAGACGTTTTTGAAGGTTGGGCAACCTGGGAAACCAAGGCCTGAGAGGGCCTACAAAAGCTGTGTAATGTGGAAAAGAAGGTCAAAGAGTCCTATGGAAAGATTCCTGCTCGTAGTACATTTGCGTTCCAGAGAGCAGAACCAGTAGCTAGTAAATTGGAGAATAAGTGGATTGAGAAATAAAAAAGGTAAAATCCCTCCCACCAGAGTAACTCTAGGTATATTAGTTCCCTGTTGCTTCTGTAACAAATTACTACAAGCTCAGTGACTTAAAACAACACATGCTTGTTACCTTGCAGTTTTTGTAGATTAGTAATTGGGTGTGCTTGTGTGGGTCTCTGCTTAGAATCTTACAAGGCTCAAGTCAAGGCCGCGGCAGGGCTGCATTCCTTTCGAGAGGCTCTTGGGGAAAAATCCATTTCCTTGCTCATTCATATTGTTGGCAAAATTCAGTTTCTTGCAGGTTTAGGACTGATACCCTGTTTCTTTTCTGGTCACCTTCTGAGGATTTTTCTCAGCTTTAAGAGGTCCCCACATTCCTTGGTTTGTGACTCCCTTCCTCTCTCTTCAAAGCCAGCAAAGATGGGTTAACTCCTTTTCACACTGCATCTCCCTGACCTTTTTCTTCCTTTCCTTTTCCACCTGTAGGGCTTATTTGACTACATGGGGTAAATTCTGACTATCCAGGACAACTTCTCTACTTTAAAGTCTGCTGGCTAGGAGCCTTAATTCCATCAGCAAAGCCCTGATTGCCAAGTAAAGTAATAATATAACCATGGGAGAAACAGGATAGTAGCAGGGAGCAAATATCCTGTGGCCCAAAGTTCTGCCCACCACACTAGGATTCTAAATTAGTTACAGGTCTCAGGAAGGGGAATATTTTTTAAAAATTGACAAAAGTATAAAGATTTGCTTTATATCTGACTATTTTTGTCCTGTGAAATATACCTGACACAACTCTGGCTCTGAATAAATATCTATTGAATGACTGAATTATCAGCAGGACTTGGTTTTTTAATATTTAAGAATAATTGGAAAGGTTATGGAATCTATCTAAGATTTCATGGAGTGGCTACATTGGGGAATTTCTCATTCTCTTTCTCTTCAAAGTTTTAAAATAAATTTCAAATTTACACATATGTTTTTGATAATTTAAAAATATACTAAAAATATTTAAGTATCTTAAATATTTTTATTATTCTTATTATGACGTGTATTAAGTATACACGTCATAATAAGAATAATACATTTATAATACTCATAGAGCAGTAAAATACAGATACATAAATAGAGATTGATGGTGGGAATTCAAATAGAGATATTTTTCTAAGGGTAGTGCTATGTTTCAAAGGCTTTAATTTCCACATCCTTTGTGGGAGAAATAATTATCTTTATGTGATGTGTCAGTTTCAACCATACTGAAGTGCTCTATGAATTTCTTGGTTATAACTAAAACTATTAAGTCTTACATATTCATCCTATATTTCTACATGTTAAAACATCATTTTTATTTCTTTTAAATATCCAGAAACTTGTTATCTGATCTGGGCTTTAACCTAGCTAAAAAATCCACTTAGTATTTTCCTACAAAGAATTCTTAATGGATTTACTTAAGTCTTCTTCTTTCTCCCAAAGAATTATATTCCAAGGGCAGAACAAACAATTCATAATTATAAATGTAACTGCACTTGTATTTTCAATTTTATTGTTATACAGAAAACGAAAATTTGAGTTTACTTTATAGTGTTTATTTGCTCCATTACTTTCACACACTTAGTATTTTATGTAGACTATATTTTCCTTATAATAAAAAAGGAACTGGAATAATACCCTTATTTTTGACCTACATATGTACTGGATTGACTTTAATAAAGGGAATTTTATTAAGGTAAGATGAGAAATGGGTTGGCTTTTAAAAAGGGAATTTTGTTAGGGTAAAATCTTATAGTTTTGAGGTGATAAAATGTCCAAATCAAGACACCATCAGAGATGTTTTCTCTTCATGGGTTGGCTGCTAGCAGATCCTGGAATCCCGCCATGTAGTGGGGCAAGATGGTAGGTCTGCCAGTCTCTCTCTACTTTTTCCTGAGCTCAGCTGTGCATGATCAGGCATTTCTCCCTGTGCTTTGTCTCTGAGCATCTGGGGGCTCCTCTCTCTTTCTGCAGCTGTATGCAAAACTGGAGTCTTCTCTCTCACATGACTGGATCAAAATGGCAGAGCTCCCTTTTCGGGGTGTCTTTTTTGTGTGTGTTCTCAGTTTATATAAGGCACAGCAAGAGGCAGAGACCTAGCCTGGGTCACACCTCACTGATGTAATCCAATCAAAAGCCCTAAAGTGATATAATCAAGTAATCTAATCAAAGATCCCTTAATGCAATCAAAGGACCCCACACCCATAGGAATGAAATATTTCAAGAAAAATATATTCTGGGATTCACAAAATTCATACTGTCACAATGTTTAAAGTATATTGCTGCGATTATCTTGCCTTGAGAAAGGAGAAAGAAGACTAATATGTTAAAAAGACAATAACTCAGAGTTTTTTTAATGGGTTAGTGAGAACTTATCATAAAATTGTGATAAAATATATTCTCCTCTCTTGACGATAATTAAAATTTGTGGTTGTCTCTTCTCTTACCACTTTGTAGGTTATGGCCTTACCTCCCCCTTTTCCATAAAACTTTGTCACATGCCAAGCAAAGATAATAGAAGGGAGCCTTTGGTTAGAAAAAGAGAACTCATAAAGTCACCATTATCATGAAATTCAATGAGTTATGCTTCATGTAGATATTGTAAACTCTGCTATTATCCTGTTAAACTTGTAACCAAAATAAAGTCCCAACAAACACGACATGTTTGTAGGAACATGTCATTATCATCACATTGGTAACTCACCCATGTAACCAGAGAAAAAACACTTCATCTGTGAGTGTAACTTACATTGAAGCCAGCAAGGGGAGAATAAATACTTCGTCTTTTAGGCACATTCAGATAGTCTCTTTCTTTTCTAAATACTGGGACTCTGTGGTGGTCTGAAACTTTATATGCACCCCCAAAAAACACCTTATTAAAGTTAATCCATTCCTGTGGGTGAGGATCACTGTAAGTGGGATCTTTTGATGAGGCTACATCAGTTAAGGTGTGACCCAGCTCATTCAGGAGGGTCTTACTACTCTTGCTTATAAACATGATGAATAGAGAAAGAGGGATAAAGCCACCAAAGTTAGAAGCAAAAATAAATGAAACCCAGAAGAGTAGGGTGAGACCGGCAGATGCTGCCATGTGCCTTGCCATGTGACAGAGAAGTCTAGGAAGAAAGCATCGTTTGGATGATGCCTTGATTGGGACATTTTCATGGCCTCAAAACTGTAAACTTGTAAGCTAATAAATTCCCATTGTTAAAATCCAACCCATTTCATAGTATCTGCTTTAAGCAGCTTAGGAAATTAAAATAGACTCTATCAATATGATCATTAAAATTGGCTAAGGTGGACTTGAAGGTTTTCCTCTGTATACCTGCATTCAGGTAAGTAAAAAGCCTTCCACCGTAAAGTCATATCCCTAATTGAATGACCATCCAACCTCATCCTATTCAACAAATATCTTTCTTGAATGTTCCTCCCAAGTTAAGCTTTCTATTCTTTGAATTATGACAGCAACTTAATCTGCATTATGCAAACTAACATGAAGTCACATTTTGTCATGTATTATGTTCTACTATTTCCTATTTTTCAGTCTCATATTTCAACTTAAATAAATGTTTTGGGGGATAGTGTATTTTTATTATTTTTCAAGCACTTGTACATTACTAGATTTAGTTAATATTGAATGACTGATTGACTCCTTGAAATAGCTAGAAGTTGGGATATATAGAGATAGAGATAGACATAGAGATAGACATAGGCATAGAGATAGATATAGACATAGACACAGATGCAGGCATACACGTAGCCATAGACAGGTACCTGCACATGCACACACGTATACATACATTGTGTGCTATATGATTGAAGTGGCTCTGGTTATGTAATCATATTTGTCTCGCACCTCTTCATTATCTAATGAAGTCATTCTGTGCTCATTTCTTTTTCTCTATGCTTAAGGTAATTTCTTAGTACCAAATTAGATGCTTGTGAGCCTGGAGAACGTCTGCCACTGTTAAAAGGCTGAGTCATTGGATCGGGTGTTTTTTTCCTGCGATTGAAACCACACCTTTGTATATGTATCTGAGGCCTAAGGTTTGCTATAGTTAAGCTGAGATGAGTTGGGGGAAGGTATTGGAGCTGAGCCCCAATGTGCCTCTTCCTCACTATTACACATGCTCTTGTACATCTTTGCTTCTTGGGCATTGCCTTGTTCCTCTGAATGATCTTCCACAATATAATTTTCAAAAAGGGCAACTTAAGCTTGCTGAAAGGAACACCCTGGGGATATTACATCTAAGCTGTAGGCCAGATTTCATGCTTAATGAAATGTATTGTTTTTGCTTAATTCTATATTTCATAGAAAACTTGGAGGTATAAAAATTAAGAAGGTAAGCTTGTAGGACCTTTAATATTTCAGAATTAAGAATTCCAAATATTAAAATTAAATTGGAATCAGCAATGAAGAAAGGCAGAACTCTAAATTTCCCTTAGTTTCTTAAGCAAGATATGCCATTATTCCAAACTGAAGTAACCTTGAATGGCCAAAGACTTACATAATAATTTTATATCTCGTCTTTTTGTATTCCTCGCTAACACTTTACAATTTCTCTGTCAGTTTCTGCAGGTTTCTTTGCTTGAGGCTAGATTCATTTCTCTGTGAACAGACATATAGAAAGTTAAGGGAGCAGATCTCCCCTATCTAGCATTAAGTCTACAAAACGTAAGATGTTCACAGCGTCATAGTATGGGCATGAAGGCCAATATCACAGGCTGTTTGCCAATAATAGTCACAAAACAAAGCAAGGTCTTTGAATGAGCAGCTATATATTTTTTGAAATGTAGTAGGGAAATAAATGAAGCCCAGAATAATGGAAGGGGCAGGTAAGCAAGCTGTAGGTAGAGCTACTCCAAAGTGATCGTTGTTATATTTGCTAAAATCTGTCAAGTTATATATAAAAACCTATGGAGGTTTTCATTGGTTTCATTGATCTAAACCTCTATACAATGTAATTGTCTATGCTTATCCGACTTTCATCCTGCATTGTCAGAATTCCAGGTGAAGCCGAGATGCTTTTAAGGGGAGTTACTTTTATTCTCTTTGTCTTTCACCTCAAGTTTTTCCCTTTCCTCTCCACAGATTGTCCCAGGCACCTTTTAGACACCTGCTGAATTATAGACCTTTGAGATCTTGTTTTTCTGACCAATTATATGTATTCACCTGAAGAAATTCACCATTCAATTCATTTTGTTTATAGTAAAAAGTATTTACTGTGGCAGCAAATCCAATTATTTTATTTACCTATATTTCAAATTCCCTATTGACCTTTACAGGTTTCCCTCTCATCACTCCTTAGCATTGTGCTCATAGATCATTCATTCATCAAATATATATTGAGTACCTGATACAATGCCAAAAGATTAGGTCTAGTTTTTGATGTCTTTAAATCACTCCTGAAAATCATGCATATTTTCTTTTCATTCACTTACAACAAAAGCAATAACCCCAACTACCATTGCTTTAACTAAAATATGATTCACTTTTAACCTACTCATGCACACACAAAAAATCTCTTTTAAAAAACACTGAATATTTTCAACTAGTGGACCCAGAAGAGTATCATGATTTCACTGCTAGAAGTCCATACTTGGGGCAGTGAGAAACAAAAAAGGCTTGGAGGATTGTGTGATAGATTGAATTATGAACCCCAATTTAGACATGTTCTTAATCTTCATCCACATTCCTTTGGGTTGCAAACTCATTGTAATAGGATATGTTGAAGATGTTATTTTTAGTTAAGGGGTGGCCCAACTGAATAAGAGTGTGACATAATCCAGATTACTGCCGGCCTTCTAAAGGGAATTGGGAAGCCACAGAAGCTAGAAAGGATAGGACACTGCCATGTGACATGAGGCAGAGTTGCAAGTCAAGGAGCCCCAAAGATTGTGGCATGCCTGGACCATAACATTACACACTCCAGGAGAAAACAAAGCCTGAAACTGGGAGACAATAAATTTCTAATGTTAAAACAAACCCATTGTATGGTATTTGTGAGAGCAGGTCAGACAAACTAAGACAGATGGTAATAAGATGATGAGACAACCTGATGAATTATGTACGTGCTCATCAGTGAGAACATCTGTTTTGGGTGAGGAGTTAAGGTTTCTGAAAAACACAAGGGCTACTTATATTATGGTGACTGGTCCCTTACCCATTGGTTAATTCAAGAGGGAGATAGAGTTACTTTTTCATGTTATTAGATGCCAATGAATTCAGCATGCCAAAGTGAGAAAGCAGGCAAACCAGGTTGGTGGCCGCCATAGGTTTCATGAGGAAGTTTAGTAGAAAACAGGAGTTTGTGACTCACATGGATCAGAAGGTGTGATGGTTAATTTTGTGTATCACCTTGGCCAGGAAACAGTGTCCATTTCTTTAGTCAAGAAGCACTGGCCTGTGAGCATATCTCATGAGTTCAAATCATTAGTTAGTTGATTGCATCTATGGCTGATTATATCTATAATCAACAAAGGGAATTGTCTTCAGCAATGAGTCGTCTCATCCAATCAGTTGAAGGCCTGAAAAGGAAAAGTGATGATTTCAGCAGTCAGAAAGCAAAATCTCTACATCTACTTCAGCTAGATAGCTTCTGGGGAATTCAGCATCACCATCAAGTTCCCAACTTGTAGCCTGCCCAATGGAATTTGGACTTGCCAATCCCCACAGTCTCATGAGCCGATTCTTAGAATAAATCTCTCAATATGTATATATATCTCCTGTTCATTCTGCTGCTGTGTGGAGAATCCAGACTAATAGATGGTTTAGGGTAGCATTAAGGAAATATATTACAAAATGCAGGCAACAGATTAATATGAAGCAATACTACTGAGGAATGAGGCCCATGGATCCATGCTTCCTTTAGTTTGGAAATTCAGCACCAGTTGATTATGCCTGTGTGTGAGTGTAGATCCAGTGAAGCTAAATACTATGATTTCATTTCATTTAACTTTTATTTTTTTAGCTGTGAACCAAAACACAAATCAAGCAGAAATCTTTAGTGAGCACCTATAGAAACCCCTGCCATATTAAGAGATATAATATTGCCATCTCTCTGGAAGGATTCACAAATATCTTTGCAATTGTTACTTGCCATCTCTCTGATTGTTTTCTTATTTTTGCCTTTTTTTCCCCTTTATTTTTAAAGAAGTTTAGATTACATAAAAGTCACTTTGAAAATATAGGGGATTCCCATATTCTGATTGGTTTCTAATTTGCTTATGTCATCTTCATTCCTTTATGTTTCTTTTTCTGTCACATTTTGTATTAATCATGTATTTTATTATTTTGATTAATTGCCTCTATTAGCTTTTGATATAGCTTTTAATATTTCTCTAATGTTATTATAATAGTAATTACAAAATATATATTTAGCTTATTACAGTTTATCTGAAAATAATACTTTTGTCTTATCCCGAGTAATTCACAAAAATGTGTAACACTTTAACTGCAATTAACTTCCTCCTGCCTATCTTTTTTGGTGGAATCATATTTTTACTTCTACATGTTATAACACAAGACACAATTTGATTATTATTACTGCTTTAAACAGTTATTGATCATATACTAATTATATTCACCCATATATTTGCAATTTCTGATGATGTTCATTCCTTGTTATCTGCTTCCATTTGGGATTATTTTTCTTTAGCCAAAATAATTACTTTTATTGTTTGTTATACATTGGTCCTGTTGGTGATAAAGTCTCTAAGCTTTTGCTTCTAGTAACAGCTTCATTTTTATTAATTCTAAAGGATATTTTCACTGGGTATAGAATTCTATATTGACTTTTTTTTTTTCTATTTTTCAGCACTTTAGAGATTCCATTTCATTACTTTGGTTTCTATAATTTCTGTTGAAAGCTTGTTGTCCTTGCTGTTTGTCCTATGATCAGCTCCCTCTCTCCAGTTCCCTAAATCCTTAATATCTGTCTTCTTAGCAGGCTTAATGTCTGCTCATTCATGCAAGACTGGAACTCTATAGTGGTGCTCCAATTCTTTGCACCATGGTTTGCAAAATAACTCCTGGGACAAAGCAATGGTGAATGTGGGGTTCATTTGGTTTATTTCACATTTTTCATTTCTCATCAAAATCACTGCACTAACAACATCATATGTATAAGTTTTAAAGTTGTTTATTGAACATACCAAGCTGTTATTAACAGTTATTCCATTATTCCCCTATGTTGGAACCTTAATATTATTTGTATGAAATATTTGACCTATCTGCATTTCAAAATATAACTCATATATGTGGGTTTAAATATGTCAAGCATTATGGCTTTTAACATTTCTTGACTTCTTTGAGACTGACCAAGTACAACTACTAATTTTTTTTTTTTTTTTAGGTACCCTGGGCCAGGATTGAACCCAGGACCTTGTATATGGGAAGCCAGCACTCAACCACTAAACCACATTGGCTTCTCTGAGTTGGATTTTTCCTGTTTTGTTTGTTGTTCATTTTTGTTTTTTCAGGAGGCACCAGTAACTGAACCCAAGACTTCCCATGTGGGAAGTGGGAGCTCAACTACTTAAGCCACATCCACTCCCCCTCTATTAATTTCTGTAGTAGTTATCCTAGAAATTACACATGCACCCTTCACTTCCTGAAGTCAATGTTTGTTGAAACCTTTAGTGTCTTCCAGCACATGAAGAATGATACTATTTTAATTAGGATTACAGAATAAATGTATCTACAGCCAAAAAAAAAAAAAAAAAAAGAAAGGCTTTTAGATATATGTGTACCAAAATAACCCGTAGTACTAGAGGCATCTGTAGAAAGAAAAATAACAACAACGACATCATGTGGAGTCTCTAGCAAATTCTAATAGGACAATCTCAGTGAAGATCCTTCAGTTTCTGGATTGAGCCATGTCCTTTGCAGCAGAAAATTATAAAACACTCACAAAACAGCTCCTAGCATGCTAGTTGGCCATAGTAAGAAGAATCTCTGACCATGAGACATTAAGAGAAAAATGTGGCCAGAATTGCTCATCATAAGCTGAGTAGTATTATAACCACATAAGGCTGGGTGGGTCTGACATCAATCTACCATAAGATGGTGGTGGTATATTTATATTCAGGACTGAGCTTGAGTAGGTCCAGAGGGCATGGCTAAGTTGCACAATCAGATGGCCCACCGCATCATGGCATGCCTCGCTTTATCGCTAATACCGCTTACTCAGCTTGTACCTATGACCTCAGGGAATATTCCCTTTGATCAGCTAAAGAGAAACGTCTGAGATTATTGGGCCAGCTTGGTATGTTCATGCATGCCAAAAAATGGACAATTATTGTACTGCTGATCAACTTGAAAGATGGTAGTGAAGTGGTAATGCAATTGGGTATTAACTTTGCATGAAGAGAGAATTGGACCTATGCAAAGATACACATGAATCCAAGAAAATTATTAAGCAACTGGAAGGATTAAATTACTAACATATTTTTCCATGGGTTAATTTCATATAAAGGTACTGGAAGGAAACCAGGCCAATATTTTAAAGGTGAGGATGATGTATATTTTCTTACAAAATCATAAAATTTATTCAGTTATTCATTCACAATATGGCCTATGCAATAAAAATTAATACCACAAGTAACTTTGCAGTTAAATTTTGCTGATTGTCAAAAGCTTTTGGAGTAGCCATTAGTGAACTACAGAGAAATCTATATGCCTGTTACAACTCTCTTTTAGGCTTCAGGGTATACCAAGTTCAATCAGCAATGACTGTCAGATTAAATTCAGATAACATTTAGTGTGTATGATCATTGGTATTTCCTTTATCCTTTCTGCAATGAGGTTTAATTGGGTTCATGACCTCAGCAGAGGAGAAATGCCAATAGTTGTGCCCAATGGACATTTAAGTTCCAGACGTTGTCTTCCTGTGGCAATAGTGCTGCACTATACATATTAAAAGGAACCTAATAAACTGAAGAATGGACTAAAATGTATAATTAAATCACTGAATGAAGTATGCTGTTAAATTGGTTTGTTTTTTTAAGAAACTGATATGTTTTGCACAGCAAGAGTGGCAATAGATTGAAGCACAAATGAGGGGAAATACAAACTTAATTTGCATTAAGATTTTGAAAATAAAAATGTATCAATCTCAAAAATTGATGTTCCGTTTTTTCTAATATTTTAACTTATTTTTATGTCTTATGGGCGCAATGATCGTGGGTTTATATGTAGCATGAGGGCAAAAATTAGAACTTATATAACTGTGTCAAGAGAATTCTGAATTGCCTGTCTTCATGAAAAATAATACACTATAAAAATTACAAAGATGTTAAGAAAAAGCAGAAAGTACAAAAATGATGGCAGTATGTGACATAATTCACTTAGTAGAGAAAAGTTTAAAGTTGCCATAAATTCCTTCACCAAAGGAAAAGAAAAAATAAGATGAATAAAAGCCATTCATGGCAGGTTGGAAGGAAAAAGAGAACTGTAGGTAAGCTATAGCTTAAATAATGACAAAACCAATGAAATATCTTCCCATATCTAAACTCCCGTGTCATGAAACAAGGAGACTGAGGTTGACATTTTCTGAAAATGGCTTCTCTTCAAAGAACTACATAAGCCTTCTAATTAATTTGGATATGAAATACTAGTGATTCATTATAATTTCTAGTTGTCTTTTTTTTTTTTTTTTTAAGGAATGTCATTTCATGTCCTGAGAGTGCCTTTATATATACTTTGCTGTAAGTTGAAGGTGAGAAAATAAATATAGATTCCTGCAGAGATGAAGTGTGTACCAGAAGCTTAGAGCCAGAGAAATGATCTTGGAAAAATGTGATAAATTTAGTATTATAAAAATCTCCATTTGAGAGTGACAGGAAATTGAAACAAAGTACATAGAAAAAGTGCAGTCTTTAAAGGCCCATTTATAAATGTCATGGTATCAAGGAAACCTATTTCTAAAGACAGATTTTCAATTCATTTTGGTGTTAGGTGTCAGTGACAAGCGACACAGGTCAATCCTTAGTCAACGACAAAAGGCAAACGAATGGCAAATATTTATAAATATACTAAACTACTCATGGAAGGTCATGTAAACACCAAGTATTTTTTACCTCTACCCTGAATGTTATAATTGCTTATTACTCATCCTGACCTTAGAAAAGAAACTCATATTTAATAACAGTAGCAGAACCTTCATGGTTCCCTTTCCTGGCAACAATTTTTCCAAAGTTTATAGCAAAGGATTGCATTGGGTAAACTGGTTGTGGGAATTGAATTAAGAGCGATTTTTTAGGATTAGTTGTCCTTTCAAAGATAAAATTCCATACCCTAGATAAAGGTATTTCAGAAGACATTTTTTCTATGGTAAGCATTTGAACACTATTGAATGGCATCTTTAATTTTAGCAAATAATAATTCTGTCTTTGCTAAAACATTTTAAGGAAGCTTTAACATGTAATTCCAGCAGAAGTCATAGAGGGCCATTTTCTTATGATTGTAATTGTTTTCTCTTAACAATAATATATTTTCATTATAATAAACTTGAAAAAGAAGGATGAGAATAAAAAAGATAAAATTTTATCAAAAAGCTCATTATCCAGAGACCATGTAATCAGCATTTTGATGAAAAATCTGTTGGTTATTTTCACTTTAGAGATACAATTAATATTTTTTTTATCAGGCTTATGATGTACATATTACTTGGTAGTATACTTTCTTTTTACTTAGTGATATACAATTGATTTATTATTCAAAGTGATCTGATTAATATAATTGTCACATATGGTACAAAGACTGGATGTTTACTGATGCAAAAAACTGTTCACATTTTTATGGCTAATCCTTTGGCCTCTAAGTGCTCACAGATATATATTGTTGATATTAATTCAAACATTGTTACCTTACTTTTTATGAAGATAATTCTCTAGTCAAAACTAAAAACAGAAAGAAAAGAATAATAAAAAATTCCACCATATTTTGTTTGTACTCACCAAAGCATATATTTTTATGGGCTCACAACAATTCTTTTATTCTCAAGAATGAAAAATGGAAGGAATTAGGAGTAGAAAACATCAGGGCTCTGAGTAAAAGTTGTTCAAAGAGTAATGTTGCTTTGCGTGTGGAATTGTGGTCTTTACTTGGAGGATATCTATATCTCAATTCCCCATTGGACTTGAGCTGTGATAAACAGCAGTAAAATCAAAAGATGATTTTCTACAAAGAAAAAACAAAGGACATTTTGATAGGAAAGCATAGCACTTTGGTTAAGAAATCTGTTTAAAAAAACAAAGCATGAAAATTTTTCATCACTTTTTAGCATATAATATATACCTCTGCATAATGACAAATGTATTGCTACCAATTTATGGAATATTACATATGATGCAAAGAATATAAATATATCAGAAGCTTCCTGACCAAAATAAAGTCCAGTTCATTATATATCACAAATGATACCTCTGATGTATTAAATTACCAAAAACTGTTTTTGCCTTCTGCAGATATTGTTCAATCAGCTTGATGTGTTTTAACTAAAGTTTAATCAGTCCTTAAATGGCAAAAACCTAAGGGAGTTTATACTTATAATACTTATAATATTTGGAGGGAGTCACATGAAATCGAATTTGCAATAATGCACTTGAGGTTGGATAACAAGAGCAGTTCATGGTTTTGCCAGGTGTAGTAGTTTCGTAGGACTGCTTAACAAAGTGCCACAAAGTGGGTGACTTAAAACAGTAGAAACTTATTGTCTCACTGTTCTGGAGGCTAGAAGTCTGAAATCAAAGTTTTGGCAGGGCCATGCTATCTCTGAAGGCTTTAGGGGAGGAAAAATACTTTGCCTTTTCTTGGCTTCTTGTGGTTGGTGATGTATGAAGGATTTTCAGTCCCATTCTTATACTTAGCCCCAGAGGTTTTGTATTAGTCAGCCAAAGGGATGCTGATGCAAAATACCAGAACTCTGTTGGGTTTTACAAAAGGTATTTATTTGGGGTAGAAGCCCACAGTTACCAGGCCACAAAGCGTAAGTTACTTCCCTCACCAAAGTGTGTTGCCATGTGTGCAAGATGGCTGCCAATGTTTGTGAGGGTTCAGGCTTCCTGGGTTCCTCTCTTCCCAAGGTTTGTTTCTCTCTGGGTTCAGCTACCCTGCTCTCTCCACAAGGTCAGCTGTAGACTATTAGTCGAATGATTCTGTGTCTGTCCTCAGGGCTTGATTCTGTCCTGGCTCAGTTGTTCTGCTCTTCTGTGTACTTACTTCCCAGGCTCTAGCTCAAAACTCCAACATAAAAACTCCAACTAACTCCTCTGCTCTGCCATGTAGTTTTCTGTTTTTCTAATAATGGGCATTCTGTAAGATGTGAAATGACATCTCATTGTAGTTTTGGTCTGCATTTCCTTAATAGCTAGCAGTGTTGAGCATCTGTTTCCATGCTTTTTTGGTGATTTTATTTCCTGTTTGGAAAAATGTTTATTCAGGTCTTTTGCCCTTTTTTTTAATTCAGTTGCTTGTCTTTTTGTCATTGAATTGTGTGATCTCTCTATATAACATGGAAATCACACCCTTGTTGGATATGTAGTTTCCAGAGATTTTTCTCCCCAAAATATGATATCTTTATGGTACATATTAAGGGATTAAATAATAGAAACATCAGTATCTTATTTAAATTTCTGAAGGTAATACTTAGGAAAAGTAGAACTGAAAAATAAAAATATCTGAAAATGGAAGGAAAGAAGAGAAATTAATGTTGATTAAATTATTTAAATCTGAATATTTCATCACAACCTGCAAATGGATTATGTCTACAACTGGTAGTACAAAATAGAGATATATGATTTAACCATTAGAGGAATGAAAAACATAAATGGTTGAAGAAGGTTGCCTCTTAGAACTAGTCAGGGAAAGGTAGGATGGACAAGTTTATTCATTCTAAGTCTTTCTGTACCATTTTATATTAAACAGTAGCATGCATCACTTTGATTCAAGAAAGGAAAACAAAAGATATAATATTCAGCATTATTAATGGCATTGTGAGAGAGATGAATGCTTATAAGCATGGATTATAAATTCCTGAAAATAGAAAAGCCACATTTTCTAAATTCTCTGCATCTCACCATAATAAATGAAGCATTTAGCACATAATGGGCCTTAACAAATATTGTTGATTTAACGAAGGTTATGTTAGTAGGGAGACAGCTGGTGCAGGGATGCCACACAAGAAGTGTGATATTTGTGGTTTATTTGGTCCAAACACAAAGGTAAGGACAAAATAAATTGATCAGCTTAGAACCTCACTCATTAAATTAATAATGAAAGCCAGGGATAAAGGGACCGTAGATTCTGTCATTCTCTTTATTAATGAGAAAACACAATAAGGATGCTTACAAGTTTAAGAGGAATAAAAAATATTGAAATATTTAGACTTGTCTTGAGAGAGTTAACTCATCATGCACATAAAGCCTAATCAATTTTTAAAATTCTATTTCTTCTTAATTGACTTTAATTGCCAATTCTTGTCAACAAGGACAAACAGACCTTGCATTTTAAATGAAATATGCAAGCCATATTAAATGCTTCATAAGCGTGAAGGAATAGCTGATAGTGGCCTCTGCTTCTACTGTAGCTAAAAGAATCCCTCTACATTTCAGATATTCTGAGAAAACCATATACTGAAAAAGGAAGTTTCCATGAAATAGTTACTCTTTTTCTCTATAAAACCTATCATGAACTTACATGCAAAAAAAAAAAAAAAAAAAAAAAAAATATTAGAATTCCAACATTATTTTTGTGTAATCTACTTTGCATTATTTCAAAGTAATTCTTACACATTTTGTTATACTACTTGTGTTGTCTGTTTTTGAAGGTAAAATAAAGCTTACTTAAGAAAAAATCAAGTTTTCTTTCCTAGCTCTACCTTCATAGCCACCTTCTAAATTCTCTCAAACAGAATTTCATTCTGAAATTTCTCATTCATGTAATCTCATTCACAAGTGCACAAATTTCTCCAATATTTAAAAATGGAACACCACCACTCATCTGCCCCATCGCCCAACGTGCAACCACACTCTATGCCTTTACCATAGATTATGTCCATGTGGGTGATGGCCCAAAGCCTGCTCTTCTCTTACTCTCCTTTGTTAACTTATCTTTCAGACAATGATTCTCAGAGACTGCTCACTTTCCTCAGTTCAGATCAGTGAGGTCATATACTGTTCATCCTTCAGTGCCTGGCTTGCTTCACTCAACATAAGGTTTTCAAGATTCATCCACGTTATTCCATGTGTTAGCACTTTGTTCCTTCTTACAGCTGAGTAAAAATGGAATTTCTGGTATGTGCATCTTTAATTTTCTAGAAAATACTAGTGTTTTAATATACTTCAAACCATATAAACTGACCCAGAATTATATGAATGTTCCAATTTAGTCTCTACCTTTTTAATATTTGTCAGAATGGTGAATATGAGAAAGTAACTTTCGTGGTATTAATCTATATCCCCCTAATTACTAAAGGTTTAGCCTCTAATTCAAATGTAGGCATGCCTCAGAGATATTGTGTATTTTGTTCCAGACCACCAAAAGAAAGCAAGTCACTTGAAACTTTTGGTTTCCCAGTGCATATAAATGTTATGTTTATGTTATACCATAGTCTTATTAAGTGTGCAATAGTCTTATAACTAAAACATCAATGTACATACATTAAGTAAAAATGTTTTTTACTAAAATAATGTTAATTATCATCTGGCCATCAGCAAGTCGTAGCTATTTGCTGGTGGAGGATCTTGCCTCAATACTGATGTTTGCTGACTTGTCAAGGTGGTGGTTGCTGGGAGTTGGGGTGGCTGTGGCAATTTCTTAAAATAAGTCAATGGTGATGTTTGTGCTATCGATTGGTTCTTCCTTTCAGAAAGATTTCCTTGTGGCATGAGATGCTGTTTGATAGCATTTTATCCACAGTAAAACTTCATTCAAAACTGGAGTCATTCCTTTCAAACCCTACCACTGATTTACCAGCTAAGTTGGTGTAAAATTCTAAATTTTTTGTTGTCATTTCAAGTGTTCAAAGCATCCTCACCAGGAGTAGTTTCCATTTCAAGAAACCATTTTCTTTGTTCATCCTTAAGAGGTAACTCCTCATCCATTCAAATTTTATGATAAGATTGCAGCAATTCAGTCACAATTCAGTCAGCAATTAGGAGCTCCACTCCTAATTTTAGTTCTCTTGCCATTTTCACCACAACTGCTCTTCCTTCCTCCACTGAAGTCTTGAACTTCTCAAAGGCATCAATGAAGGTTGCAATGAACTTCTTCCAAACTCCTGTTAATATTGATGTTTTGATCCATGCCTATGAATTACAAATGTACTTAATGGCATCTAGAATGGTTAAACCTTTCCAGAAGGTTTTCAATTGACTTTTCCCAGAGCACTCAGAGGAACCACTACCTATGGCAGCTACATCCTTATAAAATGTATTTATTAAATAATAAAACTTGAAAGTTGAAATGACTCCTTCGTCCATGGGCTGAATAATGGATGTTGTGTAAGCAAGACATGAAAACAAAATTCATGTATTTCTCCATCAGAGCTTTTGGGTAACCAGGTGCATAGTAAATGAGCAGTAATCTTTTGAAAAGAATATTTTTATCCTGAGCAGTAGGTCTCATTAGTGGACTTAAAATAGTCAGTAAATTATGTTGTAAACAGAAGTGCTGTCATCCAGGCTTTGTTCAGTTAGATTGAGCATTATTCTTAAGGACCTTAAGATATTTGGTATGGTAAATAAGCACTGGCTTCAAAATAATGTTACTAGCAGCATTAACCCCTAAGAAGAGAATCAAGCAGTCAAGCTTTGAAATCAGGCATTGACTCTCCTCTTTAGCTATTTAGATGGCATCTTCTTCCAAAGTAAGGCTGTTTCATCTACACTGAAAATCTGTTGTTTAGTGTAGCCCCCTTGATCAGTTCTCTTCGCTACATCTTCTGGATAACTTGCTGCAGCTTCTTCATTAGCAGCTGCTGTTTCCTCTTTAAATTTTATGTTATAGAGATGGATTCTTTCCTTAAACTTCATGAACCAACCTCTGCTAGCATCAAATCTCTTTTCTGCAGCTTCCTTATCTCTCTCAGCCTTCCCAGCATTGAAGAGAGTTAGGACCTTGCTCTGGATTAGGGCTTTGGCTTAAAGTAATGTTGTGACTGCTTTGATCTTCTATTCAGACCACTAAAACATCCTCCATATCAGCAATAAGGCTCTTGTGCTTTCTTATTATTCAGGTGTTCTTTGGAGTAGCACCTTTTCATTTCCTTCAAGAATTTTTCCTTTGGATTCACAACTTGACTAAATGTTTAGTGCAAGAAGACTAATAATTTTGGCCTACCTTGGCTTTCAACATGCCTTCCTCACTAAGATGAATCATTTCTAGCTTTTGACTTAAAATGAGAGACATGTGACTCTTCCTTGCACTTGAAGACTTGGAGGCCATAGTAGGGTTATTAGGTGGCCTGATTTCAGTATATTTGTGTCTCAGGGAATAGGGAGGCCAGAGGAGAGGGAAAAAAACAGGGAAATGGCCAGGTGGTAGAGCAGTCAGAACACTCACATATTTGTGGATTGAGTTTTGCCGCAAAACAGTTACAACGGTAACTTCAAAGATCTCTGATCACAGATCACTATAACAGATAAAATAATGATGAAAAGTTAGAAATATTGTGAGAATACCAAAATGTGATGCAGAAATATAAAGTGAGCCCATGGTGTTGGAAAAAGCACAGTGATAGACTTGTTCAACACAGGGTTACCACAAACCTTCCATTTGTGAAAAATGCAATATCAGCAAAGAGCAGAGTGTCTGACATATTTATTTGTGTGGCATACTTTTATATGCACTGGGAAGCCAAAAAATTCCCATGACTCACTTTATTGTGATGTGCACTTTACTGTGGTGGTTTGGAACCAAACTGCCAACCTCTACGTTATACCTGTATTTTTTACTAAATTTTAAAATGTTTTTTCTTTTTTTCACATTGAAGTATTTATTAATTATGGAATTGATTTTTCTGTAAAGTATCGAGTTAAGATCCAATTTCATAATCCGCCATACAGATAACCAATTTTACTAGCATTAATTTATTTGAGAGATCTTTCATTCCCAACTTCTTATCAGCAATACCAAATTTTACATCTTCCCACAAATGTGTGAATCTTTTTGACACTTGGTTCATTTCTATTGGTCAGTTTAACTCCACACTAATATTCTGTCTTCACCCTTTGGTTGGGAGAAACAAGTCACCGCCATTCTCTGATTCTCCTTCATGTCTTTACTGGCAGTATCCCATCCAGGGTACCACATTATATTTAGTTGTCATGTCTTCTGAGGCTCCTCTTGGCTGTGGCAATTTATCAGACTCTCCTTGTTTTTGACAATATTGATAATTTTGAGGATACTGGTCAGGTATTCTCTTGAATGACCCTCAATTGGAATTTCTTTGATGTTTTTCTTGTGATTAGGCTGGGGTTATGAGTTTTTTGGAGGAATACCACAGAGGTAGCAAGCCAATCACATCACTTCATACCAAAAGCATATTAGCAAGATGAATTATTTCTGTTGATGCTAAATTTCATCACCTACCTGACTGAGATATTATTTGCTCCCTTTCTCCATAGTAAATTTCCTTTTTTTTTTTTTCACACTCCTTTACTATACTCATTCCAAAGAAATGTCTATGCACAGCCCACACCTAATGGAGTGGGGATTTATGTTTAACATCCTTGAGGACAAAGTATCTACATAAATCATTTGGAATCTTCTGCTCAGGAAATTCTTCTATTCCCCCTATATATTTTTTCCTATCATTTATTTACATTAGTATGGACTTATTGGATATTTATTTTATACTTTGTGCTATAATCCAATATTATTTTAATTATTTTATTGTTCAAATTCTTCCAGCATTGGCCATTGTGAGTCGTATTTTCTTTGTGTTGCTTTTTAGCACTTCCTTATTTTCTTGCACTAAAAGATTCTCCAGGTTCATCTTGCATATTTCAAACCCCAACCATAGAATCAGCCATTTCTCCAAGGAGCCCTGCTTCCTTTTATTGCAGAATGGAATTAGAAACTGAGATGTGCTCATTGCAAATGGGGCATTTGCTTTTGGGCTTTCTCAGCTGACAGAGTTGGTGGGTGTAGTGACCTACATATCTACTTTTATTTATACAACTTTCTAGATATAACCATCTGTATTTATAGTAAGCTAAACTTGAGTTCATACTAACGTCTCAACTCTATTACCACCTGGATTCTAGCCTCATTCAAGCCTCCTCCACTTCATTACATGTAACTTTCCTCTTCAAAAGTGAGAATCTTGCCTCCCACCATCAAATTGCTTAATTGTTATATACTCTGTTTTCAATTCAACTTCTTGAGTGGAATAATTGACTCTTAATTTTCTGCCTTTCTTCTAATTAGCTAAGAACTTTTACATCTAAATTTTATTCCAAATGTCTCTTTGTGTATTCATTTCCTAATTAAAATTTCAGTTTAATTTGTTTGACCCAGAAATTATTTTGGAATGTGAATTTAATAATTAATTATGATTGTTGATCCCTGTTTTAGTTTGCTAGGCTGCTTAAAGCAGGTACCGTGAAATGGGTTGACTTTTAACAAAGGGGTTTTATTAGTTTACAAGCTAACAGGTTTGAAGCTCTGAGAATATCCAAATCAAGGCCTCATCAATGGGATGCTTTTTTCCCAAATACTGCCTGCCAGCAATCCTTGACTCCTCTGCCAAATAGCAAGGCACCTGGCAATGTCTGCTGGTCTCACTCATCTCTTTCTAGTTTCATTGCTTTCAGTTTCTTGCTTCTGTGACTTTTCTTTCTTTGTCTTAATTTAATTCTCTTAGAAGAGGATTAAGACCCACTCTGGACCACACTTTAATTGAAGTTACCTCATCAGAAGGTCCTACTTACAATAGATTTACACCCACAGGAATGGATTTGTGTGACAGGTTGAGATTAGTTTATGAATCCCCAAAAAGAAAAGGATTTTGCTTTTAAACAATGGATGTGATACTCTTTGTTTGCATTAAATTGAAATTTTAGATTTGTTAAAAATTTCTGGAACACATTTCACTTATTTTTATTTGGCTATTATATTTTAACAAACAGTGTTTTATTATTTTTTGGATAAAACTTTATTTTGTATGTTATTAATATAACCACATTTCCAAATAACTAATGGAACACAAAAATATAACGGATGTTTAAAAATATTTGTTGTTGGATAATATTGAATAATTCATACAACACCATTTATTATTTTTAACTAATCTGCCTTATCATTTTTTTCATTTTTCTATTTTCAGTCTTTGCTAATTTGTAGGTGTGTCTCTATAAACAGTACTTATTTCTCTATAATCCCATTTGAAAATAACTGTTTTTCAGCTGCATAAATATATCATGATCACTCATGTATTTGTACGTGATACTCTTTTCTAAATATGTGCTTTTTCTTTTTTCCTACTTTCTTTTTTTAAATTATTTTTGCCTTCTCCTGAGTGATCAAACAAATTTTTCTTATCCACTATTTTGCTTACTTTTTAAATGTTATTTATTCTAGTCTCTTCCTTTAGTGAATTCACTTAAATATTTTCTTGCATACTTTACAAAGTCTAAACTTCTTCCCAGACAATTGCTATATCTTAAAATGCATTTATTCAAACCATTCCTCCCACTTGCACATTATTAATTTTTTTAGTATATCAATTCTACTTTGCTCTTATACACCATTTATCATATTTATTGTTATTGCTAAAAGACTTAACACTTTCCTTAGTTTGCAACTTGCTTACTAATTATATTCTCAACATTTTTCCTTACCCATCTCTCCTTCCTTGAATGTTAAATTTTCTTCCTCCTGACTTACATCTCAAGATAGTCCTTTTGATAAAAGTGTCTTACTGGAAAAATCTGTCTAAAATATATTTTTTTAGAAATGAAATTTCAAAGAGATTTTACCTCATTTATAAAGCTATATAGATAGCTTTATTTTCCTAGACACTTGGAAGATTTTTCTCCCATTATTTCTGAGGAGATATATTCTTTTAGTCTAATTGTCTTTCATTTGTTGAAAATAGCACTTTATTGTATAGTTTGTTTAAATATTTTCATATGTTGTTGAGATTCTGTAGTTTTGGTACAATGACTCTGGTGTACATTGAATAGCTTTAATAAATTTGAAAGGCATTCAGTTGTAATTTCTTTCATTATTGCCTGTTTTCTACTTTCTGTAAGATTTCCTTCCACATATCTTTTAAAACATATTTTATAATCTATATATACTTTGAACATCTTTCATATTTTCTATCTGTTTTCTCATGTTGCATTTTTAGTCATTTTCTTTGATCTTCTAAATCACAAATTCTTGATTTAGCTGGTGTCCTCCCAGTTTTAATTTTCAAAGAATACTTTAAAAATTATAAGTAATTCTATCTTATTATTAAATATATGTTTCATTTTTAGGTGTGCTAATTTACTTCAGTGCATTTTCTTTTTTTATATTTTTACTGACTGTAAACATTGTTACTTTAATGCTCCAAATCACTCTGCTGAATAGAAGTTTCTCTGATAATGGATAATTCTATATCTGTTTTGTCCAATATAGTAGCCAATAATTGCCACATGTGGTTACTGAGCAACTAAAATGTGGTTGGTGTGATTAGGGAACTGAATTTTTACTTTTATCTAATTTTATGATAGCCACAAATGACTATGAGTTATTGTGTTGACTGTGCTATTCTACATGATATGTCTAAAACTGAAGTTGTAAGGATTTAAGTCTCCTACGTGATGTTTTCTCTTATAACACAAGTGTTTTGTCAGTTTTTGGATTGTGAGTTAATTTTCAGAGGAAATTTATCTGTGGAAATGCCATGTAACTTTTGTGGAGGATACGTCACGAATCAATTCCAATATGCAATTTCATATGTAGGAGTTCTTGGGTGTGAATTACAATTTAACCAAATGATTCTTGAATGTGTCCTTTTGATATCGGGCGGCTAATTTCTATATGCACTATATAGTTTAATAATCACTTGTGTTTTTAACAATAGCCTTTTCTTTTTAAGTGTCTATATTTTGTCCAACTCTAGTTTCATTGTGATTCCAGGTCATGCTTATCTTAGCACCCTCAGTGTAAAGTTCAATCAGAAAATATAAACAAGATGAAATGAAGCATATAATTATGTCAGAAATTTATGATTTACTATCTTTGTGTAGAAAGGTTCTTTCTGGATTTTTTTTCTAATATTGTTAATGGCTAATTAGCTCAACTATGTTGCATTTTCTAAGCACCTATCATGTGGTAAGAACTGTCACTTTCAATATGAATAAAACAGTGCCTCTTACCTTGAACCATTGGCAGAAATGGGCCAGCAACTGAAGCCCATAGTAATCAGGAGACAAAAGGTGGGCTCTGGAAGGTGAGAAACCCACATAATCTGCAAGACCTGGGAAGGTGCCCCACATGAGGAATCATTTGAAATAGATGTTGGTAATCAATCTTTGTTAATACATCTATGGCCATAAATATACCAATTGATATTAGTAAACAAAAGACTGTAAAAAAATAATAGGACTAAAGGCTACAAAAGACACAGCCCAACAAAATTAAATATTAAGTAAAAAATAATCACTAGATTTCACTTGCATTATAAGTGATTAAAATATCTTTGGATAAAATGTACTGCAAATATATAAGGGGAATATTAATGTTATTATTTACTTTATGTCTTGCAAACAAAGAACATTAAAACAAATTGATGCTATGAGAAAAACTGAAACAAGTTACTTTAGAAAGATATAAAATAAAAGGTACATCTGAAATGTTCTTTTAAAGAAAGCTTTAATTATCGCCATAGATACAACTATGAAATTTTTAAGTAGAGCTATTCCTGTAATATATATATTGAAAATTGATATGAATATTTTCTGAGATGATCATACTCCAAAATGAATATTAAATATTCTTAATGCTTTATTTTTGCTGCTCATAATTAAACCTTATACTTCCCATATTTAAGCAAAAAAAATTTCCCTGAAACAATATTTTTCTACTTTCCTCTTTAAAGATAATATCCTGCTTATATTGTTTTTATTTTTCATCACTCAAATGCATATATTTTTTAAAATTTTATTTTATTTTTCAAATGTATGTAATTTTTAACTGCAAAATTTTCAACATATTGTTTTTTAAAATCTATTTTTAAATACATGCTCAGGAAAAAGTTACTCATAATTTCTCATTCTAAAGCTATCCAATATTAGTTGGGCAGGAGGGAACTGTATTTTATTGGGTATTTCCAGAACTTTATTTGCTAAAAATCTTTAATTTCAACATTCAATTTTTACACCAAAATTTCGTCATATTCATCAATCTTATCTTTATATTAAGTATAATTATTTAACATATTTAATAATTCAATATATTTTTGTATATAAACATTTTTAATGCATATTTCTTTATGAATAAATGTGAAAATAATTTATTAAATCTTTATGGATCACTCAGTTAAAATCAATATTGTTTTAACCTTTTCTCCTATTAAAAAATAATTTGGGTGAGCGGATGTGGTTCAGGTGATTGAGCACCTGCTTCCCACATGGGAGGTCTCAGGTTCTGTCCCCAGTGCCAAAACAAATGAAAAAACAACTCAGGGGAGCTGATGTGGCTCAGTGGTTGAGCACCAGCTTCCCATATACAAAGTACCGGTGTTCAGTCCCCAGCCACTGGAACCTCAAGAAAAATCAAAGTAATTTTCCCATGAAATGTACAACTATAGCATATAAAGATTTTCCTTCTACATTCTCTATCAATACAGCCTTCCTTTTCTGGGAACCTCAGAAAAGTTTGAATAGAAAAGAGCTATTAGGTATGTGAAGCAGGCTTGTAAAATAGGGAATCAATAGATGGATCTGGAACCTGGCGAGAAGTCCACGTGGATATCAATACCCCATGATGGCTGCTGGAAGACCCTCACACGATTCTTCCATCCAGAGTGAGATTTCCTCTGGAAGGAGGAGAAGCTCCGGATATTCTCCAGGGGCCTTATAATTGGGCCCTCCTGGGGGATTGATGGGTGGGGTGATCAATCAAAACAGCAGACACCTGGGACTCCTCCCATGTCATTAACAATGGGGCAGAATAATTAATGGTTCAAAAAGCAGGCACAAAGGCCAAATAACTCTCTTGCCTTCTGCGCCCTACTCTCATCGAGTTGCATGGATCAACACGCAAGTAAAACCTGGGCATTTATAATCTATAATGGGCAATTGTAGTCTATAAATCAGCCCTCTTTATCAGTCTTCAGCCCCTTCCTCTCTCTGGGACCCTGATGTGTTATTTTCTCCCATTTATCCTCCCTCCCTACCTTAATAAATTACCGGCCTAACTAACCTGATATGCTCTTGAAATTCATTTCTGCAGCATAGTCAAGAACCTAGACAAAATCTGGTAACATATTTGGTGCTGCTATCCAAAAAAGAGCTATTAGGTCTGTAAGAAAGGGAAACCCTTGCTATATCCCTTTATATCAGATTTCCATTGCATCTTGGGATCCTCATTGGGCTGTTTCCCATGATTAATCTTAGGGCAATATTTGGGGGTAAGCTCATGAAGAAATGGCATTGGTTGTTCCTTCTGTAGTATCACAAAGGAATGTAATTGAAAACCTGCTTCCTTCCACCAGAAATTCTATCCCAGAGATTATATACAATTCCTCATATTGTACATTAGAACAATATTCCTTTTTCCCTGATAAAATTCAGAAAAACTTTTGGAAAAGAAAACACACTAAACCATATCAGCGGCTTAGTGTACATTGTCAAAGAGCACAGGGAATTACTTCTGAGAAATCTATCTTAGTAGCTGTGAAATTAGAGATATGATGATGACACTAATGTAAAGTCATAAAATTGGCGAGGATGAAACGACTGAAGAGAGCTAAGGTTGTTGGCAAGGATTATAATCAATCATCATTTATTGAGTGCCTATTATATTCTTCTGAAAGATATATGGAATTTATTATTAAAAAGCCAACCTTCATATTTCACAAAACAAACAAAGATGGAGCATTTCCTAATTTGCTACATTGGTCTGGCAAGACCCTGATACAAAACACATCAAAGACATCTCTCATGAAATATAGTTTACAAAATCCTAAACATAACACCAAAAATATGTAAAAGTAAGACAGAAAGGAGGAAGAAAGAAAGAAAGAAGCCTCTGTGAGACTGAATACAAGAATGAAGTTATGCTGAGCTCAGACAGAGTTATCTTGCTACTGGCATTATCTGAAACATAACAACCTTAACAGGCACAGTTCCAAGGCTATAAATAAGACAGGAAAGCTGCTACAACCTCTGAAGGCCATTATAAAGCATCTTCACCTAACAAAAACAGTCAAATTTTTTCTGCAGATGCTCCTTCAAACTTGTCACGTCCCCTCTCCAGGCTCTTGCCTCAGAAAGAGTATCTGTCTTGCATCTCATGAAGGAAGCTTGGGGGACATCCATTGTCTACAGACTACATGAGCCTGATACTTCTGGTGGTGGCAATAACCATGAAAATAAGTATTCGCCTTCATGATCTGTTATTTTCTCCCATTTCTCCTCCCTCCCTACCTTAGTAGCCTTCATCTTGATAAAGGGGCAGAGCCAAAGAAGAAAGAGGACAAAACGAGAAGTTGAAAAGGAAGAGCTTGAAGGAAAGCAAATGAACGGAGTAACTGAAGAAAAAGAAGTGTTAATTCTTTCTCTGCATTTGAAAATTTGAAATCTTCTACCTATCCTAGAGGGAAAATCTAGTCAATAAAATCTTAGGCTAGTTTATTAACATTTGAATAAGGTAGCAGGATAAGATTTATCAGGAAACGAATGATGCTTAACCATCATTGACCCTCACTGGCTTAGGCCCTTTATGGTCAGGGAAAAGTCCTAACAATGTGTGCACATGGTCATCTGCTCATGAAATTTTCAAAAGAAAAGCATTTTAGCCATTATGTATTCTAAGGGTTTTATTTTTCCATTCTGACTTCCCTTCCTCTAGATGGATTTGGAATGCCATGTAGGCATTTTATTTTATTTTATTATTTATTTTTAAAAAATACAATTTTATTGATACATATTAATAAAGCAGAAATCCATCCAAAGAATATAATCAATGGTATTTGGTGTAATCACATATTTGTGCATTCATCACTTCAGTCATTCTTAGAGCACTTTCATTATTCCAACAATAATAATAATAAACACAAAACAAAAACAAACAAAACTCCACTTCTCAATCTCTCTATGCTTCTCCTGCCATACATAGCTGCTAGTCTTTTTTCTTCTCTCTAGTATATTTGTATATATATTTTGTAAAAACAGTTTTAAATATGCAATAACATCCATATTCGTGTTTTACATGAGATTTTACTATCTTATATAGTCCCATGTTAGGTTTTAGCTTTCCTTTTAGCAATATACATGACCTTAGACTTTCCCTTTCATCCACTGTCATACCCATGCAATACACTGCTAGTTACAAACACCATGACATGCTTTCACCATTTCTATTCATTTCCAAAGATTTACAAACAACCTTTTTACCAGTTCTGCACAGATTCAACCTCAGCTTTCCATTCTCTAACCTCATTTTATTTTCTGGTAACTTATATTCTAATTATTAACTCTGTGGGTTTCCACAATATATTTAGTTCATAATAGTGCAATCATATAGTATTTGTCCTTTTGTGTCTGGCTCGTTTCACTCAACATAATGTCCTCCAGGTTCAGCCATGATGTCATATGCTTCACAACTTCATTTCCCCTTACTTCTGCATAATGTTCCATGGTGAGTATACACTACAATTTATTTATCCATCTATCAGTTGATGGACACCTGGATTGTTTCATGTGGGCATTTTTGAAGAATTTGCTAGAGGAAGTTGAATTTGGAATGCATTTAGTTTGGATTTATTAGTATATATTTATGGAGTTTAAGATTCTTTCCATGTATAGTCAGATTAGTACTAGCTGTTACCACTAGGTCTAGCAATGGTTTCTCAAATTCCTCCCACCCACTATGCTATCTCATCCAGATTCATGTCACAAAGATTTAAGACCAAAGGCCATACTTTTATACAGTCATGTACTGTAGCATCTGAACTAGAAGTCTGAGGATTCAAAACTAGGTTTGAAATATGCCATACAAGATGCTAATCTATGGAAAATTCTTCTGATTATCAATCATGTAAAATTGAAAACACATACACAAAAAAACTTCTTACACCTACCTAGTCAAAAGGGACAATTTTTTTTTACATCAGAATTATACTTGATAAAGAAACATATTTAATTACAAATGCACCATGCATTTTTGGTGGTATTGTGTTAAATAGAATTTATCAGAATTCCAGGGTTTGGAGGCTCAAATTGGTAGACGTGAGTACATTTGCACATGAAATTTGCTCTTTTATATATCCCAGTGTTCAAAAATAAAAAATAATAAATTTTAAAATACTATGCCAGAAGAGTGACTAACTTAATTTACTTTTCTCTGTATAGAAAAATACAAAACGGCCACATGAAGAGGTAATCAAAGAGTACACATAAATGTAAAAGAAAATCTATTCTAGAAGTATGTCAGGCAGTTAATAAAAATATAATATTTTTTATGTGTTTTGTGTAGTTTGGTATTTGTCAGCTTTTTAAAGATGTTTAATTTGAAGGTGTTCCTTTTCAAATAAATGTTCATTGATAAATAAAATTAATTCTTTAACAATCATTTACTGAAAATCTACTATATACAAAAATTGTACTAGGTAGAGGAGCTGTAGTGATGAACAAGACAAAAACAGTCCTTGTCCTCTTTAATATTATAGAAGGTGAAATAAACACTGAATAACTAATGAAGCAATATTTTTATACAGTACAACAATGGAGAAATTCAGAGTGCTTTGAGCCCATGTAGGGAAGAATAGACCTATTTGCCAAGGACAGGATGGTGGGTGTATTAATCAGCCAAAGGGGTACTGATGCAAAATAACAGAAATCTGTTGACTTTTATAAAGGGAATTTATTTGGGGTAGAAGCTTACAGTTACCAGGCCATAAAGCATAAGTTACTTCCTTCACCAAAATCTGTTGTCAGGTGCTGGAACAAGATGGCTGCTGACATTCAGCTTTCCTCTTCCTCTTAAGGCCCCATGGTCAGGCTCTCTAGACTTTGTCTCTTTCCCCAGGGCTTGATTATCTCCGGGTTCGACTGCTTTGTTCTCTCCACAAGGCCAGCCACGAACTATCAGGTGAACATCTCACTCTTTTCCCCGGGGCCTTGTCTCCTTCTTCATGACCTGTCTCCTCTGTGTGCTTACTTCCTGGTGCTCCAGCTCAAAACTCCCAACTCTGTCCTTTGCCATGTCTTTTCTCTGTGAGTACCCACCCACCAAAGGGCGGGGACTCAATGCCCTACTGACGTGGCCCAATCAAAGTCCTCTTCATAATTTAATCAATTAAAAGTGATACTTCTGACAGACCAGTTTACAAACATAATCCAATAACTATTTTTGGGACTTCATAAACAATACCAAACTGCTACAGTGGATAAGGGAACTGTTTCTTAAAGAAGTGAACTTTTATCTAAACTCTGCAGCATAACTAGGGATCAAGTCAGTAAACGATTGGATAGGGTGAGAGGAGAGGTCCAGGAAAATCAGCAACATAATCTATGACTCTGAAGCAGTTAGGACCACTGTATGCCTAAGAATTTGAAGGACAAGTAAGAACATAGCAATGAGGTGCAGCTGGGGTTGTCATTTGCATACCACATGTTAACATTTTTGTCTTTTTTTCACCACAACAAAGAGGTGCTCTTGAAGAATTTTAAGTCCATGAGTGACGTGACCATAGTATCTATCTTTCTGACTGATCTGTAGACAATGCCTGAAGGAGAAAAGAATGGGAGAGACTATTGCAGTGGAACAGATGAAAAGTAATAAGCTGGGAAGCGGCTGTGGCTCAATCAGTAGGGCTCCCGTTTACCATATGGGAGGCCCCAGGTTCGGTTCCCAGGGCCTCCTGGTGAAGGCAAGCCCGCCTGCGCGGCGTGGTTAGCTGACCCAGCGAGCACAAGCAGCAAGGGGGGGATAAATGAATGAATAAATAAATAAAATCTTTAAAAAAATAATGTTAAAAAAAAAAAAAAGAAAAGTAATTAGCTACTACCAGAGGGTTGGCAGAGAATTAGAGCAATTAGAGAAAGTATACAGAAGCAAACTATCCAGGACTTGGGGTGATTGAGCATTGGCCATGGAGAAAAGAAAGAAATAAAAATGATTCCCAGATGAATAAGCTATGGCTTTTGACCCATAGAGACATACAATTTGTAGTAAAAGGTAGTTGTAACAAGTAATCTCACAGAAAATAAACATTATGGCTGTAGCAGTTTGGCATTGTTTATGAATTCCAAAAATAGTTATCGGATTATGTTGGTAAACTGGTCTGTCAGAGGTATCACTTTTAATTGATTACATTATGTTTGCACATTGATTGGACCATGTAATTAAGGTGTTGAGTCCTCATCCCTTGGTGGGTGTGAACTCACAGATAAAAGACATGGCAAAGGACAGAGTTGGAGTCTTGATGCTGAATTTTGAGCTGGAGCCCAGGAAGTGAACACACAGGAGAAGAACATAGAAGGATAGAGACGGCTCTTAGACACAGCAGAAACCCTGGGAAGAGAGAGAGAGCCATTCGCCTGACAGTTCACAGCTGTCCTTGTGGAGAGAACAAAGCAGCTGAACCCGGAGAGAAATGGAGCCCCAGGAAGAGAGGAACCCAGGAAGCCTGAACTCTCGGCAGATGTCGGCAGCCATCTTGCCCCAATACATGACAGCAGCCTTTGGAGAGGGAACTAACTTTCTTTTATGGACTGGTAACTGTAAGCTTCTTCCCCAAATAAATACCCTTTATAAAAGCCAACAGATTTCTGGTATTTTGCATCAACACCCCTTTGGCTAACTAATGCAATGGCATAGCTGGGAAATCCAGAAAAAGGAGAGTGTGATAGCCACCAGGGCATGGGAACAGATTCATGCAGGTGTTGCTAGAAAACAGATAAAGATTTGGCAGATACTGCAGTAGGAAATCTATATGGATGGAGAAAAAAAAAATACAGACAAGAAGATAGAGGTGGGAAAAGTCAGAACATCTTGAGGGTGGGGCGGAGCTTTGAGTTATACTAGCTAGTCAGAGTCCATGGTGAGTTTTTAAGTCTTTAAGAGAAAATTAAAGAAAATGAGTTTCAGAAGATAGGACACCTCCTTCAACTCTTTATTTTTAAATATGTTTTTAAAAATAACTCTCTCTAATACTCTGTAATATAAGTTCTGTTTTTTTCATTTATGTTTGCTATGCTCTCAAAAGAGGGCTTAGTACCTAAAATAAAGTCAATAATTATTTGTTGAAAGATTAAATAATAAACATTCTGAGTACTACTTGAAATAAACAAACAAACAATGCTTCTAAAAGAATTGTATTTGGAGCATTAATCTTGGAGAAAAGATTTGTTGACCAAAGCTGGCACCTTCAAATTCATCTCTAGAGTCACATCTTCATTGCAGGTTACTGTGAAAACAGGAATAGTTATATTTCTATTTTTATTATCTCAGGTTTTGGTGGTATTTCAAAGTAAGAATTCAATTACAGATGTACTTAATATTTAATTTAAAAAGATATGAAAAATTCTACTTGGGAAACATTATCAAAATACAAAAATGGGAGGTATCCTATTTCTTATTAAAAATGCGTTCATTTGCTAGTTGTTTGCCCTGGGTCACTTTTGTAAGGCCATTCCAAAAGGTAACAATAACCAGGCAATGGAGAGCTTTGAGTCCAGATCAAATATACAGGTCTTACAAGAGAGTGCAAAATTGTCTAGAGTCAAGATAACCTAGAACCTGGAATTGAAGCATTACCTAGCCATAGCTCTTATCAGACCAGATGTTTGATAAATATAATAGAGTTTGATTCCACAATATTTTAAATGGATATTGAATGTTTCCTTTTTTCTAACTGGAGGCAACATTTCTCTGATAAATTAATAACCAAGTATTTTTACAATATCCTTACAAACTTTTGAATCTCTATAATATTGCTTAGAAAAATTAAACAAGACTTAAAAATGGGAGATATACAGTATCAATGGACTAGATAGTTCAATATTATTAAAATTTCAAGTCTTCCCAAAACATCCATGTAGTCACTGTCATCTCAATTATGATCCTAGCAGGTTTTTCACAAGATGACTTTAAAAGTTATATGGCAATACTATTGCACTAGAATATCCAAACATATCTTGAAATATAAGAACAAAACTGACAATGCACACTATTCAATTTTCATGGCTTACTATAAATGTAGGATATTGAGTGTGATAGTGGCAAAAGTATTATTAATAGATCAACAGAAATCAATAGACCACCAAGAAATTGACCCACTCTTATAAGGTCATTGGATTTTCAACAAAAGCACTGGAAGTATCTTATTTGTATAAGAATGATTTTCCACAAATGGTGATGGAATAATTGGATATTGATATGGAAAATGAACCTCTTCTCATACCTTGCCCCATACCCATTGATTTTTAGATGGAGTGTTTACCAAATATAAAAGCAAAAACCACAAAGATTTTAGAGAAAAACATAGGAGAATATCTTTGTGACTTGAGGGTTAGAAAATGTTTCTTAGACAGATCATGAAAATCAATAACCATAAAAGGAATTGTGATTCATTAGATTATATCAAAACTTTAAAATTCCTGCTCTTTAGGAGACATCATTATCACATTTATAGGCAAGCATTAGCATAAGTGAAACTATTTAACAAATATATATCTGACAAAGGACTTAAATGTAGGATCTAAAAAAATTCTATGTAACTAAATAATAATACACAAAAAAACACTTTAAAAAAGAAAATATAAAAATGACCATTATACAGTTGGAAAAGTACTCAAAGTTATTAATCATTATGGATATGAAAATTAAAACCTCAATGAGATTCTTCAATACATCCACCAGAAAGACTAAAAACTAAAAAATTGTCATATCTGTTTGATGGATAGAGGAATTGAAAGATATATTGCTATGTGCTATGTGATAAAAAATTACATAATTGTAGTAAAATGTTAATGGATGACATTGTTTGTTGTAAGTGTGCAGGGGCTCAATGTAAAATTCTATAAAATTCTCTGTATATTTGAAAAATTTAATAATGCCATGCTGGAAAAATAATATTTGAAGGACACATTAGTACAATCATTAATTTTCTTCACGGTAGAATGCCGGTTATTAGATATAGAAGGGATAATAAAATTGGCAAATCATCATTTGACAAACATCATAGTGATAATTGTTTCAGGCAAGAATCATCTGGAAGCTAAAACAGTGGGTGAAATTTTGATGAGAAACGGGTTATTAGCCTGGTCGCAAAGTATCTCCCCATGAGATATCTATTAATTACAAAGAGAAAACAGTAACTTTACAGCCCACCTCACCAGCAAAAGGAAAAAGAGGCATCATGTGCCCCTGTTATAATGCACTGAGAAGAATGCAACATTAATTTTGTGGTCTTCCTGCCAAAAAATGCATAATGCAATCATGAGGAAACACCAGGAAACCCAAATTGAAGACATTCAACAAGATAATAGGCCTGTTCACTTAAAAAAAAAAAAAATGTGAAAGGCATGAAAAACAAAAAGAATGAGGAACTGTTCCATATTAAAGATATTAATGGTCTTTGTGCCATATATGATGCTGGGATGGATCCTGGAACAGGAAAAAAAAAACATCTAAACATATTTGTCATAATGGATATTACTGGGATAATTGACACAATTTGGACAAGGAATACAGATTAGGTAATAATATTCTATTGACATTGATTTCCTGATATTGTTAATTATGCTGTAGTTAAGCAAGAAAATGTCTTTGGTTTTTTTTTTTGGAAACACAAATTGAAGTATTTAAAGGGACATCTCCAGTAACTTACTTTCAAATGTTTCAGAAAAATTGTATATATTATAAAATTATATATATAGAGAGAAATGAATATTTAAAGACTCTAAATGAAGTGAAAGATTATGAAAAGTCTTAGTATGATTCTTGCAGATATTTTGTGTCTAAAATTATTAAAAAATATTTTGCTATATATTTATATGTATCAAGTTACCTTTAGATATTAATCTACGAGGCACTGAAATTAAAGTATTGCTAAATGAAGTTTTAAAGCAAGATGTATTCTGTGAGCTCTTATAAATATATGTTAGACATAAATTAGAGGAGTCAGAGATTGAACAAACTTTTATTTCTTTTATAATTTTTAAGAACTCACCTGTGTCATCAGCTCTCTGGGAAGAGTAGAATAATTAAATTCTCACCAGTTAAGTGTGTTGAATAATTAAAGCTGTCAAAATCTCCAACATGCATGAATCCTGAGACTATTCTCATAAACAAAGCCCAGCAATATATATGGAGTCACTTTGAGGTCATTTTTAGTATTTTTGAATTAAAGAACAATGACATGTAAAACCATATAAAACATCTAATATGGACCTTAAGTAACATTGGCAGGAACTTTCTCTTTAGAATAGAAATATAACAAATAATGTGGGTTGATAATTCATTTTTTCCTAAATGCCATCTTCTAATTACTGGCCTTATCATTCTTCTCTTTTTGCATTAATAAGAGGAGAAAACGCATATATGGTGGTAGAAAATGTTACGGTTAGTGAGAAATCTATCTAATGTGCAGTGTTGACAAAGAGGAAGGCTCTTTAAAAGTAAAGTTACTGGGTCTTTTTAAAAATTTATTTTATTTTTTAATTTATTTTTTATTTTTAAAGAAGCTTTAGATTACATGAATGTTACATAAAAAATATAAGGGATTCCATATACCCCACTTTCTCCCCTTCCCACACTTTCCCCCATTAACATCTTTCATTAGTACGGTACATTTGTTACAATTGATGAACACACATTGAAGCATTGCTTCTAACCATGGACTATAGTTTACATTATAGTTTACACTTTGACTCACACAATTTTATAGGTTTTGACAAAATGTATAATAGCCTGTATTCATCATTGCAATGTCATGCAGGACAATTCCAACGTCCTGAAAATGCTCCCATGTTACACCTATTCTTCCTTCAGAACCTCTGGTGACCACTGTCTTTATATCAATAATACAAGTTCTTCCATTGCTAGAGAAATAATAAGTCTACTTTAGTCCATTGTTCATTCCCCAATCTTGGGGATTTGGGGATGGTGATGCCCATTCTGTTTCTGATTGAGAGGGGGCTTAGATTCCATGGGGCAGATGGATAGAACTGTCTTGTTTGCAGTTATAGAGACTCAGTGTTTTTTTGGAATGGTGGTTGTCCATTACCATCCTTTGTTAGTTGTCCTGGGTGAGTCCAGACTGGACCATAGGTTTTGCACCTCTGCTGAGATTCAGGGCTCAACTGGCATATGAACACTCGAAGATTTAAGTCTCTGGGACATATATTTAGCAAGTATAGTGCTAATTATAGGTTCAAATAAAAGGGGTAGAAGAGCCATATATAGGGGAATTATAAATGAGTATAACGCTGTTACATTGGGGAGCATATAAACATTGTAAAGTATTTTATTTTTTAAAATAATTTTGTGATCCCTATGTACCGAGCAAAGACAAAAAAACCAGTACTGTCAGCTTTTGTATGAAGCTGTTTAGCTAAGTAAACTCCTGATTTAGATAGCATTGTAATTTCTTTCTCTGTTTCAAATATATTGTGATGACAAACAGAGAATAAAGCCTTGCATTCAAAAGCTAAAAATTTATATGGACAAGAAATTGAAAAAAAAAAAGAAAAACATAAAATAAGTGAAGGTAGATCTGCAGGCTTCCTCTGGAAATAGAAAGAAACATATGATGGCCTGGGGTTTCATCTCCCGAAAGGCAATGCATACTTAAATCAAAGTATCTGACATGTGGAACTGGAACCAGACACACTGTTTGAAGCAAAGATTTGTTGTGAGGTCCCTCTGGTCTTGGAAGGAGGATGAAAAGTGCTACTACCAAGCCCTATGTGTAACTAGGGCTTATGTAAAGTTGATTACTTAGGAATGTAGGAGAGAGTTGACTAAAGAACTCTTTCATGCAATGCAGTTTTGTTAGCCCCTGATTCCACGAGATTGTCACAAGCAATGGGAGGACTGAAAATATAGGTCAGGTGTGGGGATTCTGTGAGGTCCTGTGGAAGAAACAGAAGGAAAAAATCACTAAAGCAGAGGGAGAAAATTCACTCCACCCAAGAGTACAAACCAAAATTCCCAAAATGTATGAGCAAAACTTGAAAAGTTAGCCAATAAAATCATTATAAGGAGATGAATCCACTAAGGAAAGGGCTAAAGCAATCTAAAATGATTGTTAAAGATGAATGTTCAGGATTTTCAAAGGATAAGTGGAAAATAACATTTATAAAAATGAAATTAAATTATTAAGCAAAAACGGTCGGCATGAAACAAAGAAATGTAGATATGAAAGATAACACTTTAGAAATATTTGAAATGAAAAATGATACCATAAAAAGACTTAAAAAGCCTAGATAGATATAAAATATTCCTTGGCTGCACACAGCCAGGGAGAAGTAGGGAATGGGAGGATAATTTTCAGAAATTCCAGAACACAGCAGAGAGACAGGAAAGGATTTTTCAAATGCATATATAAAATAGATTCCTTATGGTCTAGTATGGGTTCAATTGGCCCCTGAATCTGTGGTCATCCCTCCTCAGAAAACAAACAAATAAACAACAAACAAACAAAAAACAGGCAAAGACCTTAAAGAGAAGTGTTAAGTGTTCTTCACCAAATATTTGCTAAGGAATGATTGTCATTAATTTTTATTTTGGGGGAGCAGAAGAAACAACCTGTTATGTATTGGTGATCACAAGAGGTTTTATGAGCTACAGAATATTGCAGAGCCTTAGTTCGCATACTTTATGACAAATAGCACACAATGTGTTGGCTTAAACAGTAGAAATATATTTACTCACAGTTTTGAGGCTAGAAGTACAAAATCAAGATATTGGCAAGGCTTGATTTCTCCTGAAAATCTTAGTCTTCCTGTGCTAGCTGCTGGCAATTCCTGAGGTTGCTTTACTTGTATTTTTGCCTCACATCACATGGCCTTTCTGTGATTTCTATGAATTCTGGATTCTCTTTATAAAGCAGCCAGTAGTCAGATGAAAGCCCACTGTGGTTCAGTTTGCCACAGTTTAACTAAAAATAACATCTTCCAAAGGTTCTACTTACAGTGGGTTCACACCAACAGGGACACAAGATCAAGATTAAGTACATGCTTTTGTTGAGGTACGTAATTCAACCTACCACAGATCCTGATCTCCAGATAGAACAGTATAGAATATATTTGGGACAATGAGATGGTGACAACTGTTCCATTTTGAATTTTGACCATGTCAAGTCTGAGATATCTTTTGTACATTCAAATGGAAATGCCATATAGGCATTTGCATAGAGTAACTTGCAGCTGGTGGCAATTTGGGTCTTGATATATAAACAGAGGAGATATTAGCCCCATAGATTATATTTACTGTCACGGGACTGGATGTAACAGCTAGGGAGAATTTTCAGAAGAGAAGAGAACAGAGCCCTGGTTGGAGCTCAGAGGCACTCCAACGTTTAGAGTTTAAGTATAGAAGGATGATTTAGCAAAATGAACTCTAAAGGTGTGGCCAGGGAAGAGGATGTCTTGGGTCCTAGAATGAGAGAGAAGAAATTTCTAAACTGGAGCTGGGGGCAGGAGGAATCCTACTGAACTGTCTAATAAGATGAAGAAAGAGAAATGGTCCTTGGATTTGAAAACTTAGAAGTTGTTGCTCCTAGTTCCAGGAGTGTCGAGGGAGGTATGGGAGAAGAAGTTGAGTTTCAGTGATTTAAGGAAATGGAAGATAAAGAATTGGAGATCAGGTGATAAGACGATATTCTGGTAGAAAGTGTCAGATAATAAACCAATGAGCAGTGAAGCTAACTAATTTTAGTTAGTGATGGATACTATGAAGAAAATAGTGTTGGGTAATGGGATGGAGGGTGACTGCGAGTGTGGCCAGTTTAAATTTATTTGTCAGAGAGCGAGAGCTCCCTAAAGCAGTAACATCGGAGTTTAAATTTAGATAAGGTATAGTTAATTAGGCAAATGCCTAAGACAAGGTAAAAACTATAATCTTTTCACTCCATTCCTTTTTGGAAGGCTGAGGAAAGAGTTGAACGGTTTAAAATCCTTAAAATTGGCAAGGCTATTTTGTTTTTCCTATCTCACATACTTTTTTGGGTGTGATAGGATGGTGATTTCTTATCATTTATTGACCACGCAATATCCTTCTGCACTTTTGTCTTTCCAATTGCCAACCACTGCACAAAATTACATTTTGGTAATATAATAGGCAAAAAACGAACTAACGTGTAAAGATCAAACTTACACTGTTGGTTTTATTAATACTCGAATCTGAGGAAGTAGATCTAAGTAATTTTCCATTTATGCACCTAGGCTCAGGAATAAAAATTATAAAATTAACTTGCAAAATCGTTCTCCTATAAAAAATTCATACGTCTCCTAAAATATTAAGCAGAATTCAACAGAAAAATAATGTCCATTAGCAGCATCAAAAACATTGAAACAATTAAAGTGTTCCAAGGTGCTTTATTAAATGACTACTCAACTTTGAAACTAACACCATAAAATTACTAATATTTACCCTGGTTAGAGAGTATAGAAATAACAAACCAAGCTGCAAAGCAGCAAAGGCATTTATGTAGGGTCTTAGAATTGCAAACCAGGGAGCAGAGATTCAGGTAGCAACCCAAATGGTGTCCTGCCTTTGCACTCCAGGCAAGGACTTTTTTAAAAAAAGAAGATCAGGTAAGTTGTTTGTGATTGGTGGATATGTGGGGTACTCCAATTGTCCTTCAGGTTAGATGGCTTACTAAATTCTTTATCTTGTGGTTTGTTTATGGTATCCAGATGTCCTTAGGGCTTTGAGGATCATTGTTACTTGAGGCTCTGCAAACTATTTTTTTTCCCAGTATTCAGAATCCAAATACAGTCTACCTCTTGACGGCTTTTTAAAAAATACATATATTTTTATTTTTTTTAAAGATACTTAGATTATACAAATGTTACATAAAAAACATAAGGATTCCTATATGCCCCACTCCTCAAACCTCCCACACCTTCCCACATAAACATCCTTCATTAGTGTGGCACTTGTGGCAATTGATAAACACATCCTGGGGCTTTGCCACTGAGCATGGACCATAGTCCACATTGTAGTCTACACAATTTCCCACTCAATTTGCAGACTATGGGAAGATATATAATGGCCTGTATTTGTCATTGCAATGCCATTCAGGACAGTTTGTGATTGCTGGCTGACAGTTGCTAAAATTTACTTCCAGAATGATTGCCCAACTCCATTTTCAATCTTTTAGCCATGGTAACTCTAATATTTAAAATTTCCTTTATAATAGCATCAAAAAACATTAAAAAAATTAAAGTGTTCCAAGCTGCTTTTTAAAATGAGTACTCAACTTTCAAACTAACACCATACAAATATTAATCATTTACTCTTGGTAGACAGTGTAGTGATGAAGTGATTTCCCAGGCTGAGAAGAATAATCAGTGGTTTCTGGTCAGCCCAAGTGGGCAGTAAGAAGAGAGTAAGGAATATGGTTCAAAGGAGACATTTGGAAAATGCCTGTCAAAGGCTGTTTCAGGCTGTGAAAAATCCCATAAATTTTATAGAACAAAGGTCATTTACCTCTGACTAGGATATACACCTCATGTCCAGGCTGCAAATTAATTTGAAAAAGTAAAACAAAGCAAGTGGAATGTTTCGAGGTGGCTGGTGCATCCCCTTGTCCTTTAATCATGCCAGTTCCATTTCAATAGATAAGACTTTGGTCCTAGAATCGATAACTAATCATTTAGGCATTAAATATTGTCATTATTTTTTCCTGTAGAGGTAAACTGAAACCTTTTCAATTGCCATAAAATTATGACATATTGAATAAATTATTTATAACCTTTAAATAACTTATATTTTATACTTTTTAAATTGTGAATACTAAACAACTAACAGAAAAGTGCTCAAAATGGTAGCGTATAGCTCCATAAATTATGTCGAAGTTAACATTCATTTACATCACCCTGAAACCTACCTTTTTCACCCTCTGATCACCACCTACTCCCTCCTTCCCAAAGGCAACCATTACCATGATTTTTCTGGTAATCACACATCTTTATAGTTCTACCAACCATATATTCACCCTTAACCCAATAGTTTAGTGTTGCCTTGTTTTGAAGTTGGATAAACATACTCATACTATGTGTAGCTTCTCATGCACAGTATTGTGTTTGTGAGATTCTTCTATATTGTTGCTGGCAATGTGCTGTTGTTTATTTTTTAATCTTCATTGTTATATAATATTCAATTGTACTCACTACCACAATTCTTTTAAACGTACTTCTGATGAGAGACATCTGGATTGGTTGAGTTTTCAACATTACTATATACATGTCAATAGAAGTACATGTAAATGAAGTACTTTAGCACACATTTCTGTTGGAAATATTTATGGGAGTGGAAATTTTGGTCATAAACACATGTATCTTCAATTACACTAGATAATGCCAAACTTTTTTTTGTAAAAAGGTCTTACCAATTTATACTCCCAGGTTATGAGGTTTCTTTATATTCCCATTCTAATATTTAAAATTTACTTTTATAATAACATCAAGAACATTCAATCATTTAATTTCAACCAACATGGTAGATTACTGGTATTGAAGTGAGGTTCTCATTTACATTTTCTCATTAAGAATAAGATAGAACAGTGTAAATATATAGTTATGGTGAAGCTAGTCTGTGGTAATTCTAGGCTTTTTCTCCAGGGATTCCTGAAACTATGATACTTAGCCAAGATCAGGGTAGAAATACTAGCATGTGAATTTTATGCTAAGAAATATTTTGGGCCTTACTTTTTCTTTTCTCAAATTAAAATTTGTGGATGCCAATAGTCAATTTGGCAGGACCAGATGTTTTAGAATTGTGAAACTCACCATTGTAATTTAAAGAAAAAGAATTGTCTCCTTTTTGGTTGTTTTTTGTTTGTGTATTTTAATAAAACTCGAATTATTTTTAAGAATAGACCTCCAGTTTTTATAGGGATAAAAAATTATGCTAACTTGAATGTTTTCTCTTTTGCTTGGTGTACACTAAAGAAATGATGCAGTTAGCCAACTAATCAAGGATAGAAACAAGGGCACTTTGAAATCTTGAAATTACAAATATAGACAACTGAAAGGATTAAAGGACTTTTTCTCTAATTACCTTAATTTCACAGCTTTTATCAACAAAGGTAAATGGAAGACTAAGGTAATGATATGAGTATATAAGTAAAAATCAGTGTTTAACTTAGCTATCTAGATATCACTTGGTTATTAAATACATTCTTAAATAAGCTGTGAATAAATTTCCTCTAATCTCCACATAATTTTGCTGAGTTGATCTGTCTATGTCAGAATGTAGAAATACCGATTCTCTTTTATATTGTGCATAGTAATTGAATTATAATCCTACATTTCCAGGGAGTTATGATATTAATTAGGATTTATAGATTAATTAGAAATATATTTGCAGCAGGTTCTTCTTTTTTTTTTTTTTTTTTTTTTTTTTTAAAGATTTTATTTATTTATTCATCCATCCCCCCCTTGCTGCTTGTGCTCTCTGGGTCAGCCAACCACGCCGTGGGGGCGGGCCTGCCCCCACCAGGAGGCCCCGGGAACCGAACCGGGGCCTCCCATATGGTAAATGGGAGCCCTACTGATTGAGCCACAGCCGCTTCCCAGCAGGTTCTTCTTAAATGCAAATTATTTTTATTTTTTAGTAAGATGCTTTTAATTTGACTACCTTTTTCAGAATCAAAAATGAAAACATCATTTCATTTTTTGTTTGTGTAGATCTCTTATTCATTTATTATATCATCTTCCTGACGAGGTATATTATGAATATGGAAATGAAGAGTATAGTAGAAAATAAGACAATACAAAACCAGTAAAATAATGAATATCTTTATTTGACATTGTATATCTACACAAAATTTCTACCCATTTAAAACTATGTCAATAATAATTTATATATTCTTTGAACATTGAGCAAAAAACTCCCACAATTAATTTGATATTCATTTTAAGATTTGGTTCATAAAGTAGCATAAAATATGAATTGTTTTCTCATTATTTTATTTCTTCCTCTTATTATATTTAGAATGTGAAGAGTGAGCATCACATATTTTGAAGAATATGTAAAGGGAGTAAAATTCTGGAATCAGTGTATTATTATTACACGACCTGATTTCTGTTCTTATTATAATTGCTTTTTGAAAAAAAAAAAAAAGGAACTATAGGAAACTGTTTTAATAATTTACAAATGACAAATACTGTTTTGGGAATCATTATAAATATGTCACAGTAATATTTAAAAAGTTCAGAATATCTGCATCAGTTTGATATGGCCAAATAGCTGTCATTTCTCAAAAACTAGAAAAGTCAGAAATAATCAAAATCAACTCACAAGTAATAAATATGCTAAATCAATGCAATGTCAGACCAAATAGATTACATAGATTTTGCCAAAATTCAAAAATATTTTTTTTCCATTGGAATAAAATTGGATTGTCTAAATTAGCTAGTTTGTTTAATTCATATAGTCACTGATTTCAATGCCCAGTCCTTCACTTGGTTATATATAGGGTTGACATGTAACCAAATATACTTAATCAGTTTAGTTAAATGAATAGGTAAAACAGCCACAACATTAACTAGTCTATCGGGTGTCAAATAAACAAAAATATTTATTATATTTTAAGGTATTTTTTTGTTAAATCACGTTATAGGGAAATAAACTCCTACAAGAAAATAGCATTCATGTAAAACTCACAGATCTTAACTGTGGATGTGAACATTTTTCAGGTTTGTCTATAACCTTGATAACTTCATGGGGGAAAAAATTGTCTTTGAAAACATGAAACTTTGAGCAGGCTTTTAAAATGATTCTTCATCAAAACAAATTCCTACATAAAAAATACTTTGCTCTCCACATCTGTTTAATTCATATTGATCTTTTTCTTTTCAACTTTCATTTTGATAAAGGAAAATTCTTTTTCATTTATTTTCTAAAAAATATGAACATTATCCTATTTTGCCTTTCTAGTATCTTATTAGAATATTCTAAATGGCACTTCAGTATGTGTTTTCTAGTGGCTGTAAACTGGTATATTTGGATATATAAAAAACACCACCCAGTTTATCTTTAACAAAATTCAAAAGCATGCTAGCATTTTCATTATCATTTTTCAGTGCTTTTATTTTATTGGTTAACACATGTATGCTTTCAGAATAACTTTATCACTACGTTATAACAAATGTAGTCTAAAGACATTTTTCTATACCTTTTCATAAATTTCTTTGAAATCAGTGGGGAGTTTTCATGCCAAGAAAGCAGTCAGCTTTTAGAAAAGGAGAGAATGGGATATCATTAAAATATAAAGGTTTAAAAAAGGAAGAGATATGACTATTGCTTTATAAAACCTTGAACATTGTAAAGTCTATTCTCTCTAAAGAAACTTTGCAAAAAACAACATAATTATGATTGAAACAAAAATAATCAATTTCTTCTTCAATTTCTTCAATTTTTTCTTCAAGAAACATCAAAATTTTTACTTTATTCTAACAGATCATAAAACACCATGTTTCAAGTTGAAGGTCTTTTGTTAGGATTTCCTTGACACTTATTCACAGGTTTTCAGAGGGGACTGCCAATGTGATTTGGCTTAAGACTTTACAATAGCATGGTTTTTGTTTCAGAAAATTTTTCATATACAAATATATATGAAATATACAAAAAATGTATGTAAATATAAAAGACCCTGGACATCTAACTGGAAAGAAAGATAAAGGCTTCATACTAACATCAGTTCATTCCTACATTAGTATCTTCTAGGTTATTACAATGGAGAGAGAATTCCACCATTGTATTTTATTAAAAACTATATTTTGCAAGAAATATGAAATGTTATTATATTCTTTCTGTAATAATTTTAAGGAATGTGATTTAAAATAATTTCATAGGCATGGCATATTTGGGGGCAGAAAACATTTATTTGGTAATTTGCAAGGTAAATTTACTTCGTTTTCAAACACTTAGAAATAAGTCTTAAATACACTTCTTTCCATATTTTGATTTGAAAACTTGAAGAAAAACCAACTTAAATTATGGGTTTTCAATAAAAACAATAACAAAAACAAAGTATGAGATTTCAGGCACTCTCTATTTTTAGGTATGGGTGTTTAAATATAAAAGATTGTACTCACAAAACGATTACTATATAACAATTATACTTGATTTTTAAACTATAAGAGGCAAAATATGGTTTTTTGCAAACAGTTTTTAGGAATGTTGTTTAAATCATTAACATATATATGTATAATTGAAGTTGTGTCTACAGGATGCAAAAATTAGTTTAATCCATCAATGCATTTTTTAAAAAGACAAAATTTCATCTATTTGTCAATAAATAATCTGGAAACTTTGCTCAGTTTTGAAAATTAGAGATTTTATCTTTAAGAATATTAGTTCTGTTTTCCTTGCTGTCACTACGGATGATATGCCCTATTCATATTTACTATAACCTCAACATTTTTCTATCCAAATTTTTGTTTTCTGTTCAAGTACAGTCCTCCAGCAATATCCCCTCTATTCTGTATTGATTCTCTCCTCTCTAAATTATGTATCTATCAATATACAAACATAAATCCCTTTCTTTACTGGACATACTCGTCAAGTTACTATCCTATTTCTCTTCCTGAATTTACATCAAAATTCCTTTAAAGAATTGCATAGCCTCAATGTCTTGAAATTCTCTCTCTATTATTTCCCTCTAAACAGGCTTTTATTCAGACTATATACTCACCTGAAATTGTTCCTGTCAGAATCACCAATTTCTAAAATTGTGGCAAAATCAAATGGTAATTTTAAAGTTCTGGTCAACTTAGAGTCTTCAACTCATTTCAGCAGTGATACATGTGACAGCCCTCGTGACTCCTGTGCTCAAACTGGCTAAAACTCAGCAAGAGCTGATTGGCACTTGTCTATCCATAGCCATGTTCAGGGTTGCTCTGGGTTGAATTATGTCTCCCTAGAAGATATGCTAAAGTCCTAACCCCCAGTACCTAGATATGTGTCCTTATTTGGAAATAAGCCCTTTGTAGATGTATTCAAGTTACTATGAAGTCCTACCGAGTTAGGGTGGGCCCTAAACCCAAATGGCTGCTGTCCTCGTAAGAAGCACAAACAGCCACAGAGAGGCAAATGCTATGTGAAAATGCAGGCACAGATTCGAGCTGTGCATCTACAAGTCAAGTAATGTCAAGGATTGCTGGCAAAAACGAGAAGCTCAGAAAGGAAAGGAAGGATACTCCTCTACAGGATCTGAGGACACATTGCCCTACTATCGCCTTAGCCTCAGCCCTCTAGCCTCCAGAACTGTTCTATTATTTTAAACCACCTGGTAATTTGTTACTGTAGATTTACCTAAAGACAAGAGATACTTTGTTTTCCAGGACATAACACAGGTCTGATTTTCCTTCTGTCACATGGGCGGCTTCTTCTCCATTTCTTCTGCTGTTTCCTACTGATTTCCTTTAACATGTCCTAAGCCATTAAGCACAAGAGGACTTTAATTCTGCCTGGCACCCCAGATAATTAACCTGATCTTTTATGTAGGCATGTCTAGAGCTGTTCTTGAACCCATTTTCTCTTTACATTAGTTTCTGTTAATGAACTCATCTAGTGTCATGTCTTCAAATCATCTCTCCCTGTTCTATTTGCTAATGATTTCCATGTCTGGGACATGTTAAGTTTGAGATGCCTGAAAAACATCCAATTATAGACACTGCATTGGCAGTTGTACATAGCAATTTCTAGTTCAGAGAAGATTTAGATAGACATTTTCTCCCCTAGATGATTATTTCATACTTTCTTTTCCTCTCCTGAAATTTTAAACACCACCCTTCCATCTTAACTGCCACCTGTTTTATTTATAAAGTAGAAACAATCAGAAAAAAACTTGTTAAAGCTTCTTCCATTATGTCTAGCCATTCTATGTGCATAGTAGCAATCAGAGTGTAGGTCGAGATTAGGATTTAATTAGGACTGAGGTTGCTCTAGAAGTGTATGAAAAGAGAAAGACAGAAGCAGAGGAAATAAAGAATTATACAAGGAGTGAAAAAAATATGAGATATCATAATATCTAAGCCTTAGGAAGGAAAGAAGAAAAGGAGAATGATAATGCACAGTGAAAAGTTAGTTAGATTTAGGTGGTTCATTGAGAGATTAAAGAATAATTTGAATCATTGTAATAGAAGTAAGAAACTGGGAAAATAAGTGGTGGCAGTGGAAAATTGGGATGCTTGCAGTTAATATAACAGAAATTTTAATGATTAATAGTAAAAGTTACCACATGGTCATGGGGATGAGAAGCTGAGATGGTTAGGAGAACAAGGTCAATAGTAAAGGTAAAGTCAAAAACTGCAGAGTTAAGATATTGAAAGAATATACTTAATAGGTACAGAAGTCCTTATAAATTATGACATGAATTATGAATATAGTGATAGTGATCTAGAGTTAAAATCTACAGATAATTAGAGGAAGTGGTTGTGGTTTTGCGGATGAGTGAGGCAGGAGATAACATATTTGGGTGGCATGGATTTGATATCCTGGGGGGAGTTTAGTGAGGGAGGAGGGGAATGCTTTGAGAAAAAAAATGAAGGACTAAAAAGACACTTACTCTACTTCCAAGCCCCATATGAAGGATATAGGGAAGAAAACACCGACTACTTACAGGACCTACAGGGAAGTAAGCTTCAGATTTCAGTTAGAGAAGGAATGTGAAGGAAAAGTTAGAGAAGGGGTTGAAATATGGGGTACTTAGCTGGTGACTGGCTGTGAGTACTAGGGCCATAATGAAAGGTTTTGGGAGTTGGGAAGTTTAGAAGTGATATTAGAAAGGAAAATAGACTCATGAAGTGATTTAAGTACAAGGATTGAGGGTTAATTTGACTTTTTGTAGTGACTGATATCAAAAGAGGCAGAGGACACAATCTCATCAGTTCTGAATGCTTCAAACACAATCTAGTACCTAGCATGGGCTGTGGCCAGAGAGATGGTCATATTTCAAAAATCAGGTAGATATTTGGCTAAGAGACTTCAAAGTGAGTGGAGAGGACATCCCAGAGGTTATGCTTATACATGTCTCAGCAGGATCTCATTGACTGCCAAAGCAGATTATACCCAAAATAGCAGGGCTCCTGAGCACTCTGGAGATATCCAGACACTATAGTCAGGGCAGACAGCTCAGGAGTTTGATGCTTTGCCAGTGGGGCTTACTTTGGAATTTATGCTCCCCGGTGTGACAGAGTTGGACTCAGTTGTGGTTTCCCTACACATGGCTCTTCTGTCCTTCTATTTAAACCTATGATTAGTAGTAGAGTTAGTAGGTGTATGTCCAAGAGACTTAAATCTTGGAGCTGTCCATGTACCAGCCAGGCCCTGAATCTCCCACTTCACTCCTGCCTTCAGCTCTATGGCAGAGAACTTGAATCTAATCTGAAAGATTTTTAAGCAAATGTTTTTAGACCATTCTGATGTACTAAGGTTTCCCTAAAAAGATAAAGAAAAATGATATTTTTTTACATCAAATCTTCATGGCTGAAAGTTCACATTAGAGCAAGATAGGCTGAGCATCAGCCTTGGAAGTTGGAGAAAATGGTGGTCAATTGTTCTGTGTAAAGTGTGAAGCTATCCCCAAATATCTTTTTGACACAAGTGTTCACCTTCTTTTCTCACCTTTTCATGAACCTTTTTAGATAAGGGAATGGAGAGTTTTGCTAAAAGGAATAACTGTGTGATGTATGGTAAATCCAGACCTTCTATTTGAAGGAAACATTCTGCAAGAGTGGATCAAGAGGATTATGAGAAGTTTTTCTACTGACTAGAAAAGGTGAAGAGAACCTGACCTGAGTGGTCTGCATAAGGTGGGCACTGGTGGCTGTAGCCATCCAAGGTCACAGTGGAGGATGGAACTACACAGGAAGTCAGCAATGTCAGGAGTGGTGGATCAAACTGTCACAAAGGGGGTGAAGAGCAGTCATCAAGGGGACAAAAGGACAACAAGCTTGAGGGACTATAGAGCTTGGTCCACTGGTTCTGATGAGTGATGATCCAGCCTGGAAAGACTGTGTGGCAGTTTGGTATTGTTTATGAATTCCAAAAAGAAATATAGATTATGTTTGTAAACTGGTCAGTTCCTCTGGTGTAATAACCCTTTGATTGTACTAGATTCAGCTGAGACGCCTGATTAAATTATGTTAAGATTAGGGCTCTGATCCAACCACGTCATCAGAGTGCAACTCAGCATTGAGTCCCAGCCCCCAAAGGGATAAAACAGATGCTCACGTGGAAGTAAACACATGGAGAAGGAGAACATGGAGAAGATACACAGAAGATCCTGCAGCCCCAGGAAAAGAGATGAGCTTGATAGTCTACAGTTGACCCTATAAAGAGAACAGAGCAGCTGAGCCCGGAAAGAATCGAGCCCCTGGGAGAGAGACAGTCTTATGCCAGCCTACAGCTGAGATGGGAAGGAGCGGGGACCACGGAGCCTTAGAAGGAAGAGGAAGGCTGAACTTTCAGTGACTGGCAGCCATCTTGCTCCAACACGTGACAACAGACTGTGGTGAGGAAAGTTAACTTATTCTTTATGGCCTGTTAACTGTAAGCTTCTACCCCAAATAAATACCTTTTATAAAAGCCAACAGATTTCTGGTATTTTGCATCAGAACCCTTTTGGCTGACTAAGACAGACTGGTAGAGGGACTAAATAAGAAGGGAATCGTGGAAGAAAATCAGACCATTTAACTTGGTAGGGGCTCTGAGCATTTAGTTTGTGAGTTGTTGTAAATGTGACACACACACTCTTTCAAAAGTCCAGTCAGGGAAAGTATTCCTTACAGTATAAAAAGAAACCAAGAGATATTTGCTGTCCTAGATCACAGTCTAATTGAAGACTTTAAAGTCTAACATATTCGTGAGAACTAATGAACTGGTGACTTAAAACAGCACACATATTAAAGTACACCTAATATTGAAATTAGCTAGATTATCTCATCATTAGCTATGGTTACTAACTAATGTTTTGGAAAATCAGAATATCAGTGAATTGGAGCTACCTTTCTCTAATTACATCTCTATTTGCATTTATACTGGCCCTCTCTTTTAATTTTTTCTAGCAGTATTGTATGAATATACCATGTGTTTCCCCATTTTACCCAACTGAAGACCATTCTTCTGACACCTGTGAATCTGGGTCATCTGGTTTCCTAATAAGTAAAATAAATAGTGTTAAATTTGTCCCATTAAGAAACAAGCATACTTTCTATCAATTAACATGAACCCACTTATTTTCTTGGCCTTCATTCCAGATGGCACTTTCCTTTTACTCAGTATAGTGTGTTAATGAACTGAATATGTATTTAATTGAATGTGAATACACATAATGAATAACATTCATTACTGAATGTTTTCAAATGGAAAATTAAAACACAAAAGCTTGGATAGGCACTCCTGCATCTTAAAACCTTTTCTTGGGGAATGGGTGTAGCTTAAGTGGTTGAGCGCCTTCTTCCCATGTACAAGGTCCTGGGTTAAATCCCTGGTACTTCCTAAAAACAAACAAACAAAACTAAAAAACCAACTCTCTTTGGAGAGAGGTTGCAGCTCAGTGGTTGAGCACCTGCTTCCCATGTACGAGTTTCTAGGTTCAATCCCTGGTACCTCCTAAAAAACAAAACAAAACAACAAAAAACAGAAACCTTATCCTGGGAAAAGAATATGTCACTTTTGCTCTTAACCCTTTGACAAGAACTAGTCACATGACCACAACTAACTATAAGGGATATGAGATGTGTAGCTCCTAGATGGGCTGCTACTTCCCAGCTATTGCCGTGTTTAATATAAAAGCTGAAAATGGAATTTGGTGGGCACGATTTTCATCGTCCTAGCCTCTGGTCCTAAAAATTTTGTCTGTACTTTTCTTCCTACACATAGAACACATTCACTCTGTTTCCAAGGAAAATAATCCACAGTCCTATCCAGCCACATATTGCAATGCATATACTTCTTCATCGAGCCTAGACGTGGCTTGTCATGTTTTTGCAACTTATTATGCAAAAATATAAGTTATTTGATTGTACATTCATTAGGTATCCAGGTTCCCTATTACCTTACTGCAGCCATCAGGGCAGACAACAGATTCTGAGAGAGAGATAAGGTCGTTCTTAAGTTGTGAGGTTAGAGAAGCACCAGATCTGCCTTTGGTAGCAGCAGGGCCTGGGATTCATAACATGTGGCAAATGCTTGGCTCCAGCCAATTTTTTCCAGCTTATTATTCTTGGAAGGAAAAGCATCATTTCATCTTCCAGACTGATCTGGGCCTTGCTGCTGTGGTTGGATGACAAGGCAGGTCAGTGGCGTCATCTGCCATCTAAGCATTCCCATGTTCTGGGACCACAGACCCTCCCTTGGTGTGATCAGGAAGCTAGAGTCTAAGCCAGTTATTAAATCAATTTATATTCGGTATGATTCAATAGTATTGATCAAGTTGCAGCCTGCATGGCATAGTTGACAATTACCTAATTTATCACATCAGGACCCTGCCAGAGTTGATAGCCTTAAGCTCTTGGCTGTAGCCAGCTTTCATGGAACTCTAACAGGAGACTTCTCTACAGGAAATCTGTTACCTTTACCTCCCAAATACATAGAGCAGGGATGCATTGTATTAGACATCACACGATAACCTCTAGGAAACATGAGAGAAATTACAGAATAGACATAGTACAGTAAATTAGTCTGTTTTAAGACTTTGGGGGGAAGCAGCTGTGGCTCAATTAGTAGGGCTCCCGTTTACCATATGGGAGGCCCTGGGTTCGGTTCCCGGGGCCTCCTGGTGAAGGCAAGCCTGCCCGCACGGCGTGGTTAGCTGACCCAGGGAGTGCAAGCAGCAAGGGGGTGATAAATGAATAAATAAATAAAATCTTAAAAAAAAAAAAAAAAAAAGACTTTGGGGAGTTTCTGGCACATATGACACTTAAAGACATTGATAAAAATTATGTTTTATAGAAATGACATCCTCTATACAATGGTATATAGGTTCAAACTTATAGAATTATTTATAGGAAAAAAAAGCCACACAATATTAAATCTTAAAGTAGCTTAAGACAAATAAACCATTTCTGGAATCAGTTGTTTCAATTACCACATATTCTGACATGCATATTTATTTGCCTTTTTCTGTCTTTCTTCATATTAGAGAACATTTAATAAGGATTGAAGGAACACACTTGATGGGAAAGGAAAACTGAGGAAAAATTAGACTTGTGTGATGATATTTAGGGTATGAACTAGCCACAAATTTATTGTCTTAGTCAGATCAGAGTTAAGAATTTACTAGATATATAGCTTGTCTTTTATAAATAATGAACTAGTATCAGATTAAGGAGACATGGCTACATATAATCAGACTATATATATACATATATGCAAATTAGATATTGTTAGCAATAAAAAGACTAAAAAATAAAGTTTTGTTTCCTGTTTTATTCATGCAAGTCTATGATTAATGTAAATATGAATCTTTTTTACTTTTTGTTTTTGCATAAATAAAATGGAAGTTCTTTCAATTGACTGAGGAAAGGATAATTTTGTGTATTTTTACTAAGAAGGTCAGAAATCTTTGTCTCCTTTATTTGATTGAGTTCTATTATATACACAATTACCACAAAAATGTGTTCCACCATTTACCTTAGGAAGTTTACTAAAATATAATTTTTAAAAATTCAGAGTCAATGAGAGGCTATGTCTCAATGCCAACTTAGGCTGCAGGCTTGTTTATTTGCAAGCAGTGCTCTGAAAGCAATTAATCTGAGTTATTTTTAAATAATTTAGAAAACGTCAGTTGGACTAAGTTTGGAGAAAACAAATAGAATTTTTATTCTATTAGTTATTAAGTTTTTTATATTTGGTATAATTCGATTGTATTGATCATATTTTATTAATATAATTAATAAGACTTTATTAAACTCAAAATTCATGGTTACTATCATTTGTTTCTATTTCCATTTGCTCTATACTACTTGGGCATTTTATTTATCAGATTTCACTAACTTTATTGATTAGATATCATGCATTCCCTAACCATATGGGATGTGACAACAGAGGCAAAATGGGCAGTGGGTTAGAGAAACAAGCTCCCAGGTATCTGAGGGATAGGGCACACAATTGGAATGCAGTGTGCTCTTGGCCTTGAGATTGCCTGTGTTCGAAGGTTAAGCCTAAGAACTGGCACTAAGGAAGATTGGTGAGTTATTAAACATAAAAGATGTTGAAGGGGAATAAAAAAGTCATCTTTAATTGTAGGAGTATTTAAAATATTTTTTCCTATGAATTTAATGAATATGCATTTGTGATTTTTCTGATTTGAATTGTTTACTAAACAGTTGAATAAATTATTTCATTCAGATATGGACTGTGCAAAACTAAACTTTATGTAAACTTTTGAAAACCATGTACTTGATTTGCTTGAAAGAACAATAAGCCTAAGTCATAGAACATGGCTGATAGAAAAACTTATTTTATTTTAAACTACATACATAAGCTTAATTTTTATTATGTTGACTATGTCGTTTGATAGGACACATAATAAGTGTATTTGTTTGCGATTTTTATCAGTTTTTGTTAGTTTACTGGCTTTAATAATTTAAGAATTGTGAAACTTTAGTTCCACAGTTAATGCAGGTGTCACAGAAATATGAAAGAAAACATACAGGGATACTTTGGAATTCGATTATTATAGATATTTTTCAGGGAGAGATGGACTCTGTCCAATTGTTGATTTTTATTCTTTTTTAGTAATTAGTTTACTGTGTTTTAGTTTGCTAAGCAGCCAAAAGCAGATACCATAAAATGAGTTGGCTTTAACTCTGGATATTTATTAGCTTACATGCTTACAGTTTTGAAGCCATGAAAATAATCAAATCAAGGCATCATCAAGGTGACACTTTCTTCCTGAAGACCAGCTGCCTGCTATCTGGCACTCTTCTTCACATGACAAGGCATATGGCGGTGATCACTGGTCTCCCCCTTCTATTCCGGGTGTTGTTGCTTTCAGCTCCTTTCTTCTGTGGCTTTGTCCCAGTATGAATTTCATTCTCTTATAAAGAACTCCAGTAAGAAGATTAAGACCCACCCTGAATGAGGTGGGTCACATCTTAGTTAAGATCCTACTCACCAAAGGATCTCACTTAAGATGGGTCCACACCCACAGGAATGGATTAACTTGAAGAACATACTTTTCTGGGGTACATACAACTTCAAACCATCACACACTGGAAATATTTTGTCTTCTCTAAATGTTTGCTTTGTTATCATTTATGTGTTTTAAGTGTCTTAAAAAGATATCCAAATGGAAATCTCAAGTACAGAGTTAATCAGAACTGACCTGAGTCGTGCAATAGATTACAAGTAAGATTGTACATTTGATTTCTCTAAAAATGCCCAGATCTGAGCCTGGAGGAAGTCACTTATAATATTGATTCATCCAAATTTTTGTTTCACTGGATAGATATAATGAAAAGACACAGAAACTGAGAGTTTAGGTTATTGACAAAAGATTAAAGAAGTATAATGCAATGCAAGCTTGACAAGGATAGGTGGAAAAAACTAAAAAGAAGTTTAATAAATGGGGATATATTTAGAACTCAAAGGACTAAAGGTTCTATGTAGGCAGCTCAAACACTCTTTGTGGGTGGAGTAAGGGTAGTGGGATTGGTTTTGAATGGAGAAAAATTCTAATGGTACTATCTTACTTTGCCACAGGGCTGTCAATGCAAAGTACCAGAATAGGTTGGCTCTTATAACGGGAATTTTATTTAGGGTAAAATAAAAGCAAAACACCAACAGAGATGCTTTCTCACCAAAGTTAGCTACTGGTAATCTTGGCGTCCTGCCATGTGGCAGTCAGGCATATGGCAGAGTTCATCTCTTCAGCCTTGACCCGCTCCATGGGCTCAGCCTCTTGGGCACTTTGTGCTTAAGTGTTGGATGCTAGTGATCCTCGAGTCCTCTCTCACATGGCAGGATCAAAAATGGTGGAGCTCTCCTTTCCTGTGTGTCTCTGTCTCTCTATGTCTCCATTTAAATCAGACCCTTCAAGAGGACAGATATGCAAGCTGACTCACGTCTCACTGATGTAGTCCAAACAAAAGGCCTAAATCGATCTTATCAAGCAATCTAATCAAAGTCCCCTCAACTGAAATTTAATACAACCAAAGGGCTCCACACCTACAGGAATGGATTAATTGAAGAATATAATCATTTTCTGGTATTCACAAAATTCAAAATATCATAGGTATGGATAGGTCCAGATATACATAGATTTGAATGTTTTATAGAAAAAAAGGCCCCAGAGCACACTGATTAGAGTGTTTGATGGAGTTCCCAATTTTTCAGTCGCACATTCCTTCATTCATTCAACGTGTAATCAGTGGTTAATAAGTGTCAAGCACTATTGCAGGTGCTGTAAATATGTTATTGAGCAAAGCAGACAAGAATCCCCATCTTCAAAGGCCTTATATTTAAGTTGTGAGGGATATGAAGAACTAACTTAATGAAAAATTTGTAAGTATAATTAATAGTAAGCTGGATGATGAAAAGTGCTCTGAGGGGAAATAAAATCAGTGTTAAATTAAAGTGAGTATATGTGTATATGTGTGTAAGCAATTTGAAATAATGTAATGAGGGAAGGCTTCAAGAGAAGGAATCATTTGGGAAAGAAGGTGAAGGAGATTAGGGATTGTATCAGCCAGAGGGGTGCTGATGCAAAGTACCAGAAATCCATTGGCTTTTATAAAAAATATTGATTTGGGGTAGAAGCTTACAGTCACAAGGCCCTAAAGAGTTCAACTCAAAGTACCATAAGAGGTATTTTCTCACTCAAAGTCATTTGCCATGTGTTGAAACAAGATGGCAGGCAATGTCTGTGAGTGTTCAGCCTTCCTTCTTCCTCTTAAGGCTCCATGGTCTCAGCTTCTTCTGACCTTAGCTGTAGGTTGGCCTAAGGTTTGTCTCTCTTCCTCAGGGTCATTTCTTTCTGGGCTCAGCTGCTCTGTTCTCTTCACAATGTCAGCTGTAAACCATCAGGCGAATGGCTCATCTCTTCCCGGGGCATCTGCCTTGTCTATGGAGCTGTCTCTTCTTCCTCTGTGTTCCTTATTTCAGTGGCAATGCTAAGTACAAAATCACATCACAATCAGTTTATAGAAATACAGTTTGTCTTGGGGCAAAGTCCCATCTGGCTGTAGAACTCTGAAACTTATAAAACAATTTATCTGCTTCCAATATACAAAGGGACAGACAAAGAATTAACATTTGCTTTATCACAAGGAGAATTTTGGAGGGAAACATGAGTCACTGGTCCTCTACTGTCCCGAAAACCTGCAGGGCATACTTCATTAAATTTTAAAGTCTGACAGTCATTCTCAAGATGATAGTTCTTTCTCCCTGGGATCTCACAGGGACCCACCCTTTCCACAGGCTTGCCCAATGGCCATTTCTTGGTTCCACCCTCCTCAAACATCTAGGTGGCGACTGAGCTCCACACCTCACCCTCCAAGAAAATCGGGGTGATGGGCACACTTTCCCTGACCTATGGGGAACAAGTCTACCCCTCTCAGAACACTAGGGTGTTGACCTCACTCTCCCCAACCCTTGGGTAATATGTTCCACCATCTCTGTAGCTTGGGCAGCAAAACTCTCCCGGCACAACAGGCTTGAAAATTCACCCTCTTCAACTGCTGGGGCAAACTCACCCTGTCTGTACACATGGAGGGATCCCTCTCTTGGCACAAGAAGATGTCTTCATTCCAGAACTCAGCTTCCATGGTTTTCCTCTTAAAACCATTTTCCCATCTATATCTCCTCTCCATGTCCCTTTTAGTCCAGGCTGAGAGTGGTTTTGTTCATACAGCTCTCACAAAATGATTGTGGGTTTAGCATGCAGGAAGCAGGGGTCCAAGCCATCAGGCAGTAAGACTTTCCACAAGTCTTTCCTAGATAACTGCATTTTCATTTCTGGCTTGCAAGTTCCAAGTTTAGTTAATTCCTCAGATAGGGCACTCTCATCTGTGGGCTTGATTTCCAGAGGTTTGGAATTTCCAGAATCTGTTTCTGTTTCCTTTGTGCCCAAAAGTTCAGTTATCAGCTTATCTCTTTCCTTTAAAATTTTGCTATAAGCTGCAAGAAGAAGCCAGGCTGCATTTTCCACATTTAGTTTGGAAATCTCTTTGGCTAAATGTCCAAGCTCATAGATTTCAAATTCTGCCTTCCATATAACATCAAGGGTCAATCTTGTTAGTTCTCTGCAACTTTAAAACACAGATCGCCTTTCCTCCAGTTTCCAATAATAGTTTCATCATTTACTTCTAAGTCCTCATCAAAAGTCTCTTTCATGTCCATATTCCTATCAACAGTCTCTTCAAAGCAATCTAGGCCTTTTCTATCAAGCATCTCACAGTTCCACCAAAATATACCCCTTACCTAAAAAAAAAAATATATATATATATATATATATACCCCTTACCTATTTATAAAAGCATTCCTTCATTTTTGGTAATTGTATTAGACTGTACCCCACTTCCCATTACCAAATTCTGTACTAGTTAGGCAAAAGGATACTGATGCAATGTACCAGAAATCTGCTGGCTTTTATAAAGGGTATTTCTTTGAGGTAGAAGCTTACAGTCACAAGGCCCTAAAGAGTCCAACTCAAGGTACCATGAGAGTTACTTTCTCACCCAAAATAATTTTCCAAGTGTTGAAACAAGATGGCAGGTGATGTCTGTAAGGGTTCAGCCTTCCTTCTTCCTCTTAAGGCTCTGTGGTCCCAGCTTCTTCCGATCTCAGCTGTAGGCTGGCATAAAGCTTGTGTCTCTTCCTGGGGCTCATTTCTTTCTAGGCTCAGCTGCTCTGTTCTCTTCACAACGTCAGCCATAAATTATCAGGTAAATGACTCATCTCTTCCCAGGACATCTGCTATGTCTATGGAGTTGGCTCTCTTCCTCTGTGTGCTTCTGTTTATCTACTTTTGTGTTCTTCATTGAGCATCCATTTATATAGCCTACCAAGGGGCAGGGAATCAACCCTGCACACCCTAATGACATGGTCAAATCAAAGCCCTAATCTTAACATAATCAAATGAATGTAAAGCCCTTGAATTTAAATCAATCAAAGAGTATTGTGATGGTTAGGCTAATGTGTTACCTCAGCCAGGTAATTGTGTCCAGTTGTTTGGTCAAGCAAGCACTGGGTTAATTGTAATACAAGGACATTTATGGACTTTAGTTTACTAAGGTGAGTTTACTGCATAGGTAACTGATTACATCTACATCAACCAGGAAGATTACTTTCAGCAATGAGTGATGCTTTATTCAATCAGCTGAATGCCTTAAAAGGGGAAGTGATTTCAGCATTCAGAGAGAATTTCCCAGCTTGTCTTTGGACAGCCAATGACTCCCTGAAACTCATCAAGGACCTTCATCGGACTTTCACTGAAGCCCCTGGTTTGCAGCCTGCCTGTGGAACCTGGACTTGTGCATCCCCCTGGTCACGTGAGAGACTCTTATAAAATCTCATACTATTTACAGATATCTCCTGTTGATTCTGTTTCCCTAGGGAGCCTTGACTAATACAGTTTGGTACCAGGAGTGGTTCTTGAGGAACAGAATCTTAAACATGGGATGTCTGAGGTGGTTCTGGGGGTTTTGCAATTGACTCTTTACTCTAATTGGACTCAAAGATACTAATGACTCCCTTTCCAATAATGAAGAGGCCACTAACAGTCCACGGAGTGAGTTGGCAATGGAGATATGCAAAATATTATCACCGGATTCCCCTACTTCCACTCTTATAAGAAACAAGGATCTGGATGAGAATGTTTTCAACACCTTAACAGGGCCTTGAGGAGTCAAAAGGTGTAATGATGTTGTCTGGCTCTTCCTAGATACTCTGGATACAGTTACAAAAGAAAGAGATGAGTTAAAGGCTTCAAATTTGAAACCTAAATGCCGCATTAATGATGTGAAAGTTTCTATGTGTGCTTTGAAACAAAATCCTGTCTCCTGCAGCCACAGGCTCGAGATATCTAAGAACCCAACTTAAACTCTCATTGTATAAGTAGCAAAGTTACAAGGGAAACTAATATCTCAACCCTACAGGGTTTCTGCAGTTAAAGTGAAGGCATTAATTGCAAAGGAGTGGAACCCAGAGGATTAGGATGGAGACATATGAGATGATGATAATATTGGTAGGGACACTGAAGCCCTAAATTCTGCTGAGACTTTACCAACTAAACCTGCAATGGCCTGCCCTGTTTCCACATCTTGTCAAAAACTTGTATCATTCAGCTTCCAACCTGCCCTAGGGAGCCCGGACCTCCTTCCGGCCCTGAGGTGGGTACCAGCCAAACTGAAGCCTGCACTGCCCAGCCTCTAGCCTGCCCCAGGGAGTCTGGACCTCCTCCTAGCCCTGAGGCAGGTACCAACCAAACTCCAGCATGTACTGCCGAGCCTCCACCCTGGCCTGAGGAATCTGCCTTCTAACCCTTGCCTGAAGAAATTAATCTGTCTCACCTGAGGAAAATGCAAAGGGATGCAAGACATTTCTAATCCTTCTCCTTACCCACCCCCACCACCATTCTTCTGTTTGAGACCTATTACTAGACTAAAATCACAACAAGCCCCCAAAGGGGAAATTCAAAGTGTGACCCATGAAGAAGTATGGTATACTCTGAAAGAACTACATGAGTTTTCCAACTAACATAGATAGAAATCAGGGGAATATGTGTGGGAATGGATACTAAGGGTATGGGATAACGGTGGAAGGGATATAAAATTGGATCATGCTGAATTTATTGATAGGGATCCACTAAGCAGAAATTCTGGATTCAATGCTAGCTCGAGGGGTTAGAAAGGGCTCTAATGGTTTGTTCAGGTGGCTGACTGAAGCATGGACCAAAAGATGGCCTAGCATGTCTCAGGCTGAAAAGCCCATTTGGCCCTGGTATACAGTAGATGAACGGATTCAAAGGCTAAGGGAGATTGGACTGCTGGAATGGATTTACCTTCCCACCCACCCCAGGAATGTCCAGAGGACACACCTTTAACCAGGACTGTGAGGAATAAATTGGTAAAACTAACCCCATCTTCTCTGAAGAGCTCTGTGGTTGCTCTATATTCCAGATATTATTTTAGGGAAGGCTGTAACAGAATTAGAATCTTTAAACATTAAGAGGATGACTGGATCTCAGTCCAGTAAAAGTCAAGTATTGGTAGTTAATTGCCAAAGACAAGGTGGGCTTGGCTACCACAATGAAAGGCAAATTCAAAGCAGGACTCAAAATAGTCTGAGTTGCATGGAGTTATGGCTTTGGCTAATAGATCATTGGGTACCTAGAAGTGAAATAGATGGGCAGTCTACTAAATTTCTTCTGGATCTGTAAGAGCAGAAGAGTTCTAGGTCAAGTGAACAAAACCCTAACTCAAATTACAGAAAACCACAGCCCCTTAATCAATTCCCCAGCTTGAGACAGTTTACAGACCCAGAGCCCCTTGAATGAGGAGAAGGCCATTGGGGAAGGATCCTGTTAAACTGCCAAAAATTTATACTGTTAATATTCCTCTCACCTTTCCCCAAGGAGACCTATAGCCTTTTACCAGAGTAATTGTGCATTGGGGAAAAGGAAATGATCAGACATTTTAGGGATTATTAGACACTGGCTCAGAAGTGACATTAGTTCCAGGAGACCTAAAATGTCACTGTGGTCCATCAGTTGGAGTAGGGAATTATGGAGGTCAGGTGATTGATGGAGTTTTAGCTCAGGTCTGTCTTACTGTGAGTCCAGTGGGTCCCTGGACCCATTCTGTGGTTATTTCCCCAGTTCCAGAATACATAATTGGAATAGATATACTTAGTAATTGGCAGAAACCCTACATTGGATCCCTGACTTGTGGAGTGAGAGCTATTATGGTTGGAAAGGCCAAGTGGAAGCCACTGGAACTGCCCCTACATAGGAAAATAGTAAATCAAAGGCAATACCAGATTCCTGGAGGGACTGCAGAAATTAGTGCCACCCTCAAGGATTTGAAGAATGCAGGGGTGGTGATTGCCACCACATTCCCATTCATCTCTCCTATTTGGTCTGTGTAGAAAACAGATGGATCTTGGAGGGTGACAGGAGATTATTGTAAACTTAACCAGGTGGTGACTCCAATTGCAGCTCTTGTCCCAGATGTGGTATCATTGCTTGAGCAAATCAATACTTCCCCTGATACCTGGTATGCAGCTGTTGATCTGGCAAACTCTTTTTCTCAATTACCGTTAGTAAAGACCACCAGAAACAGTTTGCTTTCAGCTGGCAAGGCCAGCAGTATACCTTCACTGTCCTGCCTCAGGGGTATATCAACTCTCCAGCCCATGTCATAATATTGTCTGCAGGGACTTTGATAGTCTCTCCCTCCCACAAGACATCACACTGGTCCAATATTTTGCTGATATCATGTTGATGGACCTAGTGAGCAAGAAGTAGCAAAGACTCTAGACTTATTGGTAAGGCATTTGCATGAGTGAGGATGGGAGGTAAATCCAATAAAAATACAGGGTCCTTCCACCTCAGTAAAATTTCTAAGTGTCCAGTGGTGTGGGGCATATCAAGATATTCCTTCTAAAGTGAAGGATAAGATATTGCATATGGGCCCTCCTAGGACCAAAAAAGAGGCACAATGCTTAGTTAGTCTCTTCATATTTTGGAGACAACACATTCCTCATTTGAGTGTGCTACTCTGTCCCATTTACTGAGGTAGTTTTGATTGAGGACTGAAACAAGAGGAGGCTGCTATGCAAGCTGCATTACCACTTGGACCATAAGATCCAGCAGATCCAATGGTGCTGGAAGTTTCAGTGGCAAATAGAGATGCCATCTGGAGCCTTTGGCAGGCCCCTATAGGGAAATCACAGTGCAGACCCTTAGGATTTTGGAGCAAAGCCCTGCCACCCTCTGCAGATTACTAATCTCTGTTTGAGAAACAGCTTTTGGCTTGCTACTTCCTTAGTAGAGATTGAAATCTTAACAATGGACCATCAAGTTACCATGAGACCTGAGTTGCCTATCATGAGCTGGGTATTGTCTGACCCACCAAACCATGAAGTTGGGCATGCACAGCAGCACTCCAGAGTAAAGTGGAAGTGGTATATATGAGATAGGGCTCGAGCAGGTCCTGAAGGCACAAGTAAGTTACATGAGGAAGTAGCCCAAATGCCCATGGTCATGACCCCTGCCATGTTACCTTCTCTTTCCCAGTCCACAGCTTTGGCTTCTTGGAGAGTCCCTTAAAATCAGTTGACTGAGGAAGAGAAATCCCTGGCATGGTTTACAGATGGTTCTGCACAATATGCAGGTACCACCTGAAGGTGGACAGCTGCAGCACTGCAGCCCTTTTCTGGGATATCCCTGAAGGATAATGGTGAGGGCAAATCCTCCCAGTAGGCAGAGCTTCAAGCAGTGCACCTGGTTGTTCATTTTGCTTGGAAAAATAAATGGCCAGAGGTGTATTTGTACTCTGTTGCCAATGGTTTGGCTGGATGGTCAGGGACTTTGAAGGAACATAATTGGAAAATTGGTCACAAAGAGGTCTGGGGAAGAGGCATGTGGACAGACCTTTCTGAGTGGACAAGACATGAAAATATTTGTGTCCCATGTGAATGCTCACCAGAGGGTGATTTCAGCAGAGGAAGAGTTTAATAATCCAGTGGTTAAGATGACCTGCTTTGTGGCTAATGCTCAGCTTCTTTCCCCAGCCACTCTTGTCATTGCCCAATGGGCTCATGAACAAAACAGCCATGGAGATAGGGATGGAGGTTGTGCACGGGCTCAGCAAAATGGACTTCCCCTAAGCAAGGCTGACTTGGCTGCAGCCACTGCTGAGTGCCAAATCTGCCAGCATCAGAGACCAACACTCAGCACCTAATATGGCACCATTTCTCAAGGTGACCAGCCTGCTACCTGGTAGGAGGTTTTCAATATTGGATCACTTCCATCATGGAAGGAGCAGTGATTTTTTTAAACTGGAATAGACACATACTCAGGATATAGGTTTACATTTCCTGCATGCAATGTTTCTTCCAAAATTACCATCCGTGGACTTACTGAATGTCCTATCTACCACCATGTCATTCCCCACAGCATTGCTTCTGATCAAGGACCCCATTTCACAACAAATGATGTATGGGAATGGGCACATACTCATGGAATTCGCTGTTCTTACCATGTTCCCCATCACCCTTAAGCAGCTGGATTGATACAATGGTGGAATGGTTTTTTGATGAGTCAGTTATGGTGCCAACTAGGTGGCAATACCTTGCAGGGCTGGGGCAGTGTTTTGCAGGAGGCTGTGTATGTTCTAAATCAGCATCCACTCTATGGTGCTGTTTCTCCCGTAACCAGGATTTATAGGTCCAGGAATCAAAAGGTGGAAATGGGAGTGGCACCTCTCATTTCCTTAGTGACCCACTAGGAAAATTTTTGCTTCCTGTACCTGCGACCTTAAGCTCTGCTGGTCTACAGGGTTTCATCCCCAAAGGAAGAGTGTTACCACCAAGGAACTCAAGAAAGATTCCATTGAACTGGAAGTTAAGACTGTTACCTGGCCACTTTGGGCTCTTCTTACCTCTAAATCAACAGGCAACAATGATCACTCACGCAATCCCCAGAAGCCTACTCCAGGTGCTCCTTGTCCTAAAAGCCCACCCATCCAACACCCTAAACCAGTAACCCTTCCCTGTCATATTGCCATAAGAGCATTCCCAACTTTGTAAATTCAACCACATACCCACAAATAATAATGGGTTGTATCAGTGGATGGAGACCCACAGAATGAGCGGTAAGGAATTGGACTCCCATAACCAGGAGGACATATTTGTTCACACATAGACAGGTGGGAGTCTCTTGAGAGCATGGGTGGTTCCAGAAGGACAGACCAGTGTGTCAAGTTGCATGTAACTATGAATCTTGTCATCCAAGGTGATGCCAGGGGGTCGCTGTGGGCCCTGAGCAGAGAGGGAGGGAAGAATAAAATAGAATGAACAGGGGGTATTTAGTGGGCAGTGGAAGTGTTCTACATGATCTTACAATGATGGACACAAGACATGGTAATTATGGTCAAAATTCATAAAAGTGAACAGTCTAAAATGTAAACCATAATGTAAATTATTGAGCATGTTTAGTAGCTATGTTTCACTATTTGAATATCAGTTATAACAAAGGCACCATCCACATATAAAAAGGCATTAATATGGGGGGGGGTAGAAAGAGGGACGATTCTGGATATACGAGAGTATCCTGTATTCTGTGTGTGACTTTGCTGTGAACTAAAACTTCTTTGAAAAGAAAATGAAAAATAGTGAGACACTGGGGCATGAGTGGGGGAAGGTGCCACAGTACAGACAGGACACCAGATATTGTGGTGATGAAAGGCAAAATGTAAAAAAAAAAATTTTTTTTAATATTTTTCATTTTTGGAATATCTCCATCTTTGAATTTTATTTTATTTTTTAAAATTTTTATGTATTTTGTTTCTTATATTTAAACTTATAGGGAAGCGGCTGTGGCTCAATCAGTAGGGCTCCTGTTTACCATATGGGAGGCCCCGGGTTCGGTTCCCGGGGCCTCCTGGTGAAGGCAAGCCCGCCTGCATGGCGTGGTTAGCTGACCCAGTGAGCACAAGCAGCAAGGGGGGGATAAATGAATAAATAAATAAAATCTTAAAAAAAAAAAAATGAAAGGATGGAAAAAATTAAAAAAAAATAAAATAAAATAAACTTATAATTGCTTCATTTTTCTATTAATTGTATTTGGCTATTGTAATGGCTTCATTTTTGAAGGAGCTTTGGATCACAGAAGGTTTACAACTGGGGCAGGGGAGAATCGTTGGTGTGGGGTGTCAGTGATGGGGGATGCATGGGAGGAAATTCACCTGAGCATACATGTAAGGTATGTAAAAATGTTCAAATGTTCATGGGACTTTGTCACAGTGGGTGGAGACTCACACAATAACCGGGAGAGTGTACTGAATTCCCAAATTGGAGAGCTCTGCCACATTCTCTAAGGGAGCAGCAACAGTCACCTAAGTGCAAGGGCAGTGACTGGTGTAGGAGGATGATCCACTGATGGGCCCTTGATATTGATGACTAGGCTGATGAGCATTTGCTCTTGAAATTGAAATTTAGCCTATTGTTATGGAGTGCCTAAGGGCTGCTTCCTGAGAGCCTCCTTGTTGCTCAAATGTGGCCTCTCTCTAAGCCAAACTCAGCATAAGACATGACTCCCGGGGATGAGCCTCCCTTGCTCCGAGGGATTGCTACCAAGCACCAACTAGCAATGCAACTGGAAAAAGACCTTGAATAAAAAGGGGAAAGGTAAAGATAAATGAGTTTATATTGCTAAGAGACTTCAAAGTGAGTAGGGAGGTCATCCTATAGGTAATGCTTACTCACATCTCAGCAGGACCTCATAGCTTTCCAAAGTGGATACTACTCCCAAATAGTGGGGCTCCTGAGGGCTCTGGAGACACCCAGGTCTTATGGTCAGGGATGATAGCTTCAGAGTTTGGTGTCTTGCCAGTGGGCCCTACTTTGGTGTTTGTGCTCCTGAGAATGACAGAGTTGGACTCAATTATGTCTTCCCTGCACATGGTTCATCTATCCCTTCTATTTAAACCTATACTTGGTACTGGAGTTTGTAGGTGTACATCCAGAGACTCGAGTCCTTGGGCTGTCCATCTGCCAACTGGGCCCAGAACTTTGGTGGAGTTGCAACACCTACCCTACAGCTCATTAGACTCACCCAGGGCAACTGGTGGGGAGATGATGATGGATAATGGCCATCCCAGGGAATGGAGAGAGCCTGAAGCTGCAGGCAGGATAGTTCCATCCATCTTCCCCATGGGATATTAGCCCCCTCTCAATTGGAGGTGGAGTGGATGTCACCATCCCAGAATATTCGGGATTGTGGGGATTGGGATTGGGGGAAGAGCTATGGACTAGAGTGGACTTATTGGTATTCTACTATAGACATATTGTGATTCTAGCAATGGAATAAATTACAACATTGATGTGGAGCCGGTGGCCACTGGAGGCTCTGGGGGCAAGGAAAGAGAAAAACAGTTGTAATATGGGAGCTTTTTCGGGACTTGGGAATCATTCTACATGACGTTGCAACGACAGATATAGACCATTTTATATCATCATGTAACATGCAGAACCATGTGGGAGAGAGTGTAGACTACAATGTGAACTATGGTCCATGATTAATGGCAAAGCCCCAGGATGTGTTTATTAATTGCAATGAATGTGCCACACTAATGAAGGATGTTTATGTGGGAGGGTGTAGGAGGTGTGAGGAGTGGGGCATATAGGAGTCCCTATATCTTTTGTTTAATATTTATGTAATGTAAGTATCTTTTAAAAAATAAAAATAAAAGGAAAAAAAAAAAAAAAACAGGCAAAGAAGGTGATTGATCCTGACTATCAAGTGGAAATAGTATTGCATCTACATAAGGTGGGTAAAGAAGAGTTTGCGTGGAACACAGGAGATCCTATAGGGTATCTCTTAGTACTGTCATGCCCTGTGAATAAAGTCAATGGAAAATTGCAACAACCCAATCCCAGCACGATTAACAATGGCCCAGCATCTTCCGGACTGAAAGTTTGGGTCGCCCCACCAGGCAAAAACCACGGCCAGCAGAAGTGCTTGCTGAAGGTAATGGGAATATGGAATGTGTAGTGGAAGAAGGTAGTGATAAATATGAACTTCGACCACGTGACCAGTTACAGAAATGAGGACTGTAATAGTCATGAATCTTTATTCCTTGTTTCATTATAAGTATGATTGTATATGTTCACAAAATGAATTTCTTTTTCTTCCCCAACCTTTTCCCTTATCATATGACAAGTTGTATTAGTTTCATGTCATTATATTTAAGGATGTCAAGCTTAAGAGTGAATATTACTCAAGGACTTGCACCCTATTCTGTAGGGAATTAATGCATTTCTGATTGTATGCAGAGAGTTGAACATTGTTAGGTGGAAATATATATATGCATGTCTGTTATTGTTTTTACTTAGACACTAAGTATGGTTTAGGGCAATGTATATGGTTGCCGAGTTGACAAGGGGGTGGACTGTGATGGTTAGGCTAATGTGTCAACTCAGCCAGGTAATTGTGCCCAGTTATTTGGTCAAGGAAGCACTGGGCTAATTGTAATACAAGGACATTTATGGACTTTAGTTACCAGTGAGTTTGCTGCATAGCTAGCTGGTTATATTTACATCAACCAGGGAGATTGCCATCAGCAATGAGTGATGCTTTATCCAATCAGTTGAATGCCTTAAAAGGGGAAGTGATTTCAGCATTCAGAGAGAATTTCCCAGCTCGTCTTTGGACAGCCAACTTCTCCCAGAAACTCATCAAGGGCCTTCATTGGACTTTCATTGGAGCCCCTGGTTTGCAGCCTGCCTGCGGAACCTGGACTTGTGCAGCCCCACGGTCATGTGAGAGACTCTCATAAAATCTCATAATTTTGACAGATACCTCCTGTTGATTCTGCTTCCCTAGAGAACCCTGACTAATACAGAGGAACAGACAAGTTTACAAACATTATCTATATCTCTTCTTGGAATTCATAAATAATATCAACCTGCCGCAGGGAGCCATGTAGGAATCCCGAAGGAAGAAAAACACCTGCGGAAATAAAAGCAACACTTGTTTAAGTGACAGCTTTGTAGCTGGAACAGAGTGAAGAAGAGGGAGACTTGTATGAAATGAGGTCAGACAGGGAGTAGGAGGCGAGGTCTTATAAGCGCTTGTAACCATTAGAGTGGCTTTATATTTACACTGACTGAGCTAGAAAGCCTTGAAGGGTTTTGAGAAGGCTTTTGTTTTAACTGTGTCATTCTCTCTAGGAGGTTGAAAATGCATGGAAGTTTGAAAAAAAAAAAAAAAAAACAGAAATAGAGACAATACTGATTTGCACCAGGGTGGTAGCAGTGGAGACTGAGAAGCAGTCAGAGGTAGGTTATATTTAAAGTAAGAATTGTCAGACATAGAGTAATACAGAAACTGAGATGGGAAAGTCTAATAGAGAGTGGGTAGAAGAATGGAGTTCAGGAATTGATTTCTTGTTTCTTATTGTAATCACATGGGATATTATTCATAGGCCATTTCATATGTTTTTTAAAGGGTTTTTGAGAAAAGGGAATCATAGAGGTTTTATTTCTTTTATTTATGTTCCCAGTTGGCTCCCTTCTAAGTAGAGTGATAATATGCAATGTTTTCAATAAATGCCTAACAGAAATATAATTTACTTTTGTTGGTTCTAGGCAGGATGATTGGTTGATGCTAAATAAAAAGATTGGTCTTGTCATTTTCAAAGCAGTATTTAACAGCATGACAATAATTCACAGCATAAATAATTACCATGGCAGCAGAGTTAGGATAATGACAAACGAAACATGAATAAGATGAGGCAAGATCAGGCTGATGTTGGTTTATTTCCTTAAAGCCCCTAATTTCTGCATGTGGCTGTGATTTATACTTCTCTAATACCTATTTTCCATTGAAAAGGTAATCATCAAGATATTTGCCCGGAGTACGGAATCTCTGAGTCAGTTGATCTAGGTGCTAGATGTTATTTGGAAAAAATCATCAGAATTATTATGGACATAAAATAAAATCCATTCAAAGCTTTAAAATATCCACAGAATGCTGACGCTGCTTTCAAGTGTCTACACAAATACCTTAATTGCCTCTGTTCTAGAGGTAGTTTTAATAATGCATCAGCACTTTCTTAATGGACATAGTTTATTAATACTGGAATTTCTAACAAAATAAGTCTCTTCATACTGTCATTTTCTATGATCTTTGACTTATTGTTCATTCGAGCAAATCAAGTATATAATTGTGAAAATGAAGGTTAGGATTCAATGATAAGATATCATCTTAATGTTGCTCTTTCTTTATTACATAACCCCTTCGCCAAATATTCTGAATTCTTTGAAAAGAAAAGAAAAAAACCTCTGATCACCACTGTAGTTCATGTGTGAAATTCATCTAATTGGAAGTATAATGAGTCTAGGGTCAAGCCCCGGATAATGGTAATTTCACAGCCCATATTTTTATGACTGTCCTTTTTCTCTCAGGCCACCTTGTAAAAGATAAAAATTGTAATTCTCTGCACATAGAAGAAATCAATTAAAACACACCAGGACCCTTGGAAACGGGGTTCTTAATATGGTCTTTTGATCACCATAGCCCAGTACTTGCTGAGTGTAGGCAGCCCTCGAGGAATCCTTACAGATTTATCGTAATTAGACAGTTCTGTTGTGCACTGTAGATAAACCTGCTAGCCAGACTATATTTGATTTTTTAAATAATCCACATTTGTAATGTTGAGTAGATCACAATGTTAAAAAAAAAAAAAACTCACACTTTAATAATACATTAACAAATGGCATTTAATAATTTTCCACTGCATGCTAGTTTTTGGGTGACATTTTTATACATTATTGCATTTAATTCTCAAATCTACCTACATTTCTTTCTCATGACAACTCCTTTAGTAAATATTCTTATTTCCTTTTACAGAGGAGAAAACTGAAACTCAGGTAGATTAAATTACTTGCCCACTATTTCATGATTAGAAAATTGTGGTACCAGGATATTCATCTCATTGTAGTAAATGCAGTCTATAGAGTAAGACTTTCCATTTTGAAGTTCTCTCTTTTGAGTGACATGTGCATTACAAAAATGTTATATATATATATATTTTATATATATATTTTAATGTTTTATATATATATATATATATATATATATTTTAAGAGGTGCTTAGATTACCTAAATATTACATGGAACCTACAGGGATTCCCATGTTCCCCACCTCCCACACCTCCCACCACATCCCACACAAACGTCTCCCACAAGTGTGGCCCATCACCCTCAATGGACTTACACATCCTGGGACCTTGTCATCAACCATAGACCACAGTTCACATCGTAGACCACACTCTCTCCCACACAGTTCTGAATGGTGTGTGCTGATTTTAGCAAGGCTTATCCAGTCTAATTTATGTTTTCATACTGGTTTTAGCCTTGTTTTGGTTTTGAGGTTATAACTAACTATATAAAATGAATTGTAGAACAGTTTGCCTCTCTGAATCTTTGACAGATTTTTAATCAGATTACATTTTTTCCCTGGGAATATTTGGGTGGCCTACCTTCTTTTGTGTGCCTCTTGATTCTATTTGTTGAATGGATATAGATGTGTATAGATTTTATAGTCTTCTTCTAGCAAAACACTTAGAAATTCATTTTCTGGGGATGGTGTTAATCTCTCAGGTGTTATTTCTCTCTTTCCTTTGAGTAATATATTACCTGTTTTTAATATTACATGTTAATAGCTAGTACCTCAGCATTCTGTAAATATAATTCCACTATCTTCTGTTTTATATTGCCACTGTTTGGATGACTATTCTCATTCCAATTGTCATTCCTTGCTGATTTTGTCTTTTTCCTCTGGCTGCTTTTATGATATTCTCCTTGACTTTTCATTTGTAAGTTTAATATGTCTACACGTGTGGGTGTCTTCTTATTTTTAACATTTTAAAAATACTTCCCAAATTTGAAGATTAATTTTTTAGTGATTTCTCGAAAAAATACCTCAACCATCAGCAATTATTTTTTTATATGTGGTTTCTTCCTTACTGGTTTTCTCTGCATCCTCCTAAATATGGTTGCTTCCCTACTGGTTCTTGCTGTTTCTTCTGGAAGGCCAATCATATGTATATTATATATTCTTATTCTAACTTTCATTTCTTTAACCCCTCTATTGTGTTAATCTTCTCTTTTCTTACTCGAATGCATTCTGTAAAATGCTTATTTTATAAGTCACTTTTCATCGGGTTCTAATCAGCAGTTTAATGCATATTTTGAAACTTTAATTTTAGTGTTTATTTTGATTTCATTTTAAAAAGTACTCTATTTTACTCTTTCATATCTGTTTATTATTTTTGATAACATATCAAATGTTTTGTTCTTTAAACATTTTAAATACTTGTTTTATATTCTTTAATATATCACTGCAAAATCAAAACATATTACGTTTTCCTTCTACTCTTCATTAATCCTAATATCTCTCTGGCTAATATGGCCTGTGCCCCCATGTGTTTTGTAGCTTGATTAATGAGATCAAATTCCCTGAGGCTTTATTTATGGGTACACTGGGAGCCTTTGGCTGAAGTCCCTCCAGAGAGGATTTGCTTTTCCTTTTGTAAAACTAGAAATGTGATACATTTTAAGTTTTTGTGGGTTTTTTTTGATTTGTGATTTATTTGACCACCTTGGTAATAAAAACCAGACAATCAACTCCAATGAGGAAAGATAGTGCTTAGACTTTCTCAGGTGAAGATACAATTCCACCCATAGACTATATCACATAGGCTCTGACTGATGAATTTACACAATGTCTTATTGCTATTTATAAGTTTTTTCTCCATACTCCTCCCTTTGATTGAGAAGAACTTGTCTGGGGTTTCAAATTTGCTGTGTCAAGTCTCAGTACTCAGGGTCATTGAGATTGATAGTCTGGCAAATGCCTCTAGGGAGTCAGAGCTTAAGCTTTAATTCACTATTCTGGATTCCTACTACCATTTAATTTTGACTTCTCTGATTGTTTCAGTTTCCTAAGCTGCTTAAGCAAATACCATGAAATGATTCAGCTTAAACAATGAGAGTGTATTCACTCATGGTTTTAAGGCCAGGAAAATGTCCAAATCAAGGCATCATCAAGGTGATTTTCTTCCCAAAGACAGGCATTCTGGGGCTGGCTGCTGGTGATCCTCAGCAACTTGCTGGGAGCAATCTTCTTTGTTGATTTTATTGATAGATGCAATCAACTGATTAGAGACGTAAATTCCACATTCAAAATACCCTCACAGTAGCAAGCAGATCAGTGCTCAACCAAACAACTGGAAACCATAACCAGCCAAGTTAACTCATGAAATTAACCCTCACACCCCCTTTCTACATATGGACCAGGCCACTGAGACCCCATCTCTGGTCAGAGCATGTCTCATTACCTTCACCCTGGCACTTGGGAAGAATAAAACATGGATCTTTAAAGTCCTAGCTTTGGGGAACTCCTAATCATCTCAGGCCTTAAGTTGGGGTCCAATCTGGAAGCCCAGCTTACATACCTATTCTTTGACCCAGCCCTTTTCACAACTATGATGTTTTCTCAAGCACCTGTGGAAGAGTAAGCTGACCAAGCCCTCCCAATGTGCCCAGTCCTTATCCTGTTTTAGAACAAAAGCCCTATATCCCTGTAGTTGTATCAGTCCCAGGAAAGTCAGGCAAACCACGAAATATTCCCAAGTCATAAAGGAATATTCATTGTGTTTTCACAGGATGGTACCTTTCAACACTTGAAATTTTGAAGTAGTTTCTGAAGCTACCCTTATGCTTTTCCATTTGGTGTAATAGCTCCCTTAAATGGCATTTTATCCAAATACTGCCAAAGAAATAGTAATTAGGGCTCAGATCCTTTCCATGTCGGTGACAGCATGCCCATGAGTCTCAATGCAGATACTGCTACTCTGGAAAACCCCCAAAATGTTCTCATCCTTTCCTATATGGGCTTGGGTTCTGCATCCTGTCCCCCTAAAAATAGAAATTCTCTAGGGCCAAGTGATCTAGAGCCATTGTGGAATCTAGAAGCATTAAGATCGAATGGCATTACCCCTAAAGTAATCAACTGCACCCACATACCAAGAACTGATGGAACTACCATTTGAGATGAGCTAGATAGGTATAGAAAGTTGAACATTCGAATCATACCTTCAAATTGTTTCTGTCCATCTACTGTAATTTTGGGGTTGAAGGATGATAAGCATATTTCTCACATTATTTAAAGATAAATTATATTATTTATATAACTGGTCTAAAATTTAAGGATATGTAAAATTAGATAAGTGCATATGTATAACTATACATACACATCTATATATTTGGCAAACATATTAAATTTTCTTTATTTTTCAATATTATGAATTTTGTCTTGTTACTTTATGTCATTAGGCTGTGTGTGTGCACTCATGTGGGTTTGTGAAGGAAAAAAATACAAACAAACAAACAAGCAAAAAAAAAAAAAATACCCTAGAGATCTTCTACAGAAAGACCTCTGGATAACAGGTATTTTCTCTGAATTTTATTCAATTTTAAGTATAATTAGAGGTAGTCACCTATGGTTAGAAAAAAAGAGGTAATTCTTAACTTTAAGCTGGAAGGACAGGTTTTCAATTTAAATTTTATTTTTCCAAAATATGAGAGAGACATATTTTCCAGAAGTGTCTATTCCTTAGGGCTATGAGAAGGTACCACTGGCACCAACGCTATTTCCCCTCCAGACCTTCTGTCATGAAGCTTGAAGTCACACAATTCACTGACTTGCCGATAAAGATCAAATACACTTGTGAAAACTTGCATATTCAGAATATAGATATGGCCTGCAAATTGCTGAGGCGTCAAGGGCAACCTGAAATGGTAACTTACTTCAATAAAGTTGTCTACCTTCAGTAGTCTGATTTATTTACATCAAAAGAACAGTTGTCATAGAACAAACTTTGAAACTATTTTTGGAAAAGTAATTCAAATATTCTTGCAAGCTAAGGTTTAGCCAATTTTTATATATCACTTTTATTTTGAAATATTTTACTATAAGGAAACTGAGAATTGTAGAAAATACCCAGGCTTATGAAAAAAAAAAAAAAAAAGAGTTAAAGTTCATGCACAATTGTGTATTTGACACATTTTTATTTATCCTTTAAATATTAGTTTTCTCCATTTGATGTTATACTTATTTTATGTTTGGGATCCTATTGTAAAATTTCTGATTTAACTACTTAATAAATGACAATAAAATAACTTCTTTAATCTTCTCATCACACGAAAGGCCTTGTATTTCATTGGAATTAAGCTTACTAAAACCATGTCAGTTCTGATATTTTCAGTTGTGAGGCATAGAAAACCCAAAGTAAGCTACCTGAAAAAAAATAAGGAATATTTATTAGCTCATTACACAAGATATTCCAAGGTAGGATAGTTAGAGGACTACTTTATTTTAGTGAATCAGTGTCATCAAGTAGATGCATTTCCTTCTAGCCTCTTCTGCTTCCATCAGCAACATGTTTGCTTTCTCCCTCCTGGTGACAAGTTAGTTTTAACAGTTTACTTCTCATGTTTCTGTCATGAAAATTAAAGTAAATACCCAGACTAAACAAAATCATTGTTTTAAAAAAGTGAGGTCTAAATGATTGGCTTAAACAAATAAGGATGAACCTCTGACTCTTGGGGAGAAAGGACAGTAAGTGAACAAACTGAAGTTCTTCTGGTATGGCCTCTCAGCAGTAACTGCTAAAATCCCAACTGGACAAAATTTAGGTTTAATTATTCTCAGCTTAAAGCTAGCATATTTAGACTGACAAACTTTAATCATATTCAAAATTATAGCATTTCTAATTTTTACAAATTGTCTGATTCACAGAACATTATGAACCAAAGATAGCTAAAACCTGAACATATGCCCTCTGATCTCTTCTTTAATGGAAACCAAATTAATTATAACAACACACTGTAAGAAATTCCCCAACCTGAAGCTCTCTGCTTTTTATTTCCTCATTTCCCAAAATGAGGTGACCATAATGATAATTTTTCAAAATATCTTATAAAGAGCTGCATCATATGACTCAGTAATGCTCACAAGTACATCTCTAAATCCCTGCTGATTTTCACCATAAGTTGGATGTATTTTCTGTCCCAATTAAATCCTACTCTTGTTTCAAGTCCTAGTTCAAACAGCAGGGTTAAAGCATTCTCTAAGAGAACAGTCAGAATTAACCCTTCCCCACAGAGTGCTGAGAGCCCTTTATCTATTCTTCAGGGGAAGGACTACAGTGAATGCTTTGGAGTGAGAAGAAACCAATTCAAATCCGAGGTATGCCACTTACCAGTTGCTAGCTACCTTGAACAAGTCAATTAACTTTCCAGAGTTTCATACTTCTCATTTGTAATATGTGGATATCAGAACTCATAAGATTATTATTATTACTCTCATTAAATCATACAGTACTACTACTAAATAATTTATGAATGCACGTTAATTTGATAATCATGATGTACCTTTAAATTTTTATAAAAGAATCATTATGTTGAGCTGTTACATGGGTGACAATTTCCGTGGATAATATGCTGAAAACTAAGTATCTCCTCCTGATAACAATGAACATAAACAAATAAAACATTTTGCATCTTTTATGATTTTGCAAATGTAAACCGTGACTCAAAAATGACTGTAGCTTCAAATATAATTATAACAATAATACTTATTTTTTATATTTTTAGAGAAAGGTAAATTTGCATCAAAGAACGCCAGAATTCCTCAGGAATAGTTTGAATTAAATTGTCACAATGTTTCCTTTTTGTTGCATTCTTGGTACTAGAGTTAATTTGGTTAAGGCTGCATTATGTATGCTATCGTTATTAGCTAGGAAGTTATTAGGAATCCACATTTCAATTCTAAAGTCATCAGACAGAATTATTTTAAAGTGTTCTTTGATTTCAAGTATCTGGAGATTTCTGTCCACAGAGAAATTGACAATACTTTGTAGTTATACATTCCATCTTGAAAAAGTGTTTTTTCTAGCTTTGCAAAGTTTGCATAATTGAACTTTCTGTCTTCTTTTCCAGAGTGGCAGCATGGAAAAGGACCACACAGTCCTTTTAACAGCATATATAGCAATGACCTCAGGGTCTTAAAAAAGAAAGTTGTAATCTCATAAATGTGGTCAAAATTATCCAAGACAGTGAAGCACTAAAAAATCCTCCCTCTTGTATTATTCTGAATTAGAGCTTTCTTTTTTCCATAAAGCAATAGCATTTATATCCAAAGGTAAGTTTTAAGACTTGTCTTATTTTTAAAAGCTGCTGACCACCTATAAAATAGTCAAGAATATTATATATTTTTCTGTGTTTCCTTCAGAGACTTTGTTTAATCAAGAGTTTTCATGATGCTGATTCTGACACTGAGATTTTCAGGTCCATAGGCAAAACTCATTTCATTCTCATTAGCAGAGGCTTTGATGCCAATGGATATTCATATAGAAAATCATGAGTCACAAGGACATCTGGAGCTGTATCTTTTCTTCACGTAGCAAAATTAGATGTGATACACAACACCACGTTTCCTTCTGAGCTCAGTATGAGAAGATTTTTCTTCGAGCTAAAGTTTTACTTAGAAAGAAATGACTCAACGTTTTTTGAATGTATCAACAGACTTTCCAATTTCCAAAAGTACTTCACAAAGCAGAAATTCTCCTTAACACTCAACACGACCTTAGATGGAGACTGAAAAATTGTGTTACTGAGAAGTATCAATATGTTTGTGCAGATGCAAGCTGAAAGGAAATGGCAAAGCTGAGAATTCTACTATGACCTAATTCAAAATATTGAAGAAAGATGACTGATTCAGAAGTTATACTACTATTTGACAGAACTAGTACTTTCATTTCCCTCCTCTATGCAAAAAAGCTCAGGCATTTCCAGAATGTATGAACCTACCAACTACCCTCCAATTTCAAGTGCCTTCTTTTGATTTGCCATTCAACCAGCAAATCTGAAGGGTATTTCACATCAAAGTTTTTGGCTAGAATACCAGCTTTCTCAAATGTGGCCATTTTCCTTTAAGATATATTAGCTACATGCATGTTACCCAAATAGTACTGTAATTTTGTGTTTAAATGATTATGTATGATTACTGGTGGGATATTTTCTCCTATAGTATTTTCCAATATTCACTATGACCAATATATATAAAGTCATATGTCCATAATCATAATGTCTGGTGGGTTCATTTTCCTCAAATTTTATCAAATGGAAATTGTTACAGATATTGTGACAAAAATGACTACCGCTCTGCAAATGGTAAATTGAGTCAAATATTATCCTCTATTTTTTGCAGTGAAATAAAACCTTTATTACATGTTCCTATTTTAAATGTGAATTTTTATAGGAACAGGAAAGAAATTTGAGAGTGAAAAGATAAAAAATAAAACCATGTCAGTTCATGGACCCAATGGAGTAAATTGATAGATACAATAAATTTGTTATCAGGTTGATTACTTATTTCACTGTGTACACTTGGGCAAGGTACTTAACTTTCCCAAGCCAGTTTCCTCATGTATAAAAATGGACATGATTATGCCTAACTCATTCTATAAAAAATTAAAGGATATAATTTTGTACAGTGCTTAGCCTGTATCTGGTGTATGAGTACATTATAGAAAAACTGTTTTCTTGTTATAATTTTATCAATCAGTCAAAGGGGTGCTAATGCAAAGTACCAGAAATCTGTTGGAATTTATAGGTATTTATTTGGGGTAAAAGCTTACAGTTACAAGACCCTAAAGAGTCCAACTCAAGGCTGCTTTCTCACCAAAGTCAGTTGCCATGTGTTGAAGCAAGATGGTGGGCGATCTCTGCCTGGTCTCTCCTTCGTTTTTCCTCTTAAGGCTCCATGGGCCCAGCTACCTCCAATCTCAGCTGTAGGCTGGCATAGGGCTTGTCAATCAGGGCTTGCTCAATGGCTCTGTTTTCTTCAGCTGCAGACTATCAGGCGTGTGGCTCAACTTTCACCAGGCTTTAGCTATTTGAGCCCTCTTTCCTCTGGGATCTATGGAGCTCTCTCTCTCTTCCTGTATCATCTTCTGTGTCTTCTTGAGTGACTTCCCATTTATATTGGTCCAAAAAGGTGCAGGGACTCAACCCTGAGTCATGCTCTTATGATGTGGTCAAATCAAAGCCCTAATCTTAACAGGCAATTTAATCAAGACATGTCAGCTGAATCTAATGCATTCAAAGGGTATCACACCCAGAGGAACAGATCATTTTACAAACATAATCTTTTTTTCTTTTTGGGGATTCATAGATAATCTCAAACTGCCACATGTATCAACTTATATATTCCTCTATATCCCCTGTTATTTGAAGACAGGCACTCAGAAATTTGACATAGCGCAGTGCTTGAGCATTTAATTCAGAAACTGTCCAATAGGTTTTAATGTCCTTGTGTTTTTGAAGCACCACCTATTCTTCTGACAGATTTATTTCTGGACTCCATATTTGATCAACATCTTCTGTTTACTTAATTTAACCCTAACTGTTAGAAATGGATTGACCTTCTGCTTCAGCTTTTAGTGAGTGTTTTGGCTGAATATGTGATATAGACCATGGCTCTGACTCAATATTCAGGACCCTGGATTTCTACTTTCATCTCCAACTTGCCTCTATTTAGAGCTTTATCTAAACCTTTTTCAGAAAAAGTGTCATATTATGCTAAGTAGGAACAATTCCATAAGTTCCAATCATTTAATGCAAAATGCTTTTATCATTTTGTCCCCAAATCCTTTTTCAATATTTCAATGTACAATAAACTGAAAAAACTTCAGAACCCAATTATTGAGTTTTCAAATGATCATATCACCTTTTACCTTGCTTTTTGCTTTATGATTCTTGTGTATTTCACAATGAATACTAATTTTATTTACCATGAAAATTGATCAATGTTTACCATTATATCTGCCTGAATGTTTGGATTTAAACTGGAAATAAAAAATAATGTATCTATACCAGTTTATCAAAATATGGTGGTATTATATTCTCCTTTTGCATCACATGGCTACCAAGATTTCTGAGGCTATTCACAAATGATTTGGTTTCATCTGTTCTCACTTTGGGGAAACACTATTTTTCCTTTCACAGGACACACATGAGTAACTGAACATTTTATTTTGCTACTCAGAGATCTGCTTCAAAAAGACCACACAAATAAGAATAGGGACAGGAATCAATGACAGGAAGAAAGGAAAGGAACAGAATGCATACTTTTGATAAATTATGTTTTGTTGCTATTAGGGAACCAGGAAGCCTATGATGTCAAAGAGGAAGTATTTGGTTTTTTGGTGGGCAAAATGTCTCAACCTCTTACCTCCAAAAATGCAAGAAAAAAGAATACTGCTTAATCCAGAAACATTTAGATGTCATAGTGGAAGCTATGGTGTATTACCTCAGTACCACTGTGTGTCAGGCTATCTTCGTATTCAATCCTGTTTCTTCCCTTTGGCACAGGAATTGATCTTGAGAGTACTCCTTAAACTTCTAGCATAAAAATCTCCATCTCAGAGTTGGTTTCCCAATGAACCTGACCTTCAAGAACACATGTATTACTAGCTACAGAAATGTAATGAAATTTTATAAATCATTTTGTCATGTGAAAAGTTTCAAGCATCTTGTGGCCCCATATAGGGTAACAATAAAAGCTGGGTTTATTCTGATGCCAAAATAATTATGACCAAGTAAGCCATTTGGTAGAAATTGAAGTAGAATTTAAACAAAAGATCAAATTTAATTATTCTTCTGCTTATTGGACCATAATAAGTGATAACGTTTATACTGAATTTCAAAAACAATTATGATATGATCCCACAGAACTAAGCAATGATATTTTGTTATTTGAAATTACATAATGCTCTCTAGTTCATTAAAGGGCAGTTACATTTGAGGTCAAGAGAGAAAAAAGTATGATATAATCATAAACAAAGATAAATCCTTGACATAAAGTAGACTGGAGTTTGGAGAAACTACAAAGGCAAAACCATATCCTAGTTACTTTTGGATCAAGGGCACAGCACTGAAACAGGACATAGTATAGTTAACCAAATATTTACTAAGCCAGAATAACGCAGCTCCTATGCTTTCGGTGTCATTCTTACTTTGTCTAGCATTCCTGTTTTACTTATTCATTTAGGTTTGGGGAAAACACCCTTTTTGCTTAAAGAAGGTACTATTTTTCTGTTGTACAGGAGAGCCCGTGCACATTTAGGTAAAGAAAAGACTCTTAGATTTGGAATGGCCATTCTAGCAAAGGATACTCTGGGGACAAGGAGCAGCTGCAACCTCTGACTGCCAGAGTCCATGGAAAAGGGCCCTTCTGTGGAGAGAAGAGGGTACAATAACCCGGATTTTAGTACTTATTTGCCATTAGCTTCACATCTGAGATCCATAAAAGGTGAATGAGAACACCTCCATCCAAATTATATCCAAGTAAAGTTCCTATTTGATGAAGTACATTTTGTATAATAGAGAGGCTCTCTAAATTAGAGCAAAATAGGTAGTTAATCATTAAAAATCCAAGGCAATAACAAAGTCAAGTATTTAAAGGAAATTTTCTGAGGGGAAAGTGAACTGATATTCCAAGCTTTAAAAGCCAATTATAAGTTACACAGCATTTCTTGATGAATTTAACAATCCTTCTGGATTGGATATACTTTGGTAAGAAATAAAAATCCTGTGCCAGGAAATATTTTAAAGTGATACTTTAATTTTGATTCATGATAGACATCAGTATGCTTTCAGCAGCATATGTACAAGGGTAACTACTTCAAAGAGGAGAAATCTAAGTCTAATTTGCACTTGAGAGGAAGCACATGAAGGGCTTCAGTCAATACAGAGGAGTTCATTGTATTTCTGCGTTAAGTATTTGATATACTCTTCTGGCAGTTTAGTCACATACCTAATTTGCATGAAGAGTTTTTCTTAAATGTCAGAAGTGAGATATGACAATAAGTATTCACTTTGATTAACATGTTCAAAATTTTGCTTGACCTTAAACGAAGGGATGCAATAATAACTCACTTCAAATATGTGAATTTGGCCTTTATAAATTAAAACAAAAAATCCATACTGAAAATTAAGATCAGAGTGCCTTTCCTAGTACATATAGATGCAGTGCCAAAATACATATCTTTTGCCATCTTTCAGACATTTGCTTATAGTGTCTTTATTAGAGTTCATTATTCAAAGTAGAGTATCAATTTTATTATAAATGTCTTTGCATTTTAGTGGATTCATAAACTATTTTCCCTAGATAAGATACATTAAAAGAGGAAAATTTCAACTAATGGTAACAATTCATTAATAACATTTTCTTTTAAAGAAAATTATTACATAATGTGGTTGCCCTGTACCTTCAGTAAAATATCAAATGTCTGTTGGCACATCCATATACAAACTTGATCTGTTGTTTTGTGTATGAATGCATATATACCCCCCAAATTTGTAATTATACTACAATTATTGACAATCCCAATGGTTTTTATTGGAGTAGGAGGTCATTATATTGACAGGTTTTGTTCATAGTCAGATTTTGATAGGAATATATAAGAGCATTGTTTTACAATGTTAACATATATATTTAGATAATAAAGAAAAATCCCAGTGACTAAATTTTAATATTTCTTTACCCTATAAACTAATCTGGAGATGTATAAATGTATGTAATAAGATTTTAAATTTGATTAATGATTGGCATACAAATTCACACTCCATTATTTATGACTTTATTTCCATCTTTAAATACAAGTCCTCTTGCCTCACGTTTTCTACATGCCCAGATAGTTTAAATGCGTTGAAAATTCACTGGTTAGTTATTATTTTGTTATTTAAAAAGAATTTTTCCTGTAGCTTTATGGGTTTATATTGGTTATAGAAAATGCAATTAAAATAGACTATTTGGGACATAGTTCCCAACTCTTCCTGTGAGCAATTTAAAAAGAGAAGAGAAAGAAAGAACACTCTGCCATCATTCCCCAAATCTATTTTCATTGATTATGTTCTGCATTGAACCCACTTCAAATAAGCATAGGAAAGCAAATTAACACTCGGAAGGAGCTGTGCATAAAATCAATCTATTTGTTTCTAGTTGTTATACTGTAACTATCCAATGGTTGAAGGTTAAAGTGTTTTTACTATCATTACCTTGCATCTCTCTCTGCACTATGAAAATCATGGTATATTCTTGAATCCCTCTAGTTTTAATGATAGATTAAGTATGTTCAGTGATTTTTTATCTTATTAAAACAAACAAACAGACTTAAAAAATGACTTTAAGTCCCACTGGGAACACTAAAATTCTTTAAAGACACTGAAGAATATAAAAATACTGTTTTAATTAATAAGAAAAGCACAGGCTATTTAAGTATATAGATATGTTTTGTCCACTCACCTTTTTATTACACCAATGTCATAATCTGAAAAAAACATATCTATTTTACATCCTCTTTCACCCATTACCCATTTTGTCATCATTGTTAAATCACTAGTCATCTTTTAAGCATTTTTTCCCATTTACTACTTCCTCTAATAGATTTTTCATTCATGCAATGTTGTCACCTAAAACTTTGTTTTATGCCTACATTTAAAGTGTGAGCAGAGGAAAAGTTGTGTCCTTCCCCCAATTAAGGTAAATGCTAAGAAATTATGAGGTAGGGTGAGAATTAGAGGAATGTGATATCAGAGATGCTAAGGGAAAGGGTAATTCCAAAAAGAAAAGCATTAAATAGCACAGAAGAGTCAACCAAGACAAGACCTGGTGGTGGGGAGCAGACAAAGCTGTGGTTTTGACTTTGGCTCTTAGTAGTATAAGGGTACTTTTACAGGCTTAATGCATCAGGTGCCACATGAGATTTCTTTGAGGAACGGTTCCCATTAATTAAAACAAAGCAAAACAAAGGCTTTTGTTTGTTTGTTTAAAAAACAATCATGGGCAGAAAAACTATTGTAAAAGAAGTCATAAGATTGGGGTTGTTACATGGCTCAAATCATCACTAATTTAATATTTAATTGTGTGCTTCAACCATATAAAGAAGAATTTTAAATGAACTGGCTTTTAGGTGTCTTATACTCATAAATTTTTATTACATTTAGAGGCAGCATAACAGCAGTTCATTGCACACTTTGGAGATAGGCTACTGGTTTAAATTCTTGGTTCTGCAATTTACTGGCTGCATGACTTTGGAAAATTTACTTAATCTATCTGTGACATGGTCTTCCCATATATAAAATGGAATGGTAATAAAATGACCTACATTACAGGCTTTTTGTGAGAATTCAATGAATTAATAAAGAAAAATATTTGCAATATTCTGACACAGTAGGTGATACATAAATCCTTTCTGTAAATCATGGCCATGTCATTTAAATATTCTGTTTCAATAGAATGGGGGTATGAAACAGCAACACCGGAAGATGGAGAATTGAAGGAGCATTAGCGGTACTCCTCTGAATACTTCCACAATCCAGATGACATTGACATCACCATATCAGAACTAATAATAGAAATTCTTGGTTGGAGGGGACCTATAAATTTGAAAATCAATCCAGTCTGGTGTTGCTTTACATTTATCCCCACTAAGTGCATGTTTAGCATGTTTGAGCATGGAAAGTGAGAGTTGATTACCATTTCCTAAGAAGTTAAATGCATTCACAAATACCTTATTGAACTATCTAGAAGAAGAAGGATGAAATCATGAAGCAGTTTTATTTTTCCTCAAGCCACTTCTCTTTTAAGCCTACTATATTAGATTTCTGGTCCTAGAGAAAATATCAGGCAGAAGACAAAGCTTCCCGGTCACTTCCAATATCATTTTCAGAAATTAACCTCGTAGCCCAATGTAGATCAAACATGAGTCACTATTCCAATGAAAAATTCTACCTTCACTCACAGCTCTCTGACAAGCCAATGATCAGAAATCTACAGAGGCAAAGGGAGTTCGTAACTTTATCCACCTTCCTTGTTTAACCTCAACCCCCTTTCTCTCCCCAGGGTCAGGGCAGCACAATTTCAGGCAACAGAGTCAAAACTGATTATTTAAATGTTGCCATTATAGTCTGACATGGAAATCCCCTGTTTGACAGATGTCCAGGCAAGCTCTTTCTTCCATGGGATACTTTCTTAATTCTTCAGAGTTGGCCCCTCCTCCATCCTTGTTATGAGAGATGTACACTTGGATCTCTCCGTTAGAACCACCTTGGTCAGACTGCTTGGCTCATACACGTATTCGTTTTACATTGCCAATTCTGGACCACACCACATACCTCCAAATTTCAGACTCCGATCCTAGAAGTGTAGGGAACCTCCACTCTAGTCCCATCACCATCCTCTGCCCTCAAGAAAAGCTCCAGCCAGGGTCTCACCTTTACACATTTTTAAGTGTTTTTTGTTTGTTTGTTTGTTTGTTTTGTTTAATTAGAGGAGTTGAAAACTTACAAAACAACAATTCATAATGTTCACAACTCCCCCACACCACCCCTCCACCAACACCCTACACTGTTGTGGAATATTTGTCACAGACTCTGAGGGAACATCTCGGACCACTGCCACTAACGATGGTCTAAGCATACACCTGGCACATTTTTGCCACATTCCCACCCATTATTAACACAATAGCTTCTTTAACATTGATGCAAGAATATCACAATATTGCTGTTAACTATCACCCACAAATTACACTAATTATATTTTCCCATGCATCTCCATATTCTTACCACCTTGTAATAGTGATGCATGTTTGTTCTAGTTCATAGAAGAACATTTCTTGTATTTGAACTATTAACCACAATCCTCATCCACCTCCAGGTTCACTGTTATTCGGTCCCTAGATTATTCTCTAGTTTTCTTTCAATTGACATTTGTATCCCTAGACTACCCCTTTCAACAACAATCCCATTTATAAACCAACTGTGTTAGTTATACTCACTATAATGTGTTACCATCAACTCTATCCATGTCCACACTTTTACAGTCGAGCTAATTAAAAATTCTACATATTGAGCATCAGTATCCCTTCTCAGCCCTCATCCTATCTTCTGATAACCTATACTCTAGGTTTTAACTCCATGTGTTTTGCTTCGTATTTAGTTCATATTAATGAGACCACACAATATTTGTCCTTCTGCATCTGGCTTATTTCATTGAGCATATGTCTTCAAGTTTCACCCATGTTATCATATGTGTCCCCATTTCATTGCTTCTTACAGCAGCATAGAATTCTATCGTGTATATATATATATATATATATATATATACACTACATTTTGTTTATCCATTTATTGGTTGATTCATCTTTGCACTTTTTAATGCAAGTTAGTTACCATTTTCTGGATCTTTTGAAATCAAGGGAACATAAGTCAAGTTCTCCTAGCTTCTTGCAAGTCTAGAGAAACAGATAGCATTTCCTCCTCATCAGAACTGGAGGGAAGAGAGATGATCAGAACTTACTTTCTGAATAAATATCCCCTCACCTATATTATATATAATGGCTAAGGAAGGTCATGGACTTTCATCTGTGAACTGATTTGTGTTCCCACTTAGCAATCTAGCATTTTTATGTAGAATATCATAGTACCTCGAGCTGGCTCAGCAAGTACAGAGACAAACAAAAAAGTCTCATTTAATTTCCTGAGGTACATCTCTGGCTAGCTCCATCTGTGGAAAATAAAATTTGACCTGAAATCTATTTAATGCTGCTAAGACTTTTGAAAGGCATATCAGTACATACTAATTCCAAAGATGATCATTATTATTAAGTAAATGTAAAAACTTCCCATTCCAGGTTAAACAATGTTAAATTAAATTTTTCTTTATTATACAAATATGTTGTAAATTTAAGAGAGTGTGAGATTCCATGTTTTCCAAAATTCCTTGAGTAGAAAAACATTTTAAAAGTAACATCTGAGGCAGAGTTCCATGGTATACCAGATGTGAAAAAAAAACAGACATATATCAATTCTTATTCACTTTTTTCACTCTTTGCAACTATGCAGCTTTTATTTACTCAGACTTCTCAATGACAGTCCTTCAACTGAAGAAAAGTGCTATGGCCATTCTTAAATCCCTTCTTTGGTTCATTTCTCATTTGAATTAATTTACCACAAAATAATTTATCATTTATTAAATGAAACACAGAAATTACAATATGTCAGGTGTGCTTTGGCCAGTGTAGGGTAGTGTAATGTTTTCAAATCTCTAATTCTATAATGATTATTATATATAATTATATCTCATTAACATGCAATTAATGAATTATATAATTGCATTTCAATGTTTTTTTTTTTTTTTTTTTTTTTTTAGTTTGGAATAATTCCTTTCCCTGGTTAACTGTTTTAGGAGTCTAATATCAACTATGAAACCCTAAGTCTTTTCTAGACCTGGGCTACCAATCATTCTTTTCCATCCGGTATTGCTATATAACACTTATGTCTATAGCTTTGAATTTGACAACTACTTTAGAAGCTTGGCAAAAACAGAGTCAAACTCACTTCAGAGATGAGAAACACTAAGTGGCAGAATTTTAGTGACCCAAGGTAGGTCACCTAATATATACTACCTGATTTATTTAAGTGATGTTTCATCTCTGTGACATTTTGTCTTAATTGTATTTTATATTTTTGAAGTATAGGAACTATATTTTTTCACCTCACAATATAAAATCTTATAATAATTTCCAAGTTCATATTTTTCTCTTTGAACGTATCTCTTAATTTTCCAGGGCTGTTATGACAAATACCACAAACTGTTTGGCTTAAGTAACAGGAATTTATTGTCTCACGGTTTAGGAGGCTAAAATTGCTTCCTGCCAGAGTATGTAGCATCTGGCAATCCTCTGTCATATGGCCGTCTCCCGCTCCTTCTATTTGCTTCTCTGGTTTCTGCTGACATCTATTTTTTTCTGACTGACCGTGTATGAATTTTCTCTGCCTTATGAGGACTCCAGCAATGGATTAAGGCCACCTCGATTCAAATCAGCCTCATCTAAACAGGAGCCTCTTAGATCCTATTCACAAATGAGTCCATCTCTTAACTAGCAATAGCATCTTCAAAGGTCTTATTTACAAATGAATTCACACCCACAGAAACCCCAAATTAAGAATAAAGCATGTCTTTATGAGGTGCATGATTCCATCCTTAACAAGGACCAAATGAAAAACATTTTAACGTCAATAAAATTCAACCAATTATTAAATACAAATGATAAATTGTCCTTTTGGAAAACCTTGATAAATTTAATTGTACTTACTGCTTAAGTTAATTTTCTAAAGAAGTAAATATAGGGAAAATATAAAGCTAAAGCTTCTGAGACTGTTTAATGAATTATTATTGTAAAATATATAATCATATTTCTAGAAATGCATGAAGGCTCCAAGCATATCATACCACCTACTACATTAATCAAGAGTGTGTCTAATTCTCAGTATTTGCACATACAGTGGTTATACAAGTTCAATTGTTTATAGCAGGTAAAACAAGATTTAATATGCTTGGAAACATCAGAATTAATAATAGATATGTTTTGTTAATCTGTTTGGAAGGTGTTCTTAGTTTTTGTAAAAACCCATTTACCACATTCTGTAGCTATTTCTGTTTGGATTATAAGTGGAAGAAAACATATATTTAATTTTTGTGTGCATGTAGAATCTAAAAAAGGACAATGATAATACTTATTAACAAAAGTCTTCGAATTGCAATGAGTTGTGTGTGAATATCAGAAATGGTAGCAAATGAAATAATGTAGAGACATATTTATAGTTTTAAAAAATATATTCTTGATTCAATATTTTATGAATTTTCATCAATATTACTTTTTCATCATCACAATGTTCTAATAAAATGAGATGCAATTCATTATAATAATATAGACTTTGGAGATAACTATATAAAGGAGGCTCTTCAGAACATGAATTGGTGGTGATTAAAGTTAAAATTTCATTACAATATACACTGAAGCTTTTCCCCTTGGAATAAGAACTATAATCACATTTATTTATTTTATACAGCTCCTTAGTCTTTCAGTCACTTTTCCTTATACTTGACATATTAAGTAAAAATATCTTCAAGGACACAAATGTATCTTCAGAGTCATCTAATTTATCTCAAATTAAAATCTATATACTGGGGTTTTCTACTGTCAGCATAGTGTGATATGTCCATTATGGGTGATCATTTCTACTGATTACAGCTAAAAACTCTGATATTCTGATATTATTGACAGGAGGGCTAAACTCTGAAGGGGGGTACCAACCAATGAAATTATCTGAGGAGCCTAAAAATAAATGAGAAAATGGGATTTATAGAAGAAATTGGATTTCCTTATAATGTACATGAATCCAAACTAATCTCAGGCTCATATATGCGAGCTGTATATTAATGGGGCATACTCATTGCAACAACAAAGCAAAGATTTGGATAATTGAGATGGGAACTATCACTTAAAGAATAGAAGATCAAACTTGTTGCCGGGAACCAAAAGGGATGATAGCCTGGCAAAAATACATTAATATTCTCTAGTGGATTATAACAGGACCTGTAATATAAACATAATATTCAAAATGTCACTGTTATAATCCAAAATTAGTCAAGTTTCAAATAATTGGGAAATGTGACTACTTTCTAAGGGAAAGGAAAATTAACAGATGTCAACCTCAAAATGACCTGGAGATTTCTGGGTGACCAAGATGGTGATGTAAGAAACTCCATGTTGCAATTCCTCTGTGGAAATTTTGAACAAATAGCAAAAACTGGAAGAGCTATCTTCCTCAAAATAATGGAAAAAAATTAAAGGGTTTCATTAACTGGGCAAGAGGCAACTCAAAAAATACAGCTATAAAAATAACAGGACACAGCCAAAGCACGAGCAGCAAGAGAAAAAATTGATAAATGGGATCTCCTCAAAATTAAAAACTTCTGCACCTCTAAGGATGTTATTAAGAAAATAAAAAGGCAACCTACCCAATGGGAAAAAATATTCGGCAACCATATATCTGATAGGAGCCTAATATCCTGCATATATAAAGAAATCCTTCACCTCGAAAATAAAAGGACAAACAACCCATATAAAAAATGGGCAAGTGACCTAAAAAGACACTCCTCCAAGGAAGAACTACAAATGGCTAAAAAGCACATGAAAAAATGCACAACATCACTTGCTATCAGGGAAATGCAAATCAAAACTACAATGAGATACCATCTTACACCCATCAGAATGGCAGCTATTAAAAAAACAGGAGACACTAAATGTTGGAGAGGATGTGGAGGAATAGGAACCCTCATCCACTGCTGGTGAGACTGCGGTATGGTCCAGCCACTGTGGAGGACAGTTTGGCGGTTCCTCAGAAAACTAGCAATAGATCTTTCGTATGATCCAGCAATTCCACTGCCGGGTATATACCCAGAAGAACTGAAAACAAAAATACAAACAGATATATGCACACCAATGTTCATAGCGGCATTGTTCACCATTGCCAAAAGTTGGAATCAGCCCCGGTGCCCATCAACAGACGAATGGATAAGCAAAATGTGGTACATACATACAATGGAATATTACTCAGCTGTAAGAAGGAGCAAAGTGTTAACACATGGAATAACGTGGATGAAATCTTGAAGACCTTATGTTGAGTGAAGCAAGCCAGGCACTGAAGGATGAACAGTATATGAGCTCACTGATCTGAACTGAGGAAAGTGAGCAGTCTCTGAGAACCATTGTCTGAAAGATAGGTTAACAAAGGAGAGTAAGAGAAGAGCAGGCTTTGAGCCATCACCCATATGGACATAATCTATGGTAAAGGCATAGAGTGTGGTTGCATGTTGGGGGATGGGGCAGATGAGTGGTGGTGTTCCTGGGTTTGGTGGTGCAGCACTGGGGGGTGGGTGGATTAGGAAGGGCTGGTTCAAATCCCCAGGGCATGTAACTGTGAATCTTGACATTCCATGGGTTGGGAGAGGGGGGTATCATGGGCCCTGGGGGGCTGGGGAGAAGGGAACAGTCAAGATCTAATGGGTTGTTTGGTGGTCATGGGGAAGGTTTTTCATTACCTTACAGTAATGGACACAGGACATGGTCAATATCATCAAAATAATTAAACTGTATCATCTAAATTGTAAACTATACTGTAAATCACTGACAATGTTTAGTTGCTATATTTTGCTATCTGCATAACAGTTATAACAATGCTAACAACCAAAAAAAAAAGGGGGGGGAGTTAATATGGGGTGGGGAAGGGGGGTGATTTGGTATCTGGGAGTCTCCGGCACTCCGTGTGTGACTTTGCTGTGACCTAAAACTTCTTTGAAAATTAAATGAAAAATTGGGAGACAATGGGGATTGAGAGGAGGAAGGTGTCATGGCACACCAGACATCTGATAACACAGTGATTAAGGGAAGGAAAAAAGGGAAAAGAGAAAAGAGAAAGGAAAAAAAAAAAAAAGAATATATATATATATATAAAAGGCATTTCCCTTGCTTTTTTGCCCATTTTTTGAATGTCCCAATCAACTAATTATATTTTATTTTGTTTTGTTCTTTGTTTGATTATTTGTTTTTTTTCCTTCTCTCTTTTTTTTTTTTTCCCTTGAGTTTCCTTATGTTTGTCTCTTGCATGTAAGCTTATCTCACTTGTTTCTTTTTCCTAGTAAGTGTATTTGATTATTTTATGGACTAAATGTTCATGGAGGATTTGGATCACAGAAGGGTTACAATGGGTACTGCAGGGGATTATTGGGGGGGGGTGTCTGGGGGGGGTTCGTGGGGATTGGTTCATCTGAATATACATGAAAGATATACAAAATCATTCAAAGGATCGGGGGATGGGGCATGGTCACGATGGGTGGATAATCACACAATAAATGAGGGAATCTGAATTCCTAGCCTGGAGAGCTCTGCCACAGTCTCCAAGGGAGCAGCAATAGTCCTCTGAGTGTAGGGACAGTGCCTGTCAAAATAGGATGACCGACTGATGTGTTTTTTTTTATTGATGACTACCCTTGTGAGTCTTTGCTCTTGTAAATGAGACTTAGCCTGCAGTTGTGGGGTGCCTAAGGGTTGCCACCTGAGAGCCTCCTTGTTGCTCAAATGTGGCCTCTCTCTAAGCCAAACTCAGCATATCATTGCATTACCTTCCCCCCAACGTGGGACATGACTCCCGGGGATGAGCCTCCCTGGCAACGAGGGATTAATACCAAGTGCCAACTGGCAACACAACTGGAAAAAGACCTTGAATAAAAGGGGGAAATGGTAAAGACAAATGAGTTCAAGTGGCTAAGAGACTTCAAAGAGAGTCGGGAGGTCATCCCAGAGGTAACTCTTACGCACACCTCAGTAGGAGCTCATAGAACATCTAAGTGCTTATCACCCCACTTAGTGGGGTTCCTGAGAGCTCCGGAGACACCCTGGTCCTATATAAGGGGGGATAGCCCCAGAGACTGATGCCTTATCAGTGGGTTCTATTTTGGAATCTGTGCTCCTGAGAGTGACAGAATTAGACTCAAATAAGTCCTCCCTGCACATGGTTCACCAGTCCCTTCTATTCAAACCTATATGTGATGCTGGAGTTTTTAGGTATACTTCCAGAGACTGGAGCCTCCCTCCTACCTATGTGCCAGGTGTGCATGAAATCTAGGTGGAGCTGCAACTCCTACCCTACAGCTCAATGGACTCATCCAAGTGACCTGGTGAGGAGACAACGATGGGCAATGGCCATCCCAGGGAATGGAGAGGGCCTGCATCTGCAGGCAGGATCATCCCACCCACCATATCCATGGGATATAAGCCCTCTCTCACTTGGAGTTGGAGTGGACATCACCATCCCAGTCCCCTCAGGATTGGGGGAAGAACTATGGACTAGAGTGGACTTGTTCATATATGGTGATTCTAGCAATGCAAGAAATTATAACAATGAGGTGGAGCCAGTGGCCACTTGACACTTTTGGGGTAGGGAAGGGATGAGCAGTTGAAATACAGGGGCTTCTTTGGGAGTTGGAGGTTGTCCTGAGTACTATTGTGGCAACGGATGTAGGCCATTTTAAATCAGCACACACCACTCAGAACTGAGTGGGAGAGAGTGTGGTCTACAGTTTGAACTGTGGTCTATGGTTGGTGGCAAGGCTCCAGGATGTGTAAGTTCATTGAGGGTGGTGGGCCACACTGTGGGAGATGTTTGTGTGGGATGTGGTGGGAGGTGTGGGAGGTGGGCAACATGGGAATCCCAGTGGGTTCCGTGTAATATTTTGGGTAATCTAAGCACCTCTTGAAATATATGTATATATATATATAAATAACATTTTTTTAAGCAAATACACATATATGCATATATATATATCATTTTGCAAATGTTTGTATGTATTGTGAGAATTTTGATTTTTACCCATAAAAAAAAATAACAGAACTGTGTGGTGCATGTGTTGCCTCCTCCTTCACACAGTCTTTGGCACATTGTTTTTCCAGCCTATATTCCCATTGTACTTTCCTTGTCTAGTTCCAGAGGGAGCAGAGTAACCATCATGTGCATAATGGGCTCTGGATGTTGGTGTCAGTCTTCTTGGAGGCAGCCTGAAAGAGTGTACCAGGAAATTCCTCTTCCTGCCCTGAAGGAAGAAGCAGCTTGCTTACAGCTAGAGGAGTGTAAGAAACAATTATGTCAAAGTAGCCAGGGTAAATAACTAAAGGCTTTGAGACCTACAACAGACTTCCCAGTAAGGGGTAAAAATCTGTTTCATAGAGAGTGGAAAGGGTATATGGGTTCCTGTAAACAGTGTATTCCAAAGGCCATACTCATAAGCCCAGGACAAGATACGAGTTTAGAAAAGACAGAGAGGACCCTGTACTTACTTTTGCTTTGGGCTGATATTCTCAAAATAAGGGCTAAACCCTGAAGGAGGACAAATGAAGAAACCTTTTTCAAGACTGTGAAAGGTGTTTTTGCACTGGGACATTGGTTTTTTTGTTTTGGTTAGTTTGTTGAACTCAAGGATATCTCTGTCATACCACTAGCTGGATAAGGAACAGATAGTTCAGGGACTAAATTCCAGAATTAACACAGTAAAGTATAAAATGCACAGTGTGCAATGGAGATTATAAGACAAACAACAAAACAGGAAATTATGGCCCATATGAAGGAACAATATAAAAAGTCAAAAGCCATCCATGAAAAGAACAGACTTTGACCATATTAGAAAATATTCTTAAAATAAATTGTTTTCAATATGGCAAAACACAACTTAAACGAACTTTTAGAGAATTCTGGTGAATGAAAAAAAAAAAAAGCCAATTCATAAAGGTTACATGCTGTGTAGTTCCATATACATAACATTCTTGATGGAAATGTTTTGTATCTTTACTTTGTCAATGTCAATATCCTGATGGTGTTAATGTACTACAATTCTGCAAGATGTTGCCATTGGGGGAAACTGGGTAAAGAGTACATGCAATCTCTCTGTGTTAATTCCTGCATATGAATCTATAATTATCTCAAAATTAAAAGTTTAAATAAAAGAAAACTTGGATAGAAAACTCTAATTACTGCTGTCTACAAAAATTCTCACTTTAAATATAATATAATAGAATGTTATTAAGTGAAATGATTAGAAAAGTTATACCATGGAAACACTAAGCTAAAGAAAGCCAAGTTGTCATCTTAATATCAGAGAAAGGAGACATCAGACAAGAAAATTTACCTGGAATAAAGATGGGAATTACAAAATGATAAAATGGTCAATTCATCTAAAAGGTAAACCAAACATAAACGTTAAGCACCTAATAGTGAAGTTTTAAATTATATGAAGCAAAAAAACAATTAAACAGAGAGAAGAAATAGAAAAATTCAAAATTGCAGTTACAGATGTTAATATTTTTCTCTCAGTAATTGATAGAACAACTGGGCATACTATTGGCAAGGAAGACCTGGACAATGCTACCAAACCTATCTGACCTGATTGGCATTAAAGAAAAACCACTGAATATCTGCAGAATACATATTCTTTCCAAGTGTGTATGTAATTTTTATGAAGATATGCTGAAGACTGGGTCCTAAAACAAATCTTAACAAATTTAAAATAATTAAAATCATATCAAAAGTGATGTTTCCACAATGAAATAAAAGAAGTCAATGAGAGAAAAATATCTGGAAAATCTGAAAATATTTAAACATTAAATAAATGATTTCCAAAAAATATCAAATAACCTCAAGAGGAAGTCACAAGACAAATTAGAATATATTTTGACTAAATTAAAATGAATACAAAACATGGCAAACGTTGTGTGAAGTGTCAAAGCAATATTTAAAGTGAAATTATAGCATGAAATGTGTGATCAGAAGTCTCAAATATTCTAAGAATACCCCCTTTTTTATATATATTTTTAAAATAAAAAAAAATACTTAGATTACATAAATGTTAAATAAAAAATAAAAGAGATTCCCATATTCCCTGCTCCCTAGCCCTCCCACATTTTCCCACATTAACAACATCCTTCATTAGTGTGGTACATTTGTTACAATTGATGAACACATTTTGAAGCATTGCCACTAAGTGTGGATTATAGTTTACATTGTAGTTTACAATCTCTCCCACACATTTTTGTAAGTTATAACGAGATATATAATGGCCTGTATCTGTCATTGCGATGTCATTCAGGACAATTCCTAAGTCCAGAAAATGCACCCATATATAATATGTAATATATAGTGTAATATATATGTAATATACCTGTTTTTTCCTCTCCCTGACCTCAGAACCTCCTGTGGCCACAGTTTGCACATAAATGATAAAAGTTCTTCCATTGCTAGAATCACAATAAGTCTATAATAGAATAACAGTAAGTCTACTCTAGCTCATTGTTCATTCTCCAATCCTGAGGGTTCTGTGATGGTGATGCCCACTCAGCCTCTAATTGAGAGAGGGCGTAGATCCCATGAGACAGATGGATGGGATTCTCTTGCTTGCAGTTGCAGACCCTCTCAGTTCCTTGGGATGGTCATTGTCCATCATCATAGCCTTGTTGGTTGTACTGGTTGAGTCCAATGAACTAGAGAGTGGGTGTTGCAACATTGTTGAGATTCAGGGCCCAGCTGGCACATGGACAGCCCAAAGATTTAATTCTCTTGGACACATAACTATCAAGTCTATTACTAACTATAAATTCAAATAGAAGGGGCAGAAGAGCCATGTGTAGGTAAACCATGAGTGAGTCCAACTCTGCCACACTGTGGAGCATACATTCCAAAGTAGGGTCCACTGGCAGAGTGCCAAACTCCTGAGCTGTCTTCCCTGCCTATAGTGTCTGGATGTCTCCAGAGCCCTCAAGACCCCTGCTATTTAAGGCAATATTTACTTTGGTAGTCAATAATATCCTGCTGAAACGTGCATAAGTGTAACCTCCTGACTCACTTTGAAACCTCTTAGCCATCTAAACTCTTTTGTCTTTACACTTTCCCTGTTTTGGTCAGGGTCTTTTTCCAGTTGCATTGCTAGTTGGTGCTTGGTAGTAATCCCTTGATGCCAGGGAGGCTCATAACCAGGAGTCATGTTCCATGCTGGGGGGAATGCAATGCATTTATATGCTGAGTTTGGCTTAGAGAGAGTCTATATTTGAGCAACAAGAAGGCTTTCAGGAGCTAACTCTTAGGCACCCTATTATACTAGGTTAAGTTTCAATTTCATAAGTAAAGTTTCATAAGTACTGTCATCAATGTCAAGGGCCCATTACTGGTCCATCCTCCTTCATTAGTCACTGCCCCTGTACTTGGGGGGATTCTTGCTGTCCAATTAGAGAATCTGGCAGAGCTCCAGAGGAAGGGAACTTGATTTTCTTTCGGTTATTGTGTGACTCTCCACCCACCGTGACAATGCCCTATGAACACTTGAACACATTTATATGCCTCTTAGGTATGCCCCAGATGAACCTCCTCCCAAGCATTCCCAGCTCTGACACACTACACTAACGATCCTCCTTTGCCAGAGTTGTAACCCTTCTGTGATCCCAAACTTTTCCAAATGAAGCCAACAAAATAACCAAATACAATTAATAAGAAAATGAAATAATAATGATAGTTTTAAAAATAACAAATAAAATACAAAAAATTTACAATAAAAATTTTGAAATAAAATAAAAATATATAAAATTAAAAAAAATTTTTGACATTATGTCTTTCGTCACTGTAAGATCTATTGTCTTATATATACAGTGACATTTTCTTCCGTTTATTCCCCTAGTTTCTTAATTTTTTCTTTTTGTTTTCAAAGAAGCTTTAGATTACAGAGTCTCTTAAGAGCATAGGAAATGCCTAATAGGGGAGGACAGGCCAGTATGTCACTTCTTCAATGTTGTTGCAAGTAACTATGAATTTTGTTCTTCAAGGAGTGAAGCTTCATAGTTGCCATGGGTCCCGAGGGGAGAGGGAGGGAGTAATAGAATAAATGGAACCTGGGGCATTTTGGGGGCAATGAAATTGTTCCACATGATCTTGTAATGATGGATATAGTTCATGTTAAATTTCAATGAAATATATAAATGTATATGGTCCAAAATGTAAACCACAATGTAAATCATTGACTATGGTTAGTAGCAATGTTTCAATATTTGTGCATCAATTTTAACAAATGCACCATCCACATGTAAAATGTTATTAATCGGAGAAAGGAGAAAAAGGGGAGGATGTTGGGTATATAAGAACCTCCCCCCACTTTTGGAAATGAAGAGAAAAAATTAAAACCAAAGGAAACAGAAAGAATACATTAAACATAATATTAGAAATCAGTTAAATTTAATACAGAAATACATTAGAGCAAATCAGTGAAAGAAATTGCTGATTCTCTGTAATGAGCACTAAAACTGAAAAGTAAAAAAAAAAAAGAAAAGAAAAGAAAAACACCTCTAACCAGAATGACTAAGAAAATGCAAGAGAATTTAAATTACCAATATCAGGAATGAAGAGGATGATATCACTACAAAACCAAGACATTAAAGGATACTAGTGGATCATTATCAACAACTCTATCTAAATTATACAACTTAATTGAAATATAGCAATTCCTTGAAAGACAAACTCAATCTTATAAACTCAATTTATTCTCAATAAAATTATTCATTGAAAAAATAAATAACCTTAATAGTCCAATATCTATTTAAAAATTGGTTCATATTATAACTTTTTCACAAGACAAAATTCCAATCCCATTACATTGGGTTGAGTTCTATCAAGTATTTATTAAAAGAAAGACTGTAAATTCTATCCATTATCTTCCAGAAAACAGAAAAGAAGGAAATTCTTCTCGATATATTTTATAAGGCCATGATTGTCTTGACGCCACATTCAGATTAAGACACTAAAAGAAAACAAAACAACGGAACAGTGTCATTCATGAACATAGAACAAAAGTCCTCAAAAATATTAGCAAATGATCCCATCAATATAGAAAAAGAATAATATGTCCTGATCATTTAGATTTATCATCTGAGTACAGGGCTGGTTCAACATTCAAAAATCATTCAGAGTAATCCACAATATCAAGTGACTAAAGAGGGAAAATAATCTGATATATATAATATAGATAAAATATTTCAAAAATGTGTTTGATATAATAATGCCTACATTCATAATAAAAACTCTCAGCAAAGTAGAAATTAAAGGGAGTTTTCTTAACCTGATCAAGGGTAACTACAAATAAGTCTGGGCTAAGAGTATGCTTTCTGGTAAAGGAATGATATGCTTTCCATTTAAGACTGAGACCAAAGTAAGGAAGAGAAACCTATCCTACCATTAAGCATTCCCACTCTGAGATATTTACCCAAGAGAATGTTTACTTATGTCCACATAAAAACCTAAATAGGAATGTTTATAGCAGCTTTATACATTAATTTTTTTAAAAAAGTAGAAACAGCCCAATCTTTCAATGATGAATAAGTAAATTGTGGTATAGTCATACAATGAAATTTCAGTCCACAGTACAAAAGATATAACAACATGGGTAATCTCAAATGCTTTATGATAAGTGAAAGAAACAAAGTTCAAAAGGCCATTTACGGAATGATTTAATATATATGGCATTCTGGAAAAGAAAAATATCTCTAGTTATAGAAAGTTATATCAGTGGTTGCCAGGAGCTGGAGGTCAGGAAAGTGTGAGTAAACCAACTGCAAAGCTGAAGGGAAAAATCAACAAGACCACACAGTATTGCTTTCCCTTTGACACAAATTGCAAATTTTTTTTTGGGGGGGGGAGGGTTCCCCACAACCACTGAACTCACTGAAAGCCATTTACCTTCATGGTTACTGCTTATTACAGGGAAATGATACAGATTAGAATCAATCAAGGGAAGAGATGCAGGGGACAAGGTACGGGAGGATAACCAATGTGGAGTTCCAGGTAGCCTCTCCAAGGAAAATATATTCATATAATAAATATACTATATGTATTTTATATATAGTGTATATATATATAATATTTTATTAAAACAATGCTTTCATTATACCTTATGATCTTGTGTCAGGAGTTCTGGTCGGGCTCAGCTGGGTTAAGCTTCTGCTCCACGCAGTGTCTGTTGGTGTCAGTGAGTGCTTGACGCATGGCCAGTCTGTAGGACGTCTCACATGCCTAAGTGTTGTTGGGATTACCTGGAAGGACGGGTTTATCTGTGCCTCTCTCCACCTCCAAGGCCTCTCTGTGGAGGCTCTCCAGTAGGATAAGTAGGATAGTCTCTCTTCTTCCATGGTGGCTTGGTGCCCTGAGGCATAAGGCCAAAGCTCCAGGTTCTCATAAGGATTGGTGCTGGAAATAGAATAATATCACTTCTACGGTGTGTTTTTAGTCAAAACAGTCACAAGTCATTTCAGATTTAAAGAAAGGCAGAATCAGTGTCACATCTTGAAAGGAAGTGAATCAAGGAAACTGCAATACCTTAATCCATGATTAAATTGAGGCTAAGTATACCATTGTAATATTTGCCTTTCAAAACTGACAATAATCCTGAAAAGAGGAGAAAATGTGGGATGTAAGTGAATACATTAATAATTCTTTTATCGTTCATTTCAAATTATACAGTATGAATTATAAGGAAAGCATCAGTTTGAATTTTTTTTTTTTAAATGGGAATTAAACATTGAATTTCCAAAGTTGTTGTACTCTTTAACATTATGGAAGTAACATGAAGAAATTGTTTCCCAAATTATTTGAATTTTAAAGCTTGTTGTTCCTTTTACCAAAAATATTTTATTATATGCATTTAAATATCTATTGTGACTATCATGACATCCTTATGTTTCTAAACCCTGTGACAAAGTACACAGCATGAGATATTATGGAAATTGCCAGATTTTCCTTTTACCCTTTTTCACATTTGGTGTTGGCATTGGGTTCAGAGCAGAAATTCATATGTTTGCTTTAAAAATATGATTCTCTTTTTCCTTAACACTGAAGTAAAAATGCATATTTATTCCTGTCTATTAACCTTTAAATCTGCTGCTAGTCTCTGTTGATAGAGAAGAGAAAAAATGAAATTAAACTTTGCTAAGTCACAAGCCCACATTTACCTATACTGAGCTTGTAACCTGATGCAATAAACACAGCATTCAAAGAATAGAACGGAACATGGGACAATGAGTAATGATTTTGGAGATTTAGTATCATGCTCCTGTGGGCATTCGTGAGATCATCATTGTCAATTCCTGGGGTAGCTTGCTGAAAACGTACTGTTCTATATCTAAAGCACTGTCCTTTCATTCAAAGTGGAAACAAATACGTAGTTGCTGCTCCATAAAGCTTAATATCCAAGTAAGGCAATCCCAGGTCTGTGTCAGACTCTACATCCAAGGTGATCTCTGGGAATTGTTGATTGCATAACTATGGCAGGACTATACATCATTTTTATTGATAAGAAAGAAGTCATTTATGAGGCACCAGAACAACAAAATACACGAGTTTTAACTTGTTTTAAAACATTGCGTTTTTAAGTAGCCATAAAATTATGTATTTGTTCAAATTAGTTTCTGGAATAGAATGTTTCCTCTCATCTTTCAACCCCAATACCAACAAATTTGATGTGTATTTGCATTATTCTTCTAAAACAATGAACTTGAACCTGAGAAAGGAAAATGATCTTTTTATTAATTCTGTCTTAACAGTCTTTGGTGACAACTGAATTTTCTCTATAGTTCTTTTCTGAGCTAATATTATTATGTGGAGATAATTCAGAAGAGCAAAAGAGTCATTCTTTTCCTAGTAAATGATATAATGTATTTAACACATACCTCCTAAATATACAGCTATATTATTCCTTTGTATGCAGAGTTGACATTGATCCATTCATTGAGGGCATGTACCATGCATGTTTTAAGCTGTAGGTAAACAGTCATGGCACACATTGATCTTAAATTCTAATGTGGGTAAAATGAAAACAAAAAATGTACCATCTATATCAGGTAAGAATAATTGTTATTAAAAAAATAGCATGGTGGGAGGAAGTAGAATGATAATGGACCTCTCTGTGAGGAGGTGATATACGGACAGAAGCGAGAGGAAAGTTAAGGAAAAATCATGGAAAATTCTGGTGTAAGAGCACCCTAGGTAGTGGGTAAAATCCCTGAGACAAGCATGCCTTTAAGGAAGGCCGTTGAGAACAGACAAAAGGGAAATAGAATGATAGGAACTGGATTTAGAGAGATAGGTATATCAGTTAGCTATTACTGAAAATCAAAGCACTACAAAATTTTAGTAGCTGAAAACAACCATTGTTATTTCACTAGTTAGGGTCCTAGAGCAACCAATCTTGGCAGGACTTTATTATGCACCTGCTGTCACCTGGTAAGTGAGCTGGGGTCAATCTGGTTTAGGATGGTCTCAACAGGGATGACCTGTCTCCACGCCACGTGAATTTTCATCCTCCAGCAGCCTAGTACCAGCTTGTTCCTGTGTCAGAAGCAGGGGCCCAAAGGAGAGAGCAAAACACCTGTTGTATTCTAGGTGTGCAATGTCACATACTCACTTCTGCCACCTTCTATTGGGTAAAGCAAGTCAAAAGGCCAACCCAGGTTAACAGAGTGGGGAAAGACACCAGCTCTTGGAAGGAGCTGCAAAACATATTGCAAAAGTAGAGATAAATGATTGGGGCAATTTTTCAATCAATCTACCACCAAGGGACCAGATTTATTAAGGTTTTGGAGGTCATTAGATGAATTACTATTTATTCTGTGTGTAATGAGCAATTATGATTTTGAATAAAGCAAGGGGTAATTTTATTTCTACTTTAGAAATATTGCTTTGATGGTGAGTGGAATAGAATTTGACATGGGGTGGGGGGTCAGTCAGGGAAAGGAGATCAAAGTTGAGGCATTTTTAGTGGTATAGGTGAAAAATTATTTTAGCATAGACTCTGGTCATAGCAGTAAGGATAGTGAAACTATTTCAGTTTAAGTAGTTTATTGACATTATAGCCAACATGAATTTCAGAATGATTGAGAATGTATTAGGGGTCAAGGTTGTACCTTAGTTTTTTGGACTGACAATGCATAACAAAGAATATCTGTTACATATGAAATCTAGGAATATTTAAAAGTAATTTTTTATCAATTAGCATATCTCATCTAATTTCTTAATTGTAACAATTTTGCTATTCAGGTTAATCAGTGAGCCGGTACTAATTGAGATATTTATTCTTTGTTGAGGATAAGCACCATCACTGTTAGAAAGCAGTATTTTATAGAATCATTTCTATAATAATTTTGCAGTAAAAACTGGGCTTAGAGAAATATGCATTTTGATGATGATATGTTATATATATGCAAAGGCGAGGAAATAAAATATAAAAATGGAAAAGTTCTTCTGATGCAGGAGTTCTAAATTTTTTTAATCTCAGGACCCCTTTTACAGTCTTAAAATTTTTGAGGAGCCCCAAAGGACTTTTGTTTTTGTGGGTGTTATCTATCAATATTACCTTATTAGAAACTAACACTGAGAATGTTTAAAATATTTATGTATTAATTAATTCAGAATAATAATTATAAACTGAATAACTTAAATACAAATACCATATTTTATGAGTAGCAACTCTACTTTATAAAACAATGAGGTATATTTTATGAAAAATAGCTATAATTTCTTTAAAAAATTAATGAGAAGTGTCATGGAGCTTTACATTTTTGAAAGTCTCTTTAATGTCTGCTTTAATAGAGGACATCTGGATGCTTATATCTGTTTTCAGCAAATTCAGTCAGTTGCAATAGGTTGTTTTGATTTAAGTGTATAAAGTTGGAAAAGGAAGACATCACAGACCAAAACTTAAGACCAAAAACTTAGTTTGCTACGGTTGCCATTACTAAGTACCACATACTGGATGGCTTAGATATGGGAAATGAGCAAAAGCCCACAGGTTAGAGCTCCAAATCTGGCTTGCTGAAATAGGCCCTGGACCTGAATATTTAGGGAGGTGGTAGAAAAGAGTCAAACTCAAATGCCTGTGAATGGATCACCTTCAATCCAAATCTGTTCTCTGGTCCATGACTTCAATGTCCTGAGGCTAAAGAAATGTGCGTAAGAATAAAACTTAAACTGAGAAGAATCTAGTCTTAGAAAAAGTGTGAATTGTGCCAAGGAGAATTTACCGTAATTTTCAATGAAAATAGAATGTCTAAGCACATGACAAGCTGAAGTAACATGAAAAGAAATGGGAGAAATAATCTGCAGATTTACCCTTGAAGAGGTTCCAGAGAGAGAAGAGAAGGTTAGAGAGAGAGAGAACAAAGTCTGCAAAATACGGTTAAGAAATCCAATCAAGAAGAGAAAGCATAATTCAAGAAATAGAAGCAGATTTGCCAGTTGTGGTTTATTTCATAGATAAACTGAATGTAATATGTATTTCTAAATCATTTTGTTCAAATACAAGCTGATAAAACAAAATAATTTGTTGAAATAGGATTGCAGAGCTATGGAAGCAAAATGAGAGTCAACCTAATAGTTATGCACTAATGAACAATTTAGAAAAAAATGACGATATATAATGTGTTTAAAATAAAACTAATGAGATGGAAAAAATAAAGGATGATCATACCCAAAGAGAGGAAAAAGGACAATTTAATTATCACCATTAGAGGAAGCATCATGATAGATATGGAGGTCCGAAAAGATACTTCAAATTTTCCTAAAGGAGAGAACCAAAAAAAAAGTGACCTTAGAGTAAACAAGAAGTATATCCATAAAATAAATGTCACACCAGAAATAATTGCTATAGACCATTGACCTTGAGGCATATTCTTTTTTTAGATACCAACAGACAGGGAGAAAAATAAAACTAATTTAGACATCTCATATAAAAAGCAACTCATTACAACTGGGAAATCCAGGCTGACCTCAGACATCATAACATTCAAGCTTTGAAGACAATATTAAAAAAATTTTAAAGAAAGAAAATGTTATCCAGATGAATTACTCCCAAGCAAGTTATCATTCTATAGACACTAGATAGTCTCAAACATTAACTATCTCAAAATTAGTGCAGTTATGATAATTATATTTATATAGAACATTATATAAAAGCTATAAATCCTTAAAAAAAAACACCTGTATATCATAAAGAAAAATAGCACATAGGAAAAGAGATGGGAGACAAGTTATAAGATTCCCTTTACCTTTCATATTCATACTCAGTAGCTTGGAGTCAGGCATTTTCCTGTCCAAAATTGTATAGCTGAAAATAACAGCTCTACAATTTTCACTATTATCACAATATTTCTTTCAATGATACAAGTATAATCAGAAATTAAATAAATATAACTTATAGTGAACAGACATATATCTAAAATTTAGCCATTAGTTTATTTCAGTTGTTTATTAAGCTTTATTTCTAAAGTGTTTTTAAATATGATTTAAGGATATGATCCTATACTTAAAGTCATGTGCCTTTCTTCCTACCTACTATCTATCTATTTACCTATCTATTCACTCTTCTTTTTTATAGAGAAATGTTGAAATGATTTTCACCAAATCCTAACACAGCTTTTCCTAGATGATGGGATTTAGGTTAATGTGTTGTCTTCCTCCTTTTTTTTCTTTTTACTTGAATGTTTTAGATAACATTTTTCTATTTAATAATAAAGTCATTGCTCTCAATTTAATAATCGTGTTAATAAGATAGAAATACAATGTTTAAGCCACTACATAGGAAAAAGTCTAAATGAAAAAAATTTGATAAACTCAACAAAGAGCAGGAAAAATAATCAATAAAAGGGCTAGATGAACAGAAACATAAATTAAGATAGACAAAAGTTTCAAACTCATTAATGACAGGAAATATGAATGGCGAAATGTTCTTCGTTATGAGACAGAGATTTCCAAATGGCTGAAAGTATATATATCTAAATGACAGCAATAATATAATAATTAACAGTACCATACCAATAAAAAAGGAAGTTTAAAAGAAAATGAAATAAAACATATTTATATTATGCAAGAATAGCAAAAATTAAAAAAAAGATTAAATAAAATCAGACAATTTAGAATTTAAAGTGAAGCAATAAATGTGCAGTTTTATTTTGTGTTGATACAATCTATAATCTACCAAGAACACATACCCTTTTAGCTCCAAAATTTACTTTTAACATAAGAGAACAATTAAAATAAAAGAGGGCTTAAGAAGTAAACTGTCAATCTGAGGGGCTTTTATATACCTGTCTCAGAAATCAATAATCAAATACACATTTATGGAAGTATGGATAATATAGATTTAACAATGTGGACAATATTGATGTTAAAAATATAGGGAATATTTTGTAGCCTAAAACAAAATAATAATATTAATTTCAAATATGTTTGCAATATTTAGATATATTTTCTAAATGGTGTGTTATTTAAAAAACCTCTAAGTTACAAAAAGTAAAAATTCTACGGACCACATATTCTCATACAACAAAGAAATAAAATTAGAAAATAACAAGAAAAGTAAAATAACATATATTTGTTTGTACATACTGGTCCAAACATAGGAATTAAGACAGTGTTAAAACTAAAAGTAACAATCAATCAAATATTTAAATGTAAGAGCACAGCACATACACAATCGATGGTATGACTAAACCATTAAGGGAAACTCTATAAAATGTCAAATGTATATTTTAGAATGCAAGAAAGACTGAAAAAAAACAAAACAACCCTTTTATTTTTTATACTTGGAATGGTATTCTTTTTATTAAGTTTAAAAATTATATATATATACATTTAGTTATAGGTGATACATATACATTTATAATTAAAGAATACAAATGGATGCAGTGAAATCATATAAAAAGAAAGGCGAGGGAATAATAAATATGGGATTCAGCTTAAGTAGGTGAGGCAGGGCACTGGAATGGTGAAGGGGTATTATAATGAGATATAGGTTATTATCAAGGACCTAGCTTTGCTTTGGATAATGGGTTTGTGGGTGCTAAGTAGATCATCATCATTAGTAGTAAAATAGTATTTTATTTTTTAATGAAGGCATAACCCAATGCAGGAAAGTATACAAAGTGCACTAATCAGATCAAGATGACGAACATTTCCAAGATCAGAGAAGATTCCCTTGTGCCTGAAAATATTATTTTCCTTTCCTCTCAGGCAGGCATGGTCATTGGTGCTCAATTTAGTATGTTGAACCAGTTTAACCAACTGTAGCTGGAGTTTAGACTCAGTCCAGGCTTGTTTGTTCCTATTTCTCAGATGTGGCCCTCTTGGAATTTTAATTGGCGTGTCTTTGTTCCGGCTGGAAGATTCAGTTTGGTCCTTTGGAATTTTGAGTCTAGCTCTGTAGATTCCCAATCCGTGAAGTTTCAAAGTGCCTGTCCATTGTCCTAAGTGGGAGACAAGCAGTGCCATATTCCTTTCATGGCCTTCTAATCACAGACTTGGAAAATATGATGATGCTTATTATATCAGTAACCTATAAGTTTCCAAACATTAATTGGAAGAAGTATAACTAGAAACCCGTGAGTTACTTATCTCAGTGAGTGCCAACATAGGAAAGAAGTTTTATTGCTAAGCAACAAGCACATTTTAGTAAAGATCTCTAATGGTCTCAGTAAAGCATATGACAGCTCAATCCTAAAGCATCATTCCCACATATATATCTTGTAGTGACAGGGCACTTTCCGAATGAGCTTTTTAATTTACTGTATTTGGATGGGGTAAGAGTTGATAAGGAAAGGTTACACGGTAATGAGAAGAGATTTCAAGTTAAGTCCTATTTTTGGTGAAAACATTTTTTTTAATTAGTTCACTGCAAATCAATGTCTGTGATGTGGCTGCTTTGGTGAATGGATCTGGGCAACTTTATTCGTGCTATGCACAAAGTCTGATTGCATAACACTTGAGGGAACAAGTTCACACATAACTTTTAATACTTGATAAAATCTATAAAACCATATTTATTCGCAAAGATTAAAATATTAGACAAATTCTTTCTTTCAAAAAAGCAGAATATTTCCTTTTAACCATAAGCCAGTAGTTAAGGGATGATTTATTTTCATGAAATGTGGTTAAACAGTGCTTGACAATTTTTGGTTATTAAAATATCCATATAAAATAGTGCAGTATGCTATTGCTTATTTGAGTATTTTTAATTACATGTTGGTAGTTCATTGGAGATGTGGAGATGAGAACATTAAGTTATCACTTTGTAATGGTCTACATTCAATACTGAAGATGCTAAAGCTCTTTTCTTATAAAAAATCTTTATTGGCTTGAACATGTGATTCTCACATTACTCTTGGATATTACAGGGAATGGGGCTGTTGATGAGTCACTTTTTTCTATTTTTATAAAAGTGGTACGTGAAATTGTCTTGCTTTAAGAACTTTCCTTTATTAGCCCACTTCATGGTTCATCTGGCTATTCCTATTTCAGGTCCACTACACATCAGCATCTTTGTTCCCATGTCAGGATGAGATTGCATTAGAAACTAATAGCACAAATTAACATAAAAGGAAAAATATTAGGACATCTGGTAATGTAATTATATTTTTTTAATAATGAGTTGAACTGGAAGCGGCTGTGGCTCAATCAGTAGGGCTCCCGTTTACCATATGGGAGGCCCCGGGTTCGGTTCCTGGGGCCTCCTGGTGAAGGCAAGCCCGCCCGCACGGCGTGGTTAGCTGACCCAGTGAGCACAAGCGGCAAGGGGGGGATAAATGAATAAATAAATAAAATCTTTAAAAAATAATAATAATAATGAGTTGAACGGAGTTCATCAGTAACATTCCAATACTCAAAAACATGCAATCTTCAAGGTCTTACTATTTTCATTGATTATATATAATCAAATAGTTGAATTATACTGTAACCTTTTTGATCCTAAGAATGGGTATTGTTTTTCTTTATATTATCCTTCAACTTTTGTTTTGAAATTCTTCAAAAACAAACAACCATACAAAATCTGGGGGAATAAGAAAAACATTCCAATTTGCAAAGAGAAGGAGTTCCAATGGCCACTGCAGGAAACCTTTTGTTACCTCTAAGCTAATACATATTTCTGCTTTTCAGCCCTATGTCATCACACCCCCGCTCCAACTACCACCACCCAACTCATTTGGGTTAAGGAGTTCCATGCCAGGACTGAGTACATCCTTCACAGAAGAGTTCCTTTAACTGTGTTGCTAAATTCCACATTTTTCTCATGTTTTAAGAACACAGAAGCACTCTGTCTTCTGGGGACTTTCTAAAGCTTCCAGCTTCCACTCTCCAACTACTGTGTCTTTTCTATAGCAGAGGGAATGAAATTCTCCCCTACTCAATGAGTCTTAAGAAGAGTTAATCCAGTTGCTTATTCATATACATATTTCTGTCTTGGGAAATGGCATGAGACCTCAAAATATCTGTGCCATATAAAAGTTATGAGAGTTGTTGAGTCACGCAAGCGTATCTGCCTACAATGTTCAGGAATTGACTACACATTATAAAATTATATAAAACGACATTGTAAGAATTGGAAGGAGAATGGCTGTATTTATTTTGTGGGGTTAACTGCCTTTGAGATGAAGATGTCATTTAGGTTTGAAGCACTAACATGAGCAATATTCCTCCTTGGCATTTTTATCCCCAAATATGTTAATTGTTGTTCCAGCACTTTGTTTAATTTCTATGGGGTTTGCTATTCTCTGTGTCATCTGTCTTCCTGAGGTTCTGTCAGTGATCTATGAGGCAACTGATTGCTCCTGTCAGCCTACCTTAAAGGTCCAATGAAAATGAACACCTCTGAAACTGAGCTCAAGCACCACTGGCTTCTGATGTGTTCATTTTCATGCCCCTCTTTGGCTACACTCTATTACTTTCATCTTATGTGCTATTTTATAATGTGACCTTAGTCATAAAAATAAAAAAAATAAAAAAAAAAAAAAACCCTACTTGAATTTTAAGTGGTAGTTGAGAGAAAGCAATGTTGTGCAAAACCAGGAAAAAAAAAAAAAGGAAAATAGGTTTTCATTTTAAGGCATTGCTTGTTATAAGCAAGGGTGTTAATCATAGCTGGAAGGAGAGTTTCAAATCCCAACAATATAATACATCAGTACCCCTGAGTTTTTCATGAGGGAAATGTGTTGTATTTTTTTTTTTTTATTTTATGGAAAGCATAACTTCTTTGATAACTTTGTTTTTCTTTGTTGTATAAAATATGAATTTATATATTTTTATCTGGTTTCTGGTTGACTTGGCTTATTATACTGTTAGGGTGTTTTACGTGAAATGAGCACACGATATTAAGAGTATTGTCACACCTATGTAAGGGTGCATATGAGAACATATGTTCAAAATATTCCAGTTGACTTCCTGAGTTTTTGAAGGACTTTATACCAACTGATGTGTGCATTAACACTTGAAATTTTTTTCTCTTAATTATGCCCATTTTTTCATTAAGTGTATATCCAGATAGCCTCCCCTTAAAAAATTGTGTGAAGTTAAAATGGTTATAGAGTAGTTTATTTAAAAAGTAATTTGTACTTTCCCCTTTGTATTTTCCTCTCCAGTATTCTACAAATTACAGTCATTTTTTGGGTTTCAATGCTTCAGGAATTTTTTTTGGCAGGCCAGAATGCAGGTGCAGTCCAAAGTCAGAGCTTTTTCTCTGTTTAAAAAAAGAATGCCAAATCCCATAGAGATTATGAAGATAGCTGGGTTTAAAAAGGGGGTCAAAGGAAGAAACCCTTCCAGGTCAAAGAGACAGAAAGAAAGGGAGTGTATTTCAAAAGACTAGAAAGAGGAGGCTCTTCCAGGATCCGGCCTTGCCTCCTGGTATTGCTGAGAGAAAACAAGACTTTAGATGGAAACGGAGGTAAAGGGCACGCAGATCAGTGATATGAACACAAGCCCAGACTCAAGCAAGAGCCCTGTGGCCCACAGTGGCCTGGGACAAGGTTGAAAGTACTAGGCTACCCACTAAGGAACAGAGGGCCTCCCTCTCGGACCTGGAGCTATGTAAAGTCTTTTCACAAGATGGCCTCACACGAGGCAGAATGTGGCCTTTCACTCTGAATTAAGCAGGTTTAAAGAAACTAATGAAATCTAGTATTTCTCGCACTTAGCTTTTGAGATCGCGTTTCATTAACTGCTATTAAAAATAGAGATTAGAGATGATGGGGAGAGAGGAATGGTTTATGTTCAGATATATTTCTACTCCATTTTTCATCACGATAACATGTCAAGGGAATGTAAACAAATGATCGAAAGTGCCATAGAAGTTCTGAAAATGCAATGCTATAAAGTCACAGGTTAGTTACGTTTGTCATTGCTAGCTAATGTTTTCTTTGTAAATATTAATTGTGGAAACGTGTGGAGTTAGTAGGTAATTTTCTAGAGAGAAAACATCATAAAAAGTCCTTGAGAAAAGACTCAAAGCAAAGTTGAAAAGGGAGATTGTCTGTTTTCCCTTATTATTCCTGATATGGATAGTTTTAACTATCACAGCTATTACTCTATTATCACTTTCCCCTGGAGCAGGGGTTCTTAACCTTTTTGTTCCACGTACCCATCTGCTAGTCAGGTATAAACCTGAGCTCCTTATTAAGTCCACACTATACTGTGTATTATTTAATAAAAACCTGCACCAACACGTCCCCACAAGAATAATGTTTTTTTGAATTTCAATTCAAGCTCAGGGACCCCTGGTTAAGAAGACTGGCCCTAGAGAACATTCCCTTACCTAGCTTCAGGCTCGGCACCAGAGCATGAAATTTGTATAGAATATATTACCAATGCAACTTTTTTATTTTTGATTTGTATTCTATTTAGCAATCTTCAAGGAAGTGTTCAAGTGCCACATGCACAAATTTTAATTATTTACCGGCATAGATAAATTCCATTCTGCTACCCATTCACTTTGCTTTTCTACTATTTCAACTCCTTTAATTCTGATGGAAGGTGCAAGCCAAGTTTTATTCCTGTATCCTGTAGGTGATATAATGCATTTCTGTCATTCCATTTTTCTAGGACTACTTCATGCTACAGTTGTATCTAAAATCTCTACATTACTCTTCACTACCCTTGACTCTATCTTCATGAACTTAGCCCAAAATCAAACAGCATTATATCTGGGATTTGATGTGGAAAAATGACTTCAAACTTAGGTTCATACAGTGGTTATCAGCATGAACAGAGCCCTGAAACTCATCAAAAGGGTCACTTTAATCTTAGATTGAAAACTCAGGGTAAGGGATCAGACCAGAAATTTCTTGTGGACAGGGAAATGTTGAGAGGCAGTTACTAACAGAATGGCACTTGTATATACTTAGAAATCACTCCGAAAAATAGAGTGGTTGATACCACTGTCAACTTTTATTCTTGTGTGTCCTTTATGTGATTCCTCCCACCACCAAATCAGGGTTAAAATATCTTCTGGCATGAGATCCATTACTATGACACAAACATATATTTAAATATTATAAATGACTGCAACTCTAAGGTCGCCCACAATGCTATGATTTAGGTCGAGTTTTTGGTATGACGTTATCAGGGCCAAGGACCTAATGATGTCAGAATACTGTGCTATATCTCTTTCTAGGGTTTCCAAGATATGATATTTAGATGCACGCGGAACAATAAAATTAGATATCAAAGAATCATTTGTTATAATAAATAAAGAGTCACTGATACCAATTAATAAAAAGGTTTGCCAAGTCTGATAAAACCTCCATTCAGTACTCCTTAGTATAAGGTATGTTAGAGAGAGAAAGAGGGAGAAGTGGAGGGATATCTGGATAGGAATCTTCTCCTCTACCCATCACATGGAATAAAAGAAGAAAATACTGGTGCTGCATTAAATGCTAGACCTTGCCTAAGTTTGAATCAGAAAGAGAAGGAGCAAGATTGCCCACTGTGGCCAATTGGGCTAAATAAAAAAAGGATTGAGCTCAGATCATTGGATAAGTAATTTTTCCCCCCGAGTTGGTGTAACTGCTCCTCCCCAGTGGGTAGTGGGCGGTTAGAAGAGTTGGCTCTTTCCTTACCCTATCCTTAAGAACTAAATAACAAGAGAAATAAGATTTGCCCTTCAAAATTTAAATTACACTAAACATAAGTAAAATGTTTTGTTGATTAAGGGCAGCAAATAGATTAGGAATGTCCTGTATTATACAAAATTTAATGGGTGGAAATCTTATTGTATGCATTTTACATTATTAAAATTCTGCAGAGGGGGGTGAGGATGGATTCCTCCTTGGGCCCAGAAAAGGGAGCATAAGAGGTAGAAAAAGGCAGTGGCTTTGCAAGCACTATTTCTTTTAGGTGCTGGCCAGGTCCATGCAATAGAAGCCTGGTGCTATCCATGGCTCTCCTGTGAATCAATTCACGTTTTTAATCAGATTCTCTGCTTACAACACACTCTCTTGATTATTTCGCTATAGTTTTCCATAATAGAAGACTATTCCCACTATATATATATATACGTATTTTTTCATTTTAACATTCTCCTCCTTTTTAAGCATATGTGATATTTTTATTTCGTGTTTTCTAACAAAATAGGATAAATGGAAGCATATTGTCCAGATGATTGTAGTAATTTACATTTTATGCAAAAATATATTTTTCTTAATTAGAGATGAATCTTTGTGAGCTTGTGTTTTGTTGTTGTTTTGCTTTTATTCTACCAGTAAATGATATATATGTACTGAGTATGCAAGGCTTAAAGCAAGCCTTTGAACTGTGTAAAGATCACTAAAGCCCATTCAGCATTGTGAATTACCTTGGTGTATCAGTTTTCAAATGCTGCTATAACAAATGACCACAAACACACAAACAATGGTTTCAACAACAATTATCTTACAGTTCTGAAGGTCAGATGTCTGAAATGGATCTTGGTGGGCCCAAGACTTATTAGCAGGGCTATACTCCCTCTGGAGCTTCCTTACCTTTCCCAGCTTCTAGAGACTACCTGCACTCTTTAGCTGGTGCCTTCTTTCTCCATTTCCAAAATAAGCAACAGCAGGTTCTCCTACTGACACCATCCTTTTGGTTCTCTCTCCTGCCTCCCTCTTCCACTCAGAAGGATCTTTATGAGAACTTTGGGCCCACCTGGATGATCCAGGTTGCTCTCCATATTTTAAAGTCAACTGAATAGCTACCACAATTCCCCTTTATAATGTAATATTTACAGGTTCTGGCAGTTTAGGACTTGAATATCTTTTCTCTGGGGGTGGGGTACAAGGATAAGCATTATTCTGCCCACTCTGTGTTTTCTCCATCCAACCTGTATCACAGAACTGTGCAAGAATATAAAAATCTAACATGGTAGCAAATATTTAGTAGTCAATATCATTCATCCTGATGAAGGATGTTCAACCATGAAAGACTAAATGTTGTTGGAGGAGAAGAAAGGATGTAAAAGAGTACATGAAGAAAGAAAGAGAGACACAGAGACAGAGAGGAGTAAATGTAGATCAGAAATGAAAAGGGCTGGTGAAGGTAGCACAACATTGTGAATATAATTGACAGCACTGAATTATATACTTGAATATGGTTAAAAGGGGAAGTCTTAGGTTATATACGTTACAAGAACACAGATTTTAAAAATCCATGGACCTGCAAAACACAAACCTTAAACCCTAGTTTAAACCATGGACTATAGTTAATAGTACAATTATAAAAGTGGGCTTTCAGCAATTGTAACACATATACCACACAAAAGCAAGGTGTTAACAATAGGGTGGTATATGGGAAGCCTGTAGTTTATGCATTGTAGCAGCTTGGCATTATTTATGAATTGCAAAAATAGATATTGGATTATGTTTGTAAACTGGTCTGGTCCTCTGGGCATGACTAAATTATGATTAAGGCTTTGATTGGGCCACGTCAGTAGGATGTTGAGTCCCTGCCCCTCTTGATGGGCAGGGACACACTGAAAAAACTACGTGGCAAAGAAGAGAGTTGAAGTTCTGAGCTGAAGCCTGGAAAGTGAACACACAGGAGAAGAACACAGAGGATTAGAAAAGGCTCCTTAGACAAGGGAGAAGCTCCGGGGAGAGAGACAGAACCATTTGCCTGATAGTCTACAGATGGCCTTGTGAAGAGAGCACAGCAGCTGAGTCTGGAGAGAGATGGAGCCTCAGGAAGAGAGAAACCCAAGAAGCCTGAACTCTTGGCAGACGTCAGCGGCCATTTTGTCCCAACACATAGCAATAGACTTTGGTGAGGGAAGTAATTTATGTTTTATGTCCTGGTAGCTGTAAGCGTCTACCCCAAATAAATACCCTTTATAAAAGCCAACAGATATCTGGTATTTTGCATCAGCACCCCTTTGGCTGACTAATACATGCTTGATTGTTCTATAAATCCACATCTTCTCTAATTAAAACAAAACAAATTAAAAGGAAAAAGAAAAATATCCTTAAGTAAGTGAAGAGTTTGAAACACCATCAGGCGATAGTAAGCGACCAGGGTCATGGCGTCACAGGGAAGTGTGTTGAAAAATACAGAAACTCAGGATCCACCCCCAGTCCCAATGAATAAAAACCTGCATATTTAAGAACATATTTAAATGGCTCATGCACTATCTAGAAACTTTGTCCTAAATAACAATGTTGCTTTCACTTAAGTTCCCCAAGCTTCAGTCACCTCATCTGTCATATATGCTTATTAATTACCTACTTATATAGACAGTTGATAAGACTAAATGCAACAATCTGTGCAAAATGCTTATAACACCCAGTAAGTGTTAATGATTTGAAATTTTACTTCTTCTCTGGAGGTACCATGATGTAAATGAGAGAGAATGAATCCAAGTATTAAGATTCTTGGACTCCTGCTTAGACTGCTTACTAACTATGGGACTTTTGGCTTATTGAATGCCTGTTTTGAGCCTGTGCTTTCTCAAGTGTTAAAATAGAGATATCAATGTCTGTGTGACTGTCTTTTTACGAAAAAGCATTCTAAAGCACTTAAAAGTGATAAATAATAATATACATGTAAGCTCCCATTATTATCATCTATTCTTAATGACAGCCACTAGGTTCTAATCTGCTCCCTATCAGATGGAGATGGACTCCCTGTGTAGCTGGGTCAAATGACATGCTAATACAATTTTAAATTAAGAAAAGCACAAAGACTGATTCCAATCCATGTCTGCATTCTCTGTGAATCACAGAGGGATCTGCACATAACCATGACTTGAAAGGCAATTTTGAGCACTTTCCCAGTATAGTGTCAGGACATCTGGCTCATAATTTTCAAAATCCTCAATGGGTAGAGTGTCTTATACCAGATAACGATATAAACAATTTATGTGTTTTCATACATGAGAGGAGATGACCTTCATAACTTACTTGCAGCTTCATTTCTCATTACTTATGAGTCATTCAATAAGTGATAGCAATAAATTATATTGTTCAACTGCCCTTTGTTATGTATTCCCACTGTAAATGGATATTTTTCATCGTCCTGACATGTTTGTAACAATAATGTGTTTTCAAGCCATAAATATTGATAGAGCAAAGATGTGTGTGTTTGCACTTTGAATATTTGATAAGTCTCACAAACACCTATAGAATGAACATGAGCAGTTTCAGGAAGATGTACTTATCCCCCAAAGGACAGTTCATGGTGTTGGGATTTAAAAAATGGACTTCATTAAACGAGCTGTTTCCACTTAATTTTGACTGGTATTTAACTAAATTTGAACTTTATCCTTATTATTAATCATTGCTGGGAAACTTATAGGTATCTCAAATGTTATTTAGTTCCCTTGAGTGAATAAAATGTTTGTTAATTTAGTCTAGAATAATACAAAGGTAATTTTTCTTTAAAATGATCTCCTCATTAATTGACATTTGCCTAATATTTTTAAAAACACAATGCAAAGACAGACATAGTATCTAAATGTGGAAGGATTTGGTGATGCAGTGTATGCAGGAAAGGAGCAGGTTAAGGTGGAGGAGAGGGGGTGGTGGAGAGGAGCTGGAGCAGGAATATTTTATGTTACAATTGCTGTTATCCTAATGGTAAACAAAAATTTTCTTCCTTTAATTTTTTTCTGTAAACTAAAATTTGTAAACTTCTTGTTAATATCATTTAAATGGACCAGGAGAGGAGCCTATTAAAAAGTAGATGCACATCTTTCCTCTGATAAATTTTTAAGTTTTAGGGCTTGGGCAATTTTTCATCTTTTTTTTTTTAACATTTTATTTTATTTTATTATTTTATTTTATTTTATTTTATTTTATTTTATTATTTTATTTTATTTTATTTTATTTATTTTATTTTATTTTATTTTATTTATTTTATTTTATTTTATTTTATTTTATTTTATTTTATTTTATTATTTTATTTTATTTTATTTTATATTTTATTTTATTTTATTTTTTTCTGGGAGGTCCCTGGGATCAAACCCAGGTCCCTCCATATGGGGGACGCTGAATTGTTTGAGCCACATCCGTCTCCCAATTTTCATCTTTTTAACATAGCTTTCCTTCTCTGACATTGAACTTTCTTCCCTCTTTTATCTCTATAGTAAAAAAAAAAAGGTATATATACATTTTCGATTCCTTCTTGAACTCATTCTTGCTCCCTAAATTTCATATTTTTCTGACAAAAGCATTATTTTATGGAAGGATATTTGAAGTATAATCAATCCATGCACTTGTTTGGGTAATTTAAAAATCTACCTCTAAATAAGAATACTCCTAAACAATGCATATCTGGACCATTTTTAAATTGGCATCCAGTAAAATTACTTTTCATGCATTGCAATTTCAGCCTACATTGAGAGACACTAAAAGAAATAGTGTTGTGAAATTTGCCACTTTAATTATGGCAAGGATTTCATTCACTGTACACAATGCCCTCTTGCCCAACTCCTCCAGTGCTTAATTATTTGAGAACGTTTCCTGAGCTTCAATTGTCTTTCTTGAGTTATCGTTTTACTTTTACCATTTGAATGTTAGAAAGAATATTTCTGACTCAGAGTTGATTGCTTGTATACAAAACCAAATTTGGAGCTAACTTCTTGCTAAATATATAGGTCTTTATTTCAGATTCTATACATCCTAACCTTATTCCTCCTTCATTTTGTTTTTCTCCCTTCAGTTTTCATTTTCTTATTATATTAACTGTATTTTCCTTAGAATATTCTGTGCATATTTTCACCCTATCAATTATTTTTTTCTGTAAAGGTAGAAAAGGAATTATATATACCTAAAAAATCCAGAGTGTCAGGGTGTAAAGACTAAATGGATTCATTTTTAGATTTTTCCCATTCACTAAATAAGCATTTTGGAAATAAATAATCTAGGAATTATGGGAAATCCATAAATATCTCAAGTAAGGATTATTTAGAAAGAGTTGAAAACAACCTGTTGAATGTGTGGTTCATCCTGTTGAAGAGAGAATTTTTTCAGTTCTTTTCAATGGAACTTTGTGTGGTAGATTTTATTTTTTGTCCCTAGAAAACTGTGATGTGTGATCTATTTAAACGGCAGGAGTGGAGTTATTAACAGCTCTATTTGAGAAAGCTAGCACTGAGGTATAATTCTAATGTCAATATTATGTTAGGATTTGCTTATTATGGCATAGGGTAGCCTTAATGGATCTTATAGTGGGGCCAATCCTATAATTAAGAAGGCTTTTCCTTTCCCTATTGATTCAGTTTCCCTTCATTATCTTCAGAGGATGGTCAAGAAGAACGGCTGCTATATATACAAAAGTTTGCCATAATGCTGTCAAAAATAAAATTTAAGAGTTTTAAGGGAATCACATAGGCATTCCTTCCAATAACAGCATTTTGTGGATAAAGACAGAAAATTTTAATTTCTGCTGAAAGTTATTTGTTTTTTATTTTTCCCTCTCAAAGTCAGAAATGGTGGTCTAGAGGTCTGAAAACGGGTTTCTAACTGGATTCTTTGCCTTGCATCATCTCCATTGTTTCAATTTATTCTTTAAACTGCATACAGAATGATCTAAAAGAACATTTTAAATCATTTTACTCTCAGCTTTGAGGCATCCTTTCATATCTCCTCATGACTTTTCTCAAAGCAGGAAAGAATTTTTTTTTTTTTTTTTTTGACAGCTCCATTGGAAGACAATTGTAGGGAAGAGATTATGAGCATAAACCCTGCAATCAGACTTCCAGGGTTTGAAGACCCTCTTCTACTCTTTTGCAGTTGTATGTGCTTGACACTTAGTTTTATGTTAGGTTTACTAGGACTGTCATAAAGACTGTAATAGTATGTGTCTCATAGTATTGCTATGAGGAATAGAAAGAACTAAGATAACTTGTATAAAATGCTAAGAATACATAGTAAGAACTCACTCACTCACTTTTACTTTACTCCACATATCCAGTCTCCTACTGTTTGTCGTACTAAATGACATGTGGCTCCACAAATATTGAATACTACTTGCCTGTAGGTGCTTTTGCACCTAATCTTCCCTATATCTCAATGCCAAGCTTCTTTCCCTTTCCAAAACCACTGCCATTTTCTTTTCTGGCACCTTCTGATTCCAACCTTAACACATATATGACACATAGACTTGGGCATTTTCTATTCATCTGACAAGTCTCATCTCAAGTATACTTCAATATCATAATTTTTCGTAAAACATCTTTGGCTTAAATAACAAATACGCAAAGACCAAAGGGAGAAAATGGCTTCATGGACACCTGAATCCAGATATCATCAAAGTCTTCTCTCTGCTTTGCCTCTTCACTGCAGATGGGTTTTTCCCTGCAGACAGTTCAGGACTAATTCCCTTCCACTCCAGGGACCCTAAAAAAATTAACAATGTTAAAAAAAAAAATCACAATATTATTATTCACTATGTTGCCACTTTTAGATCCAGCTTTAAGCATTTAGGAAAAAGAGTCTCTAGGTAAGTAGGAGAGTTCATTTAAACTTGTCAAAACTTAAGTTAAAGTGTTGACTTTTTTCATAGATCTATATCCTAGGAATCAAGTATTCTTTTCCTGCAAAGAGAGTACACACTCACAACACTGTACCCAATGAAAATACAAGATAGTGTTTATTGAAGGAGAAACTTTTAAGTATAGGCATGCAAAGTACACACAATGTCTTGAGATCTCTTTATTTCACAGAGTTGTGCTCAGGCTGGGCCTCACTGCAGCACACCCAGTGGCCATTGGCCAGTGGCAAGAGAACCTGCTGCTATGTGCAGGTGGGCGGCAGGGAGATTTTTCTACGTGATGATGTAGCAATGGAAGCACTATATTCCTGGGGCTTAGACCTTGTTTGAGGAAGCATTCAGAGTCCAAAGACCAGCATCAGCTTGTGTTTCCTTAAACTATTTTGGAAATGCTATCCACTAAGCTCCCAGAAAGGGAAGGAAATGAGCTTCAGGGTCATCTTGACCCATTTCTCCTCAATTTCCACAAAGCTCAAGGTGAATTAGTTTTGTTTCAAGTAAGATGTTTTCAAAACAATACATTGTTTTGAGCAGTATGAAGTTACTTACATTTGATCTAAAAGTTCAGCATTCAATGAATGTACCACACTAATGAAAGAAGTTGTTAATATGGGGAAAAGTGGGAGGTGAGGGGGGTGGGTCATATGGGTATCCCTTATATTATTTTAGGTAACATTTTATGTAATCTAAGTATCTTTCAAAAATAAATTAAAAATATATTTTTAAAACGTTCGACACTGTTATTGCTTAAACTCTTAGTTAAGGATAGAACTATTTGTAATACCATTTGGTTTTCTTTACAATTAGTTGTCCCCAATGAAAGTGGACTCTTGGAAATGCACTCTGCCTCCTTTTGAACCTTTTTGTAATTTTTGCACTTATTTTTTATTACATGAATAAGTTTCAGTGTTTGTATTTCATATCATTACTTAATTTTATTTAGCACTGATAGTCTTACACTTGCTTCAAAATAATTACAATTACCTCAACTCAAGTGGTCTTTCCTTGAGACATTATGTATCAAATTCAATATGTTTCTCTGACAATGTGGTTTCCGTATCATACTCTACAATATATCAGATTTCAGCTTCAGTTCTCAAAAACTAAAAGGTTCTGTTTCCTTTGCAGCCATTTGTATCTAATTAAGACCATCATTGTAAAATCCATTGCTATGGTGATAGAAGTTCCGTACTGAAAAGAAACTTTTAAAATGCCAGCACAGCAAGTCATATATTTACAACTCCTTGATAATATAGCCATCTTATCATCCTTATCTTTTTATCATTCCTAGATAGAGATACATGGACCTTTTACCCTTGCTGTGAGTGCCCTAAACAACATATTTTATAATGAACCGCATTGATTATTTGTGATGTGAGTTGTAATTGTGCAGTGCAGTTTTAGAAACAAGTCTGTCTGTCAAGTTTGCACCTTTGACAAACTGACCCACTTTTAGAAATGCTTTCAAATCTATGGTTGAGTTAATGACCTAAATCCCTGCCTTGATGGGTTCAGTGCATTTGACATCTTTCTCATAGGAACATGGAGCTGTGATAGCTGGACATTATTCATTAATGCCTACCCTTACCAGGAATTTAATTGAAGCATGGTTTGCAAATGAGAGCAAAAAATCAACCAAAGAATTCATTCTCTTCTTAAGATGTATTCATGAGAGTTTAACTGCAAAGTGTATTCCAGATGATAACTTAGCATACATAAATTTATCTTAGGAACGAATTATTTACATATCAAAATGCATCCAAACACTTTAACTGTGTTTAAATTGTAGGAGATCTGGGCATATGTGCAATGCTACTGATTTTATCCCTATAATATCATAAGAATCTTTAGCATACAGAATTACAATGAATGTGCTAGTTCTGGGATTAAAATCTCCTTAAATACTCATTCACATGACAGACTGGAGCAATTAGTGTATATAACAATGGTGCATGGCTAACAGCAGTGTTCATACATGTCCACTGAGAGCCATCTTCCATTATAATCATCCTAATGAAAAAATCACATGGTTGAAGGGAACTGCGATTGGTATAGTATTAAAAAAATAAAAAGGAATGAACACTAAAAAACATCATTAAAGTCACATTAAGGAACTGATTGAAATTGACCAGAAAGAGAATGATCATGGCACTGTCATTACTATCCCTTTCTTCTAGCTCTGAGTCCAGATGCTGCAGAATTCTATGTCAGTGGGTGTCAGTGCTATAATATATCTGCAGGGTATTATGTGTAGTGATCAAAATGACATCTAAAGATTCTATTAGTTCCCAGTTTTGTCAGCCAGGGTTTGGTCTCTACCCCGGAGCTTAAATCCATGTATGGGCAATCACTTTAAGGAATTGAATAAAACAACAAATCATGCTATTGTTGGCTCTATCAAAATTCTCTTTTTTTCTTTCTTTTAGATTTTCACTTAGAACCTGGCTGTTTTTTCACATATTCAAACACATTTTCAAGTGATTTCTATTCTTCTTCCTTTAATTATTATTTTTTCTGTTCTTAAAAATAACAAAATAAAAGAAACCTATAGATAA